>OZ038454.1:5789137-5952558 GCA_964036195.1 Sphaerolaimus hirsutus | reverse complement strand
TGCAGGCTGTAAAGTAATCGGAGTATACTGCAGAACACACGTTAAAACAATGTCGGTGTCACGTTAGAACAGTGTACATACCATCTACATACTAATATTAGTCTACAGAACCTTATAAATGGCGGTTTTTGTTGCATTTTTCGACGTCTGCGTACGTTTCAGACGACTGTTTCGTACTTGGTTTTCAAACATTTTCTTGTGAAAATAATAACCCCCCCCTCGAAATCCCCCCCCCCCCCCCCCTCGTTTAACCCCCCCCCCTCTCGGGACCACTATGAAACAATCACCCCCCGGGGGGTATTTCGAGGAAATACGGTATGTGCAAATAATTTGCAAAGTGTCTCACATTCATCAGGTAGTAAAGTAGGGTTGTCTTGGCACTTGCTATCATTTGGGGGTGGCATGGTTTTGAATGTTGGAGAACCAACTTGAACCAACCAACCACACTTGAATTTCACTTTGCCACAAATGGCATTTTCCTTCAAGCCAGTGCAACACTTCACAGATTTTACATCATCAAAATATTTATCCATCAAAATGGACGTTCTCAAAATGTGGGTGTTATTCACTCTGGATGAATGTTTAAATATGGCAACCATGTGAGTATCAAACCTTGTTAGATCAACTGAGTTCGCAATTTTGAGTGCAACTATTTTATCCATTAAGCATTGGTCATAATTAAAACATTCTTTCATCTCAGTTGGCATTTTTGCCCTGAGTCTGCAATAAAATGTCACAAATGTTTCACTTTTGAACATCCTTGCATTTTCCCACTCACCAAGACTGTAAGTGGTATCTTTTGAATAAATTTGTGCTAAATCTGTCATCACCGTCTTTGGGTTTTTCAAATCTGGTGGTGAGAATAAGCACTCCAATACACTGTGAGCATCACCAGATAACTTTGTCATAAATATTTCAGCCCAAAAAAGAGCGACAAAGCACGCATCATGAATGTTTGCACAGGCCTTTTCCATTGCCTGAATGGCACAGTACTACCCTTTCCACTGAAAACAGAAATCTGTGACATTATTTGTGATTTAACTAGCAGGATTCTCTCCGACCTTCGGTCGGGTTTTGTGGTTCTCTACAATTAATACCATTGGAGGAAATATGATAGTTTAGTTAAGTTTGTCCACATGCTAGGCATGTGTTTTGAAATGCGGTATGTAATGTACCAACAATAACAAGACCAATACCAAAGATGCAATGTTTTGGAATGGATTTTTTGTAAACTTCTGTAAAATGGTTGGGCAGTGTGCATTTTGTGTGGTATAGGTTTTGTGATATGATAGTGTGGTTTTTGCAAGGTGTCAAAATTTGTTGTTATCTTAAATTGGTTACATTTGTGCTTTGCTGTTCTTTTTGTGTTTGTAAATCCTTGTGGTATTAATTGTAGAGAACCACAAAACCCAACTGAAGGTTGGAGAGAATCCTGCTATAGGTACCCACTACTCAGAGGCTTGCAAAAACTGACACCCCAGTGGGGACCCCCTCCAAATGGCATCACCCAGGGAACCCCCCAAAAGTGGCACCCCCTGGGAACCGCCCAAAAATGGGACCCCCTAGGGCCCCACAAATATGGCACCCCCTGAGGACCACCAAAAAATGGCACCCCTTAGGGACCCCCCAAAAATAGCACCCCCTAGGGACCCCCCAAAAATGGCACCCCCTGGGGACCCCCCAAACATGGCACCCCCTAGGAACCGCCACAAAAATGGCACCCCCTGGGGACCCACCCAAAGTTGGCTCCCCCTGGGGACTCTCCAAAAATGGCACCCCCTGGGGACCCCCCCCAAAATGGCACCCCCTATGGACCCCCCCCACAAAAAAATATAGCACCCCCCTAAGGACCAACAAAAAATGGCACCGCTGGGGACCACCCAAAAAATGGCATCCCATGGGGACCCCCTTGAAATGGCACCCCCATATGTGCCTCCAAAAAATGGCACCCCCTGGAGACCCCCCAAAAATGGCACCCCATGGGGACCCCCTCTTAATCCTGTAAACACAGCCCCTAGTTTGGAAACTCCTGTAAACTCAGCCCCTAATTTGGAAACTCCCATAAACTCAGTCCCTAATTTGGAAACTCCTGTAAACTCATTTTCAGGTTTATGGTAATGTAGTGTCAAAATAGAATGAATATTTGAAATAATCGCTAGCATCAATCCACAAATGCATCAATCTTCAATTTTTTAGCCCCAGGGGTTAGACTTAAAGGTTATGGTTATGTAGAGTAGAAATGGAGTGCACATCTCAAATCACTGCAATAAAAAACCCACAAATCCATCATTTCACAAATTGAAAGTTTTTGGGCCCAGGGGTTCATTATCAGGGTTTTAGTAATGTGGTGTAAAAATTGAGTGTATATTTGAAATCGCTACAATCAGAAACCCACAAACACATCATTTTATGATTTGAAAATTTTTAGCCCTGGGGGTTCATTTTCAGGGTTATGGTAATGTAGTGTCAAAATGAAGTGCATATTTCAAATCAAGGCAATCAAAAAGCCAGAAATGCATCATTTCACAATTTCTAATTTATTTTCAATTTTCAATTTAAGGCTTACAGTAATGTAGAGTTGAAATTGAGTCATTTCGAATCAGTGCAATTAGAAACCTGCAAAATGCATCATTTCACAATTTGAAATTTTTGGGTCTAGGGGTTCAATTTCAGGGTTTTAGTAATTTAGTGTCAATATGGAGTGCATATTTGAAATTGCTACAATCAGAAACCCACAAATGCATCATTTTATGATTTGAAAGTTTTCAGCCCAAGGGGTTCATTTTTAGGGTTATGGTAATGTAGTGTCAAAATGAAATGCATATTTCAAATGAGTGCAATCAGAAACCCAAGAATGAATGATTTCACAAATTGAAAGTTTTTGGTTCCAGAGGTTCATTTTCAGGGTTATGGTTATGTAGTTTTCAGGGTTATGTAGTGTCAAAATGGAGTGCATATTTCAAATCAGTGTAATCAGAAACCCACATTGAATCATTTCACAATTTCTAATTTTTGAAGCCCTGGGCATATTTGAAATCGTTACACTCAGAAACCCACAAATCCATCATTTTATGATTTGAAAGTTTTTGGCCCAGGGGGTTCATTTTTAGGGTTATGGTAATGTAGTGTCAAAATGAAGTGCATATTTTAAATTAGTGCTATCAGAAACCCGAAAATGCATTATTTCTCAAATTGAAAGTATTTGGCCCCATGGGTTCATTTTTAGGGTTATGGTAATGTAGTGTCAAAATGGAGTGCATATATCAAATCAGTGCAATCAGAAACCCAAGAATGAATGATTTCACAAATTGACAGTTTTTGGTTCCAGATGTTCATTTTCAGGGTTATGGTCATGTAGTTTTCAGGGTTATGTAGTGTCAAAATGGAGTGCATTATATATCAAATCAGTGCAATTAGAAACCCACAATACATCATTTCACAATTTGAAAGTTGGCCCCAGGGATTCAATTTCAGGGTTATGGTAATGTACTGTCAGAATGGAGTGCATATTTCAAATCATTGTAATCAGTAACCCACAAATGCATCATATCACAATTTATATTTTTTAGCCCCGGGGGCCTCACTGAAGGATTATGGTAATGTTATTGTTAACTCCCATAAACTCAGCCCCTAATTTGGCAAACACCCATCAACTCATCAGTGCAATCAGAAACCCAAGAATGAATGATTTCACAAATTGAAAGTTTTTGGTTCCAGAGGTTCATTTTCAGGGTTATGGTTATGTAGTTTTCAAGGTTATGTAGTGTCAAAATGGAGTGCATTATATATCAAATCAGTGCAATTAGAAACCCACAATGCATCATTTCACAATTTGAAAGTTTTGGCCCCAGGGATTCAATTTCAGGGTTATGGTAATGTACTGTTAGAATGGAGTGCATATTTCAAATCATTGTAATCAGTAACCCACAAATGCATCATATCACAATTTATATTTTTTAGCCCCGGGGGCCTCACTGAAGGATTATGGTAATGTTATTGTTAACTCCCATAAACTCAGCCCCAAATTTGGCAAACACCCATCAACTCAACTCCCATAAACTCAGCCTCTAATTTGTAAACTTGTGTCAACAGCCCCTTATTTTTAAACTTCTGTCAACTCAACCCTAATTGATAAACACCCATCAACTCAACCCTGAATTGAAAACTCAGCCCCTAAAACCTAACGAGTGCGTTACACGAGTGCGTTGCAAACTATTGCAAGCAGCAGTCTGACGTGAAATGTCAAGTTGTTCCCTGACACTGTGACGTGAAATGATGATGACGTGAAATGATAAAAATTGAATTTTTCAATTCGCTCTAGTTGTGGCTGATAACACTCAGTATTGGACACAATTAAGGTATTGATTCATATATTATCCTTAGAAAATTGTAGACCCGTAGCATGATCCACACTCGTGTAATTAATTTCACGACGACATTTCACGTCATCATTTCACGTCGAATCGACGCTGAGCTCTAATTCCCGCTTTACAGTTGATGGAAGTGATGCCATAAAGTCAACTTCCCATGGTTCTTTCACCACTGGGATTGGTTTGGCCAAGTCACTAAGGACATCAACAGAACCAGTTTTATAGCACAATATTTTTCACACTTTGGTGACATTAGTGCACTGTATTGGTTGCACTGGGGTGTCACAAGTAGGGTGTCAAGAAATTTTTGTTATACGGAAAACGGAAACGGAAATTTTTTGCACTTGCTTGAAAACGGAAACGGGAACAGAAAAATATTTGCACTTGCCAGAAAACGGAACGGAAAACGGAAAAAAATTGCCTGTGGAAAGCGGAAAACGGAAAACGGAAAGAACTTTGCCTGCGCAAAAGCGGAAATGGAAAAATTTTTGCACTTGCCGGAAAACAGAAACGGAAATGGAAATTTTTTTGCACTTGCCAGAAAACGGAACAGAAAACGGAAAAAAATTGCCTGCGGAAAGCGGAAACGGAAAACGGAAAACGGAAATTTGACACCCTAGTCACTAACGATGGCAAAAAAAGATTCGAAAATTCGAAAATATTTTTGAATTTTCAAATTTTTTCGGAATTTTCGAATTTTTATTCCACCACTGGAAAAAACACTTAAAAATCGATTTTTTTTGAAAAATTCAAAAATTCGAAAATTCAAAAATTCGAAAATAGTTTTCGAATTTTTCTGGGAATTCAAGGACATAAAACACATTCTTCGGTTCTATGTGCTAAATCGATCGATAATTGATACGCGGTGCATCTGAAAAAGTCTATCGAAACGAAAAAAAACGTCAATGAACATTGAAATGACATCTGTGGCAGACCCATAGCTGGAATCGGGGAAGGCATTTTAGGCGGTGGGTGCACCAGACTTTGTGTCACCCCCATTCTGTTGCATGTCAACCAAATTGTTTTGCTTCCTTGAATCGTCCCCCAATCCCAAGAAGGGGGGTCGATAAAAAGGTGTTGACTTTACATTACCGATCTGGCTAGTTGACATTAGCTTAATAACTCAGCCATTTCTTGGCCGATTTGGACTGTTAAATATTTAAAATGATTTGCACAACCTGTAGATTCCATTTTTGAGGTTGGATTAGTGATGTATAAATTCATTATGCCATGTTAACGCAGTATTTCAACGTGTAAAATAAATTTTTCTGGGGGGGGGGGGTATTATTTGTCAGTGATTTTTGAGGGGACTTATTCGAGGGGGACTGATTCAACAATTAATGGTAAATATATAGATAAAAATCACATAAATACAGGGTCAAATTGCATAAAATTTTTGCAATTACATAATCAGCAAATGTACAACAGAATGGAATGACACAAAAGTCTGGTGGACCCCCCCCCCATAACAGCCACCCACAATTCTGGCTATGGGCAGACCCGGTCACATTGAAGAATGCACAGGAATGCACCGAGCAGCCATAACTATTTCAACATAACTACTTAACAGCTTAAAAAAGCTCTTAATACAATATTTTTCCAAAAAATTTGAAAAGTGTGTAAAAAAATTCGAAAATTGCCAAAAAAGATTCGAAAATTCGAAAATTGGAAAATTAAATTCGAAATTCGAAAATTAATTTGAGGAAAAATTCGAAAATTCGAAAATTCATTTTGGAAAAAACACTTAAAAATTTAAATACTTTTTTTCTGAGGGTTTGCCATCGTTACTAGTCACAAGTAATATTTTTCTTTCCACTTTTGAATTTGGAATTGACAAAAATTTGTGTGGGCTGAAACCCATAAACTTGGGGTGGTGACATCCCACAAAGTGTTGTGTCACTGGTGGAGAACCACAAAAGCAGTGGAGCACAACACACACTAATTCTGCTGAAATTACAGCAACAATGAGACAGAACAATTTAAGAATGATGCCCAAAATTGAGTGGGCAGGCAATACTCTACTCTCCTTCAAAAAGGAGTTTGCTATCAAAAGCAATCACAGAAACCCAGCAATAAAACATGACCACAAAGCACTCATCTACACAGCAGTCAACCACACAGCACAGAGCTACACAGCACACAGCTACACAGCATGCAGAGGCAACAATCCAGTACGGATGCAGCTACAGCTCAGCTACATTGAATACGGTTCAGCACGTCCACCATGTTGAAGTGAAGCAATTTGTATAGAGTTATCGTTTAATCTCTCGATGGCTTGTATCTTACAGATAAATTATATCACATTGGGAAGTAATATCAGTACAGTTATATCACAAATCCTAACACTGTGGTAGTTATACTAAACCCTGGACATCAAGTGTGCTCTGCAAGTTGAAGTACATGCTGTTTGGATTTCAGGATGCTCCTGCATTCTAGTGTGCCATGAAAAACCTATTGATGGATCACAAGGCATTCTGATATGCTTATATGGACAATATTACTATAACTTCCACCACTTTTGTTGAGCACATTGGGCACCAGATGGATGTTATCTCCACCATGTGCAAAGCCCTCAATGCAACTTAATCCTTGCAAATGTCATTTTTTTGAAGGAGATTATCCAGTAAATACGTGGGCCATCATTAGTGCTGATGAAATAAGTGTTGACACTGCTAAGAATGCTGTCATTCTTGTCTACCCTCTACCTGTTACCAAGAAGGATGGAGATTGATTTTTGTGACTAGCCAATCATTTACATGCAAAGGTTCAATCACAACTTGTCCGATCATCATGGATGGCTACCGAAAATTCTTCCAAACCCCTGAAACTAGTTGTTCACAAAAGGAATGGACAGATGCTCTGAAGATGTTGTTTCAGCAAATTTGCAATGAGGTGGGTGAGTCATGAAGTTTGGCTATGCCAATGCCCGGCTGTGACTTCACAATTATACTTCACACTATGTCACACTTAGTATTTGAAACATACCATGACCAATCTGAATAATGAACCAAAAATTATACAGTTTATTCATCATGGTATTTCATTTTTACTATGGAAAAATTATTATGAAATCTATCAGTAAATTCATTAAATTGTGGTAGGTTTCTGCACATACTTTGCGGTCCACCATGAATACCACCAATGCTTGCATTAATGGACTTGTTGGTGCTATGCTGGAGCATGCCAAATGCAAATGATGCTGGTCAACTAAAACTAAATGCATTTGCAAGCTGTATTCCTCCGCCTGCTGAGAAGTGATATTCAGCTACTGAATTGGAAGCTTGTGGAGCGATTTATTTATGCACTGTGACCACACATCACGGGAAGAACATACTAATTTTAGATGATTTTTGACTGAAAAATACCACAGAGGAAAACGATTGGAAAATTCTGGAAAACTGGAAATAGAGCTGGAAAACAATAAAATGGGCCAGAAAAATGGAAATGGAATGGCAATTTTTTTCAGCTGCCAGAAAATGGAAGACAGAAAGGTAAAAAATATGGCTGCTGGAAAATGGAAAGGTAAAAAAAAGTTGAGAAAATTGAAATTCCACACGCAGAAATTGAAATAAATGAATTCTTATTATCTGAGAAAATAAGGAATAAGGTTTTATATATTAAAAGTTGTCTGACATAGGATAAAAATGTCTATTCATGCATCTTAGTAAATTATTGAAAAACAATTATTCGAACTGTGAATAATACAACTATGCCAATTAAACAGCACTTTACTGTATTCATAAGCACTTTACTACTTTTTCTGATGTTTGATTTCAACGAAATTGTTGTAAAATGTTGTAAAGGGTCACCTGTATCATTAACTGCCGAAATCCAATACATATTAGTCTCAGCGATAAACCAACAGAATCCACGCTTGTATATGACTCCAGCAAACACATCCCAGCTTTCAAATTGAAATGGGGGGCAATTTACAGCAGCACATTGGTGCAAATCATTTACAATGAATAACCAACTGAAAAGTACAGGCTTAGAAATAATCATAATGTACACAATTAAATTGAATTTCGTAGATTCTGTCACCTGCTCAGAAAATAGTGACTGTATTACTTCCAATATAATATATAAATACCTTATATTTATTTCTTCAGCTTTTTACTGAAACTCCTTATACCTTTTATCAGAGGGTACTTTATACTGGAAGTAATACGGTATATGAAAACAATTGTGGCATCCACTTTTAAAAGTTGGAAATATTGATGGAAATGCGCGATGGCGCTAGCGCTAAAGGAAAAAGTGCCATGGTGCTTTTGGCGCTTGGCTCAATTTTGCAGTGGCGCCATCAGCGCATGGCGCTGGTGTTCGGGTAAGCGGAATGGCACTTTTCGCACTTGTAAAATAATACAGAACTTGTTGAAGTGACTTGTGAACGAGCTCCTATTCCTAACCGAGGAAGAGGACAAATGTGAACGTATGAAAGTTGACGTGAAGCGTCGTCTCTTAGTTGACGTTCCGTTATTTTATCAAATGTGATTAGTTGAGTCGAAGTGAATTGACGTGAGTTAGTGTGAAGCAAATTTAGATTGTTTACAAAAGGTTTTGACAAACTTTTTTATTTAGACAATTAAATACAAAGAGATAAATGTAAATAAAATATATAAAATATACGTAAATAAAGGAATTAATTTACAACTAAATTAATTACTTAAATGAAACGTAAAAGAAGCTCTAATTACCGGAGAAATAAGGCAATTTAAAGAAGGCACTTAATTACGACAAAAGGCGACAATTAAGTGGCGCGGTTGTGAGAAAAGCACCTCAAACAGCGCAGGTGTGAATAAAGCACTGAGGTGACTTAAAGCACCAAGGGTTAAACTTAGCACCAAAAACAAGCGACTTAATAAAGTGACAACGGCGCTTATTTAGATCCTAGGAAGAGATTCGTGTGAAGTTGACGAGGTTGCAAACACTGCCGATTCTAGCTGTGAAATCGGCTTTTAAGGGCCAGAACGATGGCGATTGGTTTGGCGCCAATCGGTCGGCTCTAATCTCCGATTTTTACCCAACATTTCCAATTGTGAAAGTTCAATCCTTGCCCGCTCGCTTCTCCGATGAAAAGCGAGCTAAACTGGCAAGATAGTGAAAATGTGAGACAAGCCAGACAGCATTTGAAATGGCGCGCGGGCCCGGCCCCCCGCTTGGGGGCGAGCCCGCCGCTTAACATAAACATGACCGCATATTTGCGTGCTGCTTGTCAAGGAAATGTGGCGGAATGTGAGCAATGACTAAGATCTAAATATGTGAGCGATGTAAAACACACGTTGTAGACAACGTCGCTTGAGCTATTAAATGACGAATGTGAAGTTGTTAAAAAATGGAATGTAAATTAAAATGGAATCTTGATAAATTGAATTAACTAAATATAAAAGCAAACATAAGAACGTCGACTTAAATATTAAAGGTTTTACATTTTACGATAATGTTACACACTCCCGAAACTAGAATAAAAATTAAATCTAATTTAATTTTATCTCAGCCAATCTCGGCAAATTGATGTGAAACAAATTTAAAATCAAAATCAAGATCAAACGCCTGTGATACTCTCATCACTCCTGTGGTAGCAGATCGTCGGCGTCTTCGACGCTGGCATTTTCCCGGCCCTCCTCATGATGCTCGTCCATGGGTTCAACGGCATCCTCCTCAGGCTGGTGGCCTTCCCCGTGCCCAGGCGCCTGGTCTTCTGGGGCCCCCGCTGGTCGACCTGGCCAGTTGGGGAGCTTCTCAGATTCCTCGACGAGCTGCTCGAGGGCTTGTCGGAGCGTGTCGGTCTCGTCGACGCTCGTCTTTGACGGCTCGGTGGGCTGCCATTGTTCCGTTGCTGCAAGCGGTTGGCTTGGTAGCAAGGGGACGTGGGAGGTTGTGAATGAGGTCGTACACTGTGAAGTGATTGAGTTGAATTGGTCAAATGGTACGGAGGGGGATCTAGATCTTGATCATCATTTTCTTCCATCCTTCTGAGCTCTATGTCGGACTGTGAAGGTGTTTGTCTGAGGAAGGTCATGGATCTTTTTAGATCGTTTAACTTTTGATTTGACCAGTTTTTTATTGATGTTATTGAATTTGTGAAAAGTTTGGGGTATAAAGGAAAATGTCTGGTGTGACGATTGCTGCTCACCTGGGAGCCCTGCGACTCCAGCGAATCTCTTGAGTCGCTTTTGCAAGGGCTCGCGGTCAGGGATCGCGTCTTCCATTGTGACCTCCGTTGTGACAGGCTCGGTGACTGTGAGTCTGGCGTTTGGTGACGAGCTCTGCGCTTGTGACTCGCAGGGGGGTGCAGGTTTTGTGACCCGGCGCGCACCTGTCTCCATTTCGATTTCTTCGGCGCGCTCGGTACTATAACCGACTGGGGGATCCGATCTAGGCTGTACCGAGCGTCCTGAAAGCCGTTTGAATGGAGAAACTCGCTTGAGGGGTGTGACAAACTTTGAATGTAACTGTGACAAACTTGACGATTGTGTGACGGTTTGACTTGACAAAGCGGGTTTGTTGAAGCCGCTTTTCGGTTTCTTCTGGCGGTTACGTCGCCGTCGCTTACCGATTTTTCCTTGCTGAACGGACGGGGGTCCCAGTTGTTTGGGCTTCTGTCCCTTCTGCCCTTTCTTCGGAAAAAGCCCTTGATGTCTGGCAGCATACCCTTGCCGGTTACGAGCCGCCACTGCATGTAAACATAACCAATATACCCAATACAAGCAATTGTGATAATAATGAGTATGATGTTCACAGCTGTTTGAAGTGGCCCAGTAAGTAACGTGTCTAATGCAGACGCACCACCTGTGACACTACCGTGAATGATGTGACCCAATTCTTTTCCCACACCTTCAAAATATGCACCAACCCCTTGGTTGATGCCAGCAATATATGCCTGCACGGCTTTAGGATCGTTGGATTTTGTTGCAATATAATCGACTGAACGTGTGACTTGTTGTTCGAGTCGTTGCAAATTTTGAAAGTGATGATGTGCAGCCATGATACTGAATGCAATATCAGTCATGCTTACACCTGGTGACCCGGAAACATTTAGTGTGAATGGTTTCCACGAGCCAGCCCAAATTAATTCGATTGGGAGTTTTGTGACGTGCAAATTCGTTGGTCCGTTTTCGTTGGCCCATGAATTATCATTTAATTGATAATATTTGTGATCTTTCATGAGACAATGATCTATTGGTGAATGTGTGATTAGATCATTGGTACCAGGGGCAACGAACATAATATGTGGGTGGTCTGTGACTTTGACCGGCATAAATTTATAACAAGTATTGTTATATTCATGTTGAAAATAAATAATTTCTGCTGTGACAGGTTTACAATCCCAGAACATCAATATATCTCCATGCCATTCAGCATAGAGATTTTGACGTCCAAGCAATGCTCGCAAGCCAAGCGTGGGATTGAATGTGACGATTGCATGAATTATATCCAGCTGGGTTTGACGGATGTGACATAATTGTTGCCAGATGGATCCAAATTGTTTTTGTTCCAGATGTGCAATTTTGTCAACTTCATATTGTTGACGGGCTGTGAGCAAGTGAAATACACCAACATCAAGATTTGGTGCGAGCTTGAAATGAAGAGGAGCTTTTTCGGTTTCGTGTTTTTTCAATTTCTTCAGTTGATATCGAAGAAATTGAATGAATGCCGAGCCTTGGTCAATATATTTTGCGTCTTTTGGTACACATTCTGCATTATTTGGAAATTGTTGTGATCTCCATGTGACTGAAAATGCAGCTTGCAATTTTTCTACGACATAATGATTTTGTGAATATTGCGCATCAAATTGACCAATCTCTTGGAATGCACACTGTTTGTTAAAAGCAGTAGCATTCCATGAAGAGACGCCATTGTCGCTGTCATAACAATAGCCGGCTTGTGGGTTGCAATGTGACAAATCTTGAATTTCGGAAACAATTTTCTTTCCGTCAAGACTTGCGACCACACCTTCTTCTATGTGAAAGTTCATCACTGTGTTACTTAGATTGTGACAAAAGTAACAATAATCAATGTGAAGTGATTTGTTGGTGCTCCACAATGCATGACCGATTTTTATTAAGGGTTCGCCTTTCCAAGTTTTATTTTGGTAGGCGATCATGCAATCGTAGGTTGTGACTCTGTGATTTTTAATGATTTCTGGTGGCAACATAGATTTTCAGCCTACCAGACTCATATATGTGACTATAGTATGCTCTTGTTGAAAGCATCTATAAATTGGTGTCGTTTGCGGTTGAACACGCAACGTCCATATGGATATCACAATATCCTCTATGGCCGTAACTTGAGGAAAATGACATGTTACTTTTTCCGGAAGTTGAATTGCGTGACCAGTGCGTGTTTTATGGCATAGATTGAAAGTTTTGTGATATTGATCTGTCCATGTTAGCGTGTTAGCTAATTTTGATTGTATTAGCAACGTAAGTGCCATTAAATGCGACACGTTTCCCCAGAATGAATATGTGCCAGTGTAGCGACATGTTCGACGTGGGTTTGCGCGTCTTGCATCTTGTTGTGAAGATTGTGATTGTTGATGTGATTGATCTGTTTGTGAATCATCACCTTTATCAGGTGGAGGTTGTGATTTATCATCATCTTTTACCTCAGTGTCGATTTTATATTCAACACCGCCCTCTGTGTCGATTTCAAGAGGCACGAGGTTAGATGGAGATCTACATGTGCGACGGCCGTTGCTTGACAATACTGTGACTGCACGTATTTTGCCATCGCTTGACACGTGTATCTCGTGAACGCGGCCCATTTGCCACATGCCGCGTGGTTGTTTATCATCAGTGATTAACACTACTTGGCCACGTTTGGGAGCTTCGTTGATAGTGCCCTTTTTCAAGCGTTGATTTTTAGCTCGATCTTTGAGTAGGTCAATATATTGGCGTGACCACTCATACCAAAGCACTTCACGATTGTAACGAATTTGGTCCCAAAGTAGTGTGATGTCATCTCTGTCCTTTTCAGGCACAGAGTTGAGTGCCATTTCGTCAATGCAATTGACATCATTGACACGTGGGGGTGTGATTGTGTAGGATTTTTCAATTTGTGAGGGTGACTGATTGAAAGATCCATCAGTTGGCCCATCCCATTCCTCTTTTGGAATTTTTTGCATGGGTTTAATCGTGGTGGAATCGAGTTCCAACTCACGTTTTTCATCCATGTAGCATGGTGGTGGGGTGCCCCAAAGAAAATGTATTGGGCGCAGTATTGCTGCACCAATGTCTGTGTTTGACAAATATGACAATGGTCGCGTGTTGACGGAGAATTCGACGTCAAGCATGACTGTGAGAAACTCATGCCATGTGAGACAACGTCGGCCGCATGCTTTTTTAAGCAAGCGTTTGACTAAGCCGACCATGCGTTCGTACACGCCGCCTTGCCACGGACTATTGGCTGTGATAAAATGGCAGTAATTTGACACAATTTTTGAACGCGGGGGCATTGTCGGACCAAACTGTGTCCGGCATGCCGCGACGCGATATAAAGCGATTTAGAGCCATAATTGTGTCGGCTGTTGAGACACTATTAGTTGATTCTAAATGAATGGCGCGTGTACTGAAGCATGTTAGCAACAAAATGTGTTGACTGTGACGGGTACCGTTCTGTGAATAAACTAACGGTCCCATATAATCAATGCCAATGTGTTGAAATGGCTTGATTTGTGATTGAGTTTGAGTGACAGGTAGTGTGTGAAAATCAGGTAATGTGAATGGACCTCCTTCCGCTTTGCGGCATGTGACGCATTTGCGCAAAATTTTTGCAACTACCTGCTTGGCACTTGACAACCAGCAGTGTTCGCGTAAATCTGCTAAAGTGTGAAGCATGCCACTGTGACCAGCAAGCTCATGAAAATGAGTAATCACAAGCGTTGTTAACCACCCAGTTTTTGGTAGGTAGTAAAACAACGAAGGGTTTCGATGTTCTTTGTGAGATACACGCGTGACACAATATAATAAATTATTCCACGCGTCCCATTTGAGCATGTGGTGCTTGCCAAGTTGCGCTTGTGAAATGCAACTGGCGCACTCCTCAGCTTGTGCAATGCGCAATACATATCTAAATGCTTCGTTCAAATCAGCGTGTGTGATAGGTTTTGACAAATATTCACTTTCGCGCTTTGCAGCTTTATGCATAGAGCGATTTAGCCAATATGTTTTGACACGAAGCAAATAAACGATAGTACGCAACAATTTTGACAATGTTGAAAATCGTCGAATGTCGATTTCGAACAGATTTGAAGGGATGTGACGTTGTCGACTTTCGACAAACGGATTTTGAGGAGTGACGTTTTGTGACAAATTGGGGTCCAAATTGACAGGCACTTGTTGTGCAAGAGCATTAGCTGGCTGTGAAGCAGGCTGTGAAGTTACTGCTCCAGCATATAAAGGTCGACTGATGTGAGTGTCGCCTTTCGCAAGCTCTTCAGTGACAGGTTGCGCTTGATATTGCGAAATGTCAACCATGGCTGATGTGAAAGGTTCAGCGAAAAATGTTGGTCCTGTGAACCACATTGTTTCGATCATTAGTTGATCAAAAGTACATCCCCGCGACGCAATGTCAGCTGGATTGTCTTTTGTAGCAACTTTGCAAATTTGAATGCAGTGCTTTGACATAAATGAATGAATTTTTGTGACCCGATTGTTGACAAAAGTAGCCATCGGCTTTGAAGTATATAGCCAGCCGATGACAACTGTACTATCGGTCCATAGGAAATTGCTGTGAATTTTCCATCCACCTAGCTCAACGAGTTCATGATGTAAATAATCGATGAGCTGTGCACCAATTGTGACACCGAGCAATTCCAAGCGTGTGATTGTGAGGGGTTGACCTTGTTTTGACGGAAGTGGGGCTAATTTTGTGCGAGCTGTGAGAAAACCACTAAAATATCGGTCATCCTCATAGCCATATTCATCAGGTGAAATCGCTTGTTGACGCAAATAAGTGCAACACAGGGAAAAGTACCTTACTGACAACTCGCTGCCAGCTCAAAGACAACAAGCTGACATGCAGTTGTTTACACTTGGCAGCGAGTTGTCAGCGAGTGGCAGCGAGCTGGCAGCGAGTTGTCAGCGTGTGGCAGCGAGCTGGCAGCGAGTTGGGAAAAGCTGCAGTGTGGTTGGCAGCGAGTTGTCAGCTTGCTGAAAGCATGTACTTTATAAACACATTACAGCATTAAAAACATGTCAGCGAGCTGGCAGCGAGGTGTAAAAAAATTGTCAGCGAGCTAGGCCTGGATTTCGCTGCTTGGCAAGCGAGCTGGCAGCGAGTTGTCAGCAAGGTACTTTTCCCTGTGCAAACGGCGTATCCGTCTTTAGAGGCATCACAAAACACATGTAACTCTAATGGACGTGTTTCGGCTTTGACATCAATGCCAAAAGAGTGAAATGAGCGCGGGAATTTGATTTGACTTATGGACGAGAGATGTCGTTTCAAATCGTCCAGTAAGTCATCCGCCTCTGGGTCTTCGATGAGTTCATCCCAGGTTGTGATATTGCACCTTTGAATTATTTGTGACACGCGAAATTTCAACCGAAATAACGCGGGTGCTGTGATGCCAATAGGATCGTATGTTGAAGCCAGCAATTTGTTCAGATTGCGGCGTGTTGCTGTGACAATGAGCGTGAAATCTTTCTTGGGAGCTGGCACCGCAATGGTGTCTTCAATGTGATCGTAAACGAGACCCATTACTTTGATGTATTGTGATTGTTTCGGGTTGAGATCATCAGGTTTGATTTTCTCAGAAACAATACGCGAATTTGTCATCCATTCGCGCATGTTGAAATTTGCTCTTGCAAAAACAGCTTTAATTAAGCGATAGAGCTGTATTGCATATTTTTCATCATCTACGCTGATAACTAAATTATCAACGTAAATGCTGTTGAGCAACAGTTCCAGTTTTGCTCGTTCGTGTGAATCAGCGGGATGCATGTGAGCTAATTCCGCTTCCAGGTGATATTTAATAACAGTCGACAAAATGGATGGACTGCATGTGAGACCAAATAGCACCCTTGTGAATTGCATCATTTGAATATTGTCTTCGTGAGTCGGAATAGTGTCATCACGCAGCCAATAAAATTTTGTGAAAGCGCGTGATTTTGGGTGAAGAGCAATTTGCAAAAATGCTTTCTCAATATCTGCTAATAACACCACTTTTCCGGCTCTGAAACGAAGCATTAATCCGAGCGCCAGTGGTGTTAGAACTGGGCCTCAAAATAAGCAATTGTTGAGACTTGGCTTGCCTGCAGAACCATCATACACTATTCAAGATGTTGTCGATCTGCCAGGTGTGATGACAGGTTGGTGAGGTAAGATATGTTCTTGCAAACCATCTTGTGAACCATAGACGGGTTCTATGACACCCTTGTGAAGTTGATCGGAGATGACTTTAGCGTATGTTGCAAATAAATCGGGATCTTTTCGAAACCGTTTCAACAATGACAGAAAGCGGCGAAATGCTTCTGCATTGTTGGTTGGCAATTCGTGAATTGTTGATTTGAATGGCCAATCTACGCTATAGTGTCCAGTTTCTGGATCAAGAGTAATTGATTCCGGGGTATAAAGGAAAATGTCTGGTGTGACGATTGCTGCTCACCTGGGAGCCCTGCGACTCCAGCGAATCTCTTGAGTCGCTTTTGCAAGGGCTCGCGGTCAGGGATCGCGTCTTCCATTGTGACCTCCGTTGTGACAGGCTCGGTGACTGTGAGTCTGGCGTTTGGTGACGAGCTCTGCGCTTGTGACTCGCAGGGGGGTGCAGGTTTTGTGACCCGGCGCGCACCTGTCTCCATTTCGATTTCTTCGGCGCGCTCGGTACTATAACCGACCGGGGGATCCGATCTAGGCTGTACCGAGCGTCCTGAAAGCCGTTTGAATGGAGAAACTCGCTTGAGGGGTGTGACAAACTTTGAATGTAACTGTGACAAACTTGACGATTGTGTGACGGTTTGACTTGACAAAGCGGGTTTGTTGAAGCCGCTTTTCGGTTTCTTCTGGCGGTTACGTCGCCGTCGCTTACCGATTTTTCCTTGCTGAACGGACGGGGGTCCCAGTTGTTTGGGCTTCTGTCCCTTCTGCCCTTTCTTCGGAAAAAGCCCTTGATGTCTGGCAGCATACCCTTGCCGGTTACGAGCCGCCACTGCATGTAAACATAACCAATATACCCAATACAAGCAATTGTGATAATAATGAGTATGATGTTCACAGCTGTTTGAAGTGGCCCAGTAAGTAACGTGTCTAATGCAGACGCACCACCTGTGACACTACCGTGAATGATGTGACCCAATTCTTTTCCCACACCTTCAAAATATGCACCAACCCCTTGGTTGATGCCAGCAATATATGCCTGCACGGCTTTAGGATCGTTGGATTTTGTTGCAATATAATCGACTGAACGTGTGACTTGTTGTTCGAGTCGTTGCAAATTTTGAAAGTGATGATGTGCAGCCATGATACTGAATGCAATATCAGTCATGCTTACACCTGGTGACCCGGAAACATTTAGTGTGAATGGTTTCCACGAGCCAGCCCAAATTAATTCGATTGGGAGTTTTGTGACGTGCAAATTCGTTGGTCCGTTTTCGTTGGCCCATGAATTATCATTTAATTGATAATATTTGTGATCTTTCATGAGACAATGATCTATTGGTGAATGTGTGATTAGATCATTGGTACCAGGGGCAACGAACATAATATGTGGGTGGTCTGTGACTTTGACCGGCATAAATTTATAACAAGTATTGTTATATTCATGTTGAAAATAAATAATTTCTGCTGTGACAGGTTTACAATCCCAGAACATCAATATATCTCCATGCCATTCAGCATAGAGATTTTGACGTCCAAGCAATGCTCGCAAGCCAAGCGTGGGATTGAATGTGACGATTGCATGAATTATATCCAGCTGGGTTTGACGGATGTGACATAATTGTTGCCAGATGGATCCAAATTGTTTTTGTTCCAGATGTGCAATTTTGTCAACTTCATATTGTTGACGGGCTGTGAGCAAGTGAAATACACCAACATCAAGATTTGGTGCGAGCTTGAAATGAAGAGGAGCTTTTTCGGTTTCGTGTTTTTTCAATTTCTTCAGTTGATATCGAAGAAATTGAATGAATGCCGAGCCTTGGTCAATATATTTTGCGTCTTTTGGTACACATTCTGCATTATTTGGAAATTGTTGTGATCTCCATGTGACTGAAAATGCAGCTTGCAATTTTTCTACGATATAATGATTTTGTGAATATTGCGCATCAAATTGACCAATCTCTTGGAATGCACACTGTTTGTTAAAAGCAGTAGCATTCCATGAAGAGACGCCATTGTCGCTGTCATAACAATAGCCGGCTTGTGGGTTGCAATGTGACAAATCTTGAATTTCGGAAACAATTTTCTTTCTGTCAAGACTTGCGACCACACCTTCTTCTATGTGAAAGTTCATCACTGTGTTACTTAGATTGTGACAAAAGTAACAATAATCAATGTGAAGTGATTTGTTGGTGCTCCACAATGCATGACCGATTTTTATTAAGGGTTCGCCTTTCCAAGTTTTATTTTGGTAGGCGATCATGCAATCGTAGGTTGTGACTCTGTGATTTTTAATGATTTCTGGTGGCAACATAGATTTTCAGCCTACCAGACTCATATATGTGACTATAGTATGCTCTTGTTGAAAGCATCTATAAATTGGTGTCGTTTGCGGTTGAACACGCAACGTCCATATGGATATCACAATATCCTCTATGGCCGTAACTTGAGGAAAATGACATGTTACTTTTTCCGGAAGTTGAATTGCGTGACCAGTGCGTGTTTTATGGCATAGATTGAAAGTTTTGTGATATTGATCTGTCCATGTTAGCGTGTTAGCTAATTTTGATTGTATTAGCAACGTAAGTGCCATTAAATGCGACACGTTTCCCCAGAATGAATATGTGCCAGTGTAGCGACATGTTCGACGTGGGTTTGCGCGTCTTGCATCTTGTTGTGAAGATTGTGATTGTTGATGTGATTGATCTGTTTGTGAATCATCACCTTTATCAGGTGGAGGTTGTGATTTATCATCATCTTTTACCTCAGTGTCGATTTTATATTCAACACCGTCCTCTGTGTCGATTTCAAGAGGCACGAGGTTAGATGGAGATCTACATGTGCGACGGCCGTTGCTTGACAATACTGTGACTGCACGTATTTTGCCATCGCTTGACACGTGTATCTCGTGAACGCGGCCCATTTGCCACATGCCGCGTGGTTGTTTATCATCAGTGATTAACACTACTTGGCCACGTTTGGGAGCTTCGTTGATAGTGCCCTTTTTCAAGCGTTGATTTTTAGCTCGATCTTTGAGTAGGTCAATATATTGGCGTGACCACTCATACCAAAGCACTTCACGATTGTAACGAATTTGGTCCCAAAGTAGTGTGATGTCATCTCTGTCCTTTTCAGGCACAGAGTTGAGTGCCATTTCGTCAATGCAATTGACATCATTGACACGTGGGGGTGTGATTGTGTAGGATTTTTCAATTTGTGAGGGTGACTGATTGAAAGATCCATCAGTTGGCCCATCCCATTCCTCTTTTGGAATTTTTCGCATGGGTTTAATCGTGGTGGAATCGAGTTCCAACTCACGTTTTTCATCCATGTAGCATGGTGGTGGGGTGCCCCAAAGAAAATGTATTGGGCGCAGTATTGCTGCACCAATGTCTGTGTTTGACAAATATGACAATGGTCGCGTGTTGACGGAGAATTCGACGTCAAGCATGACTGTGAGAAACTCATGCCATGTGAGACAACGTCGGCCGCATGCTTTTTTAAGCAAGCGTTTGACTAAGCCGACCATGCGTTCGTACACGCCGCCTTGCCACGGACTATTGGCTGTGATAAAATGGCAGTAATTTGACACAATTTTTGAACGCGGGGGCATTGTCGGACCAAACTGTGTCCGGCATGCCGCGACGCGATATAAAGCGATTTAGAGCCATAATTGTGTCGGCTGTTGAGACACTATTAGTTGATTCTAAATGAATGGCGCGTGTACTGAAGCATGTTAGCAACAAAATGTGTTGACTGTGACGGGTACCGTTCTGTGAATAAACTAACGGTCCCATATAATCAATGCCAATGTGTTGAAATGGCTTGATTTGTGATTGAGTTCGAGTGACAGGTAGTGTGTGAAAATCAGGTAATGTGAATGGACCTCCTTCCGCTTTGCAACATGTGACGCATTTGCGCAAAATTTTTGCAACTACCTGCTTGGCACTTGACAACCAGCAGTGTTCGCGTAAATCTGCTAAAGTGTGAAGCATGCCACTGTGACCAGCAAGCTCATGAAAATGAGTAATCACAAGCGTTGTTAACCACCCAGTTTTTGGTAGGTAGTAAAACAACAAAGGGTTTCGATGTTCTTTGTGAGATACACGCGTGACACAATATAATAAATTATTCCACGCGTCCCATTTGAGCATGTGGTGCTTGCCAAGTTGCGCTTGTGAAATGCAACTGGCGCACTCCTCAGCTTGTGCAATGCGCAATACATATCTAAATGCTTCGTTCAAATCAGCGTGTGTGATAGGTTTTGACAAATATTCGCTTTCGCGCTTTGCAGCTTTATGCATAGAGCGATTTAGCCAATATGTTTTGACACGAAGCAAATAAACGATAGTACGCAACAATTTTGACAATGTTGAAAATCGTCGAATGTCGATTTCGAACAGATTTGAAGGGATGTGACGTTGTCGACTTTCGACAAACGGATTTTGAGGAGTGACGTTTTGTGACAAATTGGGGTCCAAATTGACAGGCACTTGTTGTGCAAGAGCATTAGCTGGCTGTGAAGCAGGCTGTGAAGTTACTGCTCCAGCATATAAAGGTCGACTGATGTGAGTGTCGCCTTTCGCAAGCTCTTCGGTGACAGGTTGCGCTTGATATTGCGAAATGTCAACCATGGCTGATGTGAAAGGTTCAGCAAAAAATGTTGGTCCTGTGAACCACATTGTTTCGATCATTAGTTGATCAAAAGTACATCCCCGCGACGCAATGTCAGCTGGATTGTCTTTTGTAGCAACTTTGCAAATTTGAATGCAGTGCTTTGACATAAATGAATGAATTTTTGTGACCCGATTGTTGACAAAAGTAGCCATCGGCTTTGAAGTATATAGCCAGCCGATGACAACTGTAGGAAATTGCTGTGAATTTTCCATCCACCTAGCTCAACGAGTTCATGATGTAAATAATCGATGAGCTGTGCACCAATTGTGACACCGAGCAATTCCAAGCGTGTGATTGTGAGGGGTTGACCTTGTTTTGACGGAAGTGGGGCTAATTTTGTGCGAGCTGTGAGAAAACCACTAAAATATCGGTCATCCTCATAGCCATATTCATCAGGTGAAATCGCTTGTTGACGCAAATAAGTGCAACACAGGGAAAAGTACCTTACTGACAACTCGCTGCCAGCTCAAAGACAACAAGCTGACATGCAGTTGTTTACACTTGGCAGCGAGTTGTCAGCGAGTGGCAGCGAGCTGGCAGCGAGTTGTCAGCGTGTGGCAGCGAGCTGGCAGCGAGTTGGGAAAAGCTGCAGTGTGGTTGGCAGCGAGCTGTCAGCTTGCTGAAAGCATGTACTTTATAAACACATTACAGCATTAAAAACATGTCAGCGAGCTGGCAGCGAGGTGTAAAAAAATTGTCAGCGAGCTAGGCCTGGATTTCGCTGCTTGGCAAGCGAGCTGGCAGCGAGTTGTCAGCAAGGTACTTTTCCCTGTGCAAACGGCGTATCCGTCTTTAGAGGCATCACAAAACACATGTAACTCTAATGGACGTGTTTCGGCTTTGACATCAATGCCAAAAGAGTGAAATGAGCGCGGGAATTTGATTTGACTTATGGACGAGAGATGTCGTTTCAAATCGTCCAGTAAGTCATCCGCCTCTGGGTCTTCGATGAGTTCATCCCAGGTTGTGATATTGCACCTTTGAATTATTTGTGACACGCGAAATTTCAACCGAAATAACGCGGGTGCTGTGATGCCAATAGGATCGTATGTTGAAGCCAGCAATTTGTTCAGATTGCGGCGTGTTGCTGTGACAATGAGCGTGAAATCTTTCTTGGGAGCTGGCACCGCAATGGTGTCTTCAATGTGATCGTAAACGAGACCCATTACTTTGATGTATTGTGATTGTTTTGGGTTGAGATCATCAGGTTTGATTTTCTCAGAAACAATACGCGAATTTGTCATCCATTCGCGCATGTTGAAATTTGCTCTTGCAAAAACAGCTTTAATTAAGCGATAGAGCTGTATTGCATATTTTTCATCATCTACGCTGATAACTAAATTATCAACGTAAATGCTGTTGAGCAACAGTTCCAGTTTTGCTCGTTCGTGTGAATCAGCGGGATGCATGTGAGCTAATTCCGCTTCCAGGTGATATTTAATAACAGTCAACAAAATGGATGGACTGCATGTGAGACCAAATAGCACCCTTGTGAATTGCATCATTTGAATATTGTCTTCGTGAGTCGGAATAGTGTCATCACGCAGCCAATAAAATTTTGTGAAAGCGCGTGATTTTGGGTGAAGAGCAATTTGCAAAAATGCTTTCTCAATATCTGCTAATAACACCACTTTTCCGGCTCTGAAACGAAGCATTAATCCGAGCGCCAGTGGTGTTAGAACTGGGCCTCGAAATAAGCAATTGTTGAGACTTGGCTTGCCTGCAGAACCATCATACACTATTCGACATGTTGTCAATCTGCCAGGTGTGATGACAGGTTGGTGAGGTAAGATATGTTCTTGCAAACCATCTTGTGAACCATAGACGGGTTCTATGACACCCTTGTGAAGTTGATCGGAGATGACTTTAGCGTATGTTGCAAATAAATCGGGATCTTTTCGAAACCGTTTCAACAATGACAGAAAGCGGCGAAATGCTTCTGCATTGTTGGTTGGCAATTCGTGAATTGTTGATTTGAATGGCCAATCTACGCTATAGTGTCCAGTTTCTGGATCAAGAGTAATTGATTCCAGAATTAACTGTTCAGCTATGTCGTCATCATGTGATAATGGATCATCTGTGATACCTATTGACTCGAGACTGTGAAATTGAAATAATGTCTCTTGGCCAACAGCAACAGCTGATGATGCATGTGAACTGCATGAAACCATGAATTGATGTGGCGAAATGTCGGGTGTTGTGACAAATGACTGTGATGACGCATTTCCGCCAAGCATCAATCCAAGTATTGATTCAACTATGATCAATCCAGATGGGAGTTCGATTTCTGTTGGTCGAATATCGAACTTCCAATAATAGTCTTGACCAATGACTACATCTGGTTGACATAGTTTGTGACAAAACTCATCAGTCATTTCTGTCAATTCAAGCGGTTCCGCGAATTGTTCTTGTGCATGTTCACCGTACACAATATAAATGACTGTTTTGTCATCTTGTGACAAAGGAGGTGGGCATGCATATGTTGCCAAATTATCAACTGCACGTAAGGTGAGTGGAATTTGTAACATATTGCCCTTATTGTCGACGTGTTTGTAAATAGGCATGACGGCCTCGATCAAAAACGTATTGACTGTGACAGGCGTTTTTGTCGCAAACACATTCATTTGAAGAACAACATCTCCTTTGTTTTCAAAGTTATACTCATTTGCCACGGATGCTTTAATGTATGAATATTCGCATCCAGTGTCAAAGAATATTAACAAAGGGTCTGTGACTCGATTTAATTCAGTGTCTTTATTAATTAATGAAGCCTGGGCCACTTGCAAACGAACAATAGGCGCAAAATCGAACTCACATTCTTGTTCGGCCTGCTGCCTTGTAGCGGTGTTAGGGTTACCGTAACCCGCTTGTGCGCTCAGCACCTCCACCGTGGGCCTGTGACTGGGTTGAAGTGGCACCGACGATGACATTTGGTTCGGGTTGAGGTGTGGGTACACCTCGTAACGTTTCTGCTGGAAGCCGCGGATTTTGGCTTCGACGGTCTCCATGTCCATGCCGTCCTTGATGAGGCCGGCGCGGAGCGTCGTCCACAGCTCGTTTTCGCTGTGATACTTGCGGGCTTCCTCTTGGGCTCTCGCCTGGAGCTCGTTAGCGGGCTTCGGCCATTCGCCCATGTCCAGCGGACTGTCCATATCCATTTGATACAGCGTCTGCTGTCTCCACCGAAAATCGTTGTCGTCCGGGGGGATGACACACACGCTCATCGGTTCTGTGTATGAAGGCGGATACGATGGCGGTGCTTGTGACGAAGCGGCGCCCGTTGTGATTACCTGAGCGTTGACAAAATTAGCGCTTGTTGCTTTGACAAAGGCTTTATTTTGTGAATTGTTTACCTGACGCCTTGCGGGTGCCTGTCTGGTAGGACAGAACGCCCCGTGATGCTGACCGATCTGGCGACAATAGTAGCAACTCAGTCTTTGAGTGCACTGTTCTGCTTGATGGCCTCTGTGTGTGCATCGTGTGCACACATCGCCCAAAGCTTGCAACCGTTCGATGCGCTCTCTCAGTGTGACGTATTGAGGGCAATCGGTGGTGTAGTGCTCTTTGATGCCACAGAACAAGCACTCGAATTTCGGCTTGCGATAATCAGCAGCAGGTTGTGAAAACTGCTTTTGACTAATCGCTCCGCTCGCGGGAGTTCTGGGAGGTTGAGTGGAATTTTTATTTTTTCCTTGTAGTTTACCAACGTTAGCATTGGTACCAGCAAAAGCAACCGTGTTGTGAATAGGTTTTTGTTTTGAAAAGGTATTTTGTGATTTATTTCCCTTTTTCTTTTGCTGTTGCCAACCACCTCCATTTTGTGGCTTTTTTGACGATGAACTTTGTGATTTCTGAACAACGTTTGAAGATTGTGAACTTTGTTGTTCAGTTTTCATCGCATCTAACCGAGCACGAGCAATGGTAGTTAATGCATCAACAAACCTGACGACTGTGAGTTCTGTGTCATCGGTTGCAGCAGTGCGCATCGAATTCCGGTGTTCTTCTGTGACGGCAAGAACAATATTATCGGGGAGATAACCACGAATTATTCTTAAAACTGCACCAGAATCGACACTTTCACCCCTTTCTTTTAGTTGATTGAGAGTTGACAAAAGGGTTTGTGTGAAATTTGTGAGGGAGTCTCCTTTTGACGAAGGCTTTTCGAGTGAATACAATTTATCCCAAAGGGCTGCTTGTACCCGATGCGTTTCACCAAAGTTTGATTTTAACATGGTGACCGCTGTGATGTAATCTCGACCATCACCTTTTAATCCGGCCAGCAGTTCTGCTGCTGGACCAATAAGGCTGAGCTTGAGGTATGTATATTTCATACCATTTGACAGAGTAGCTCGGTCGTGAATTTGAGCTCGAAAAATTTCCCACCAAGCTGCCCATTCTAACGGATCGCCGTTATATTTAGCAAGCTCGATTTTAGGTAACTTTAACAAAGTTTCCGGTTGTGAAGGCTGAGAACTACTTCCCATGTTGACATTGTTGTAGGGTGGTTGTGAAGGGGGTTGAGTAGTTAAATCAACAGTTGACTGACCTTTCAAGGAAAGTATCAACCTTTCCGCGGATTTGATTTGCGCTTGGGCGGTCGCCATCCTCGATTGCAGCTCATCCATGAGCATCATCGCGTTGTTCGAGCCCGAGTAGAGCGCGCGCTCCAATTTTGCGTTGGCGCTCTTCGCTTCTTTGGCCGCACCGTCTTGGTCTCTGTCCAAGCTTGTGATGTGATCTTGGACAATAGATGTGAATCTGTCCATTGCTGTGGATAGGTCCGAGCATTTCAGCTCGGCTTGGTAGACGTAGGCTTGAAGTAATTCTAATACTTCCTCTGCCGAGCGTAAGTTTACGGCGGCGGGTTGTGACTCGTCTTTGACGATTTTAGGAATCGGTTTGGTTGTGAATCGTAGCACACCGGTGCGCACTCCAGTCAACGCCCGGCTATGTTGAGTCAACGGATGAGTTGTGTCGGACTCATCTACATTGCTCGAAGGCATAGCTGCGGCGGCTGGAGCGCCTCGTTGAGCGCATACGCGTTCGTCCATAGCAAATTTCGATCGATGGTTTGCTTATTAGCAAAGTGGTAGCTAGCTGTGAACAAAATAAAATAATAAAAATAAATATTTCGTTACTTGTGACTTGTACTTGTAAAATCGTAAGTAAATATGCACGCGCTACTAACGATTTTGTGTCCAAAACCGTGTTACTGTAACCTCGTGCGTGTGACTCAGGCTGTGAAACACAATTTCCAATGAAATTTCGCGCAAGACGACTTAATTAGAGTGACCAATTAGTTAATTAGTCACCCTGCTCGCTGCGCCATGTAAAATAATACGGAACTTGTTGAAGTGACTTGTGCACGAGCTCCTATTCCTAACCGAGGAAGAGGACAAATGTGAACGTATGAACGTTGACGTGAAGCGTCGTCTCTTAGTTGACGTTCCGTTATTTTATCAAATGTGATTAGTTGAGTCAAAGTGAATTGACGTGAGTTAGTGTGAAGCAAATTTAGATTGTTTACAAAAGGTTTTGACAAACGTTTTTATTTAGACAATTAAATACAAAGAGATAAATGTAAATAAAATATATAAAATATACGTAAATAAAGGAATTAATTTACAACTAAATTAATTACTTAAATGAAACGTAAAAGAAGCTCTAATTACCGGAGAAATAAGGCAATTTAAAGAAGGCACTTAATTACGACAAAAGGCGACAATTAAGTGGCGCGGTTGTGAGAAAAGCACCTCAAACAGCGCAGGTGTGAATAAAGCACTGAGGTGACTTAAAGCACCAAGGGTTTAACTTAGCACCAAAAACAAGTGACTTAATAAAGTGACAACGGCGCTTATTTAGATCCTAGGAAGAGATTCGTGTGAAGTTGACGAGGTTGCAAACACTGCCGATTCTAGCTGTGAAATTGGCTTTTAAGGGCCAGACCGATGGCGATTGGTTTGGCGCCAATCGGTCGGCTCTAATCTCCGATTTTTACCCAACATTTCCAATTGTGAAAGTTCAATCCTTGCCCGCTCGCTTCTCCGATGAAAAGCGAGCTAAACTGGCAAGATAGTGAAAATGTGAGACAAGCCAGACAGCATTTGAAATGGCGCGCGGGCCCGGCCCCCCGCTTGGGGGCGAGCCCGCCGCTTAACATAAACATGGCCACGTATTTGCGTGCTGCTTGTCAAGGAAATGTGGCGGAATGTGAGCAATGACTAAGATCTAAATATGTGAGCAATGTAAAACGCACGTTGTAAACAACGTCGCTTGAGCTATTAAATGACGAATGTGAAGTTGTTAAAAAATGGAATGTAAATTAAAATGGAATCTTGATAAATTGAATTAACTAAATATAAAAGCGAACATAAGAACGTCGACTTAAATATTAAAGGTTTTACATTTTACGATAATGTTACACAGCACTTGGCACCAAAGTTCTGGTGCTTTTTCATCACTAGTTGGGAAATTTTGAAAATAGATTTAATAAGCTAATTAAAACAGAAAATAGAAGAAGCACAAAAATGGACCTGGAATCAGTCCACTAACACAATAAGGTAAAACTCAGCAGACATGATGCTGTACAAGTTTGTTCCACTATATGTTTCCTTTCGCTGAGTGTCGGCGAGGTGAAACTTACATTCACTGAGTAAAAATAAAAATAAAAGTAGAAAAAAACATTTGCTGGTCTGGACGTACATCATTTCCAGAAACTGTGACGCTGATTTTGTTTGAGGAGAATATTTCCATTGCATTAACTTAATCGCAAATGACTAATTTCCTTACAATTTCTAATATACCTATAATCAAAACCCTTATTCTTATTGGGCCAAGTGTTTTGAAATCCTGAAAATGCTCAGATGTGACATCCAAGCACTTTTACAGTCACATTTATGCTTTTTTAGGAGTAACATTACCCATTTTACTGAAAGACGAATCCATTTTTGTTAAATATTCACACTCAGAACAAGAACATGATGGGTTTCTGTTTTTCTGTTTTGAACAAGAACAAGAATATGAATTTCTGTTTTGATTCGCTTGGCTGATAGGATTTTTATGAGTTTTTGAGTGACAGGATGACATCAAATGAAATGCATCTCATAGTTGTTAATGGTTCAGCGGATCGCTGCCCGCTGTGCTTAACCGTCACGATTGATTCATATCACATTTTGACATTGTGCCGAAATCATGGTTGGTTTTAGTAAAATTCTTTTTACTAAAATTGTATTTTTTATTTATTAAAATTGTATTTTTTATTTATTAAAATTGTATTTTTTTTATTTTTTATTCTTGTTTCAGTTTATTTTATTTTATTTTATTCTGAAATGCCATTAATAAAATAAAATGAAACCATTTTACAAAAATTTTACAAATATTTTACAAAATTTTTACAAAAAATCGGATGGCTATTTAGGACCTGGCAAAAAATATTTTTTTTCAAAAGTGAATAATTGGT
Source organism: Sphaerolaimus hirsutus (assembly GCA_964036195.1). Classification (NCBI taxonomy): domain Eukaryota; kingdom Metazoa; phylum Nematoda; class Chromadorea; order Monhysterida; family Sphaerolaimidae; genus Sphaerolaimus; species Sphaerolaimus hirsutus. The sequence goes on along the minus strand of OZ038454.1, from coordinate 5,923,740 downwards.
GTTTATGGGTTGTTTGCATGTTAAAAAGGTGAATTAACACCAAATTAGCATGCACAAAATTTTTGCAAGACGGTTACACGTGCTGATGCAAATTTTTTTTGGGGGGTGTATAAATTTTTTTCTAAATTTGATAAATAAATTTGTCTCAAATTTGGCATGTGTGTACTCCTTCGTTTAGTGAGTACACATGCCAAATTTCAGCTCAGCGCGATTACCGGTTGTTATTTTATTTATACTTCATTTTTTTTTTGATCACTGTATTTTTGTATAGTGATCGAAATCCTGCCGGGGACCGGTCCCCTGCAACGTCAAAATGGCCCTGACCGGGGTCAAACAACCCCTGGTGATAATTTTTTTTCTTCTGTAAACAAAGAATTTTGGTCCCCAACCCCCCGTTTGTCCCTGGCAGGGGACTAAAAATTTGTCCCCTGTCTGGGATGAACGTCCCTGTTCTTTGGAGGACCAAAATTCTTTGTTTACTGGTTGGGGCCATTTCGACGTTGCCGGGGACCGGTCCCCGGCAGGATTTCAATCACTATACAAAAATACAGTGATCAAAAAAATTGAAGTTTGAATAAAATAACAACCGTTAACCGCGCTGAGCTGAAATTTGGCATGCGTACTCACTAAACAAAGGAGTAATCACATGCTAAAATTCAGACAAATCCAAAAAATTTATACACTCCCCCAAAGAAAATGCATCAGCGCGTGTAACCGTCTCAAAACAATTTTGTGCATGCTAATTTGGTGATAATTCACTTTTTTAACATGCAAACAACCCATACACGCCAATTATTCACTTTTGAAAAAATTTATTTTTTACTGGGTCCTGGTCCCCGGCCGGGACATGTGTAAATAGCCGGAAATCTTGGATGCAAAGCCATAAAACAATGTGCACACTAGAAGCATGCAGATGAATACAAAAAAATTGATGTAGACTTGTGACACGGGTTGCAATGTAGGTACCTATTTTGGATTTTGCTACTCCCGGGCAGATAGCTAAAGATTTGTCTTTTTTTTGGGGGGGGGGGGGTTGGGGGGAGGCTTGCGGGGTTCAATATATATGCTTTTTTAAAGTATGGAACAAAGAAAATGGAAAAATATCACATAAATTAGTGACTTTTAAGGTGAAAAAATATTTTGAAAATTTGAAAATTTGCAATTTTAAGCAAAAATAATTTTCAATCACATCAATGAAACCAACAACAAGGCACCACTTCTGCAAATTGGCAGCTAGAATCTTAAGCAACAGGATTTAAAACTTTTTATAGAATTTTACAGACACTCAAGTTTTTGTAAAATTGTATAAAAATTTGAATTTTTGTACAATTTTACTAAAATTTTACAAAAATTCAAAATTTTAGTAAAATTGTATTTTTATTTTATTAATTTTCCATTTTATTTTATTTTTATTTTATTCTCCAATTCTCCATTTATTTTTATTTTATTTTTATTTTTTTCTGAGATTTTGCCAACCCTGGCCGAAATCCTGAAACGTTGACATGAAATCCTGAAATTCTTGTACATGTATGTATTTTTAATGGTCAGAAATAATCAAGTTCTATAATCAAGTGCTTTTCACTATACAATTTTATCCAATGAGACAACCCAACGAAACATCGGAGTTGTCCTAAACCCGTGTCACAAACATATTTGGAACTGATCCAAAAATAAATTTCTCCTGTTAATAGTTTGGACAGCATCAACCCAACCAAAAATTGAATGTTTTATATCCGTTTAAAGTCAAAATCAATACATTATCAATCATATCTAAACAGAACAAAATTGTATAGTAAAATGTTTGTTGACGGTAGTACATGCTAAAATTGCATCATTTAGATTGCGCATTTTATCATTTTCTACATTTTACAGTCTTTATTCTTGGCCAAATTCCAGTGAAATGACGCCATGCCAATCATTGTAGAGCAAAAAGATGGTTAAAGAGTTTATGTAAGAGTGTTTTTATGATGGGAAAACACCACCCCACAAATTTTTTGACAACCAAATGCAATAATAATTCATGGAACGTAAACTGCAATGTATTTCTGTAAACTGAAACTTGAATAAACCCCCTCAGGTATTTTGGTGACTTTTTGTAGTCAACGGGGCCTGCATGGCACTGCGCAGCAGTTTTCCGAGCTGCGCTACGCCCCGATAAAGCACTGGACTGCAAGGTCGACACCGCTGCACTGGTAGACCAAGTTTACCATGTTTCTAGCGGTTGTAGTGCTCTGCCCAATTTTGTTTCCTTATCCCCCATTAACTTTTCACATCAACGTGCGCTAATTCAATTTAAGTAAATTTAGCCAAGTTATTTCTAGCCTAAATATAAACTACATTCAACGTGGCACAAGGTGAGAGGGGAATTTCACATTTTCACTTTAAAATGCTGCGGCACGGCGTGTGGACGCCTTTGAAGTTGTCGGCACAGTGTTGTGACTCTCTGGGCGGCCAAATGCACATTCTACCCTTTACTTATTATTGGGCAGAGGCAGAGACTGCGACTGAAAGGTAGGTGGCAACCGGAACCAGGAACAATGAATTTCTCTGAAAATATATCAAAATAAATACTGTTCCGAGTTCCTCCCCATGTTGACTAGATTGTTGTGCGTCATCTAGTATCGGTGGGTGGTAGGAACAGCTTCTGATAACGCCCCAAGTGACAAGTCGCAGTCCAAAAAATACATTTTCCGCCGCCCCAGTACAATTATTCCATCATGCTCGGAAGGGCGAGGCCATCAGTCTGAAACCTTTCTCATGGGCGCGAGCTGACCAGATAGTCACAATAATGTTTTGCGACGTTGAGGGTGATAAGCACTTGCGCCTGCAAGCATTCCGCTAGCTACCGTAACCCATGAATACAAACCCCCGTAAAAAGTTTCCATTGACATGTAGAAAATGCTGTAAATATTGTTTCACGCCAATGTCTTTCATTTCCATGAGCTTAATTAATCACGTTTAGTAGATCCATTAATTAGCATTAGTTGCAAGCTTGTATTAATTAATTAATTACCTGTTAGCTTGATTTCCTATGATAATTCATGACACCGTGTTTGTTTTAGTCATATTTCTTTCATTCCCGCTTTTGTAAATATGCATTGCACTGCGCTGTTGACTATTTTAGATTGTATTAGATTAAGTTGGGATTTGTAGGTAATTATGGAAGTGGTTAATTGTTTCTTGAATAGCTATTAATTATTAGATTAAGCCCCATGTCACCTTACGATTTTATTAAGTGCTTACATCAGAGCTTATGTGAATTGAAAGTGATCTCATGCCTTTCTTGATATTATGCTTTTTTAGTCTTTTATTCACATCGAGTATGGTACTTACCTTCACCTTATAAGTAGCTGAAATTGTTGTTTTCCGGTAATATTTCGACTTACGATGAAAATTGACTTTGCTTCTGCTCTGCTGCTAGTTTTCTCCCATTGCCCTAAAAAATAAACTCTCTTCTCAAACTCAACTTGGACCCCCCTTTTGTATTGATACTAACTGCTTTTCCCTTAGTTTGCTAATTAACAAACCACTCTAATTACTGCGCTGCTTACTCTGGGCTCAGTGCAGTGCACACCAGCGACAAGCGGCAGGTGAAGAGGAGTGATAGGGAAGGTAGTGAGGTAAAAAGCGCTCTGAATTGTGTAGACAAAAACCAGCTGAATACACAGATTCATGACATTTAAGTGATTGGTGCATGCTCTATTCCAGTGTTGCAAAAATGTATTCACGTTTACCCAAAATACCTGGTTATTTGGGTCATTATATTTATGTTTACACTTTCCAAAAATACCATTACATTTTGTCACGTTTTCCCAGTACAATTACCCAGGTACCAGAGAAAACGTAAAAAAATATGTTACACGGAACTGCATTGTTTGACAAATGTAGTGTATAATGATGAGTTCAACATGATTACCTAAATGTGAAGAGGGTGCCAATTTGGCAGCTGGAGAACAAACACTGAACACTGAACTTATAAGTGAGAAGTGACAAGTTGAAAGAGAAGTAAATTTCTGCGTGAGAACTGAATAGCAAGTATACTCGGATGACATTACACCGTACATTTTCCCGGAGGAAACACTCCCGCGAAGCATCATAAGAAAGGGAACGAAAGTGCACAAAACATTACGGTAGTTTTGGAGTAGCGCCAAAAAAAATATTTGGATACGGTTTGTAGTTTCAAGTAACACGTTCTATAATCAATTTTGACAGCCGGACGAGTTTTCATCGGATAAAAAAATATGGATACAAAACCAACAAAAGACATAATTTGCACAAATTCACCCAAGTTAAAGTTTTGAATAATATAAATATGCACTGTGGAAATGCGGGTGCCTTTTCTGATCGGGTCATGTATGGGAACTAGCCTAACATCTTAGTTATCTAAGCGATGTTTCCCCATTTTTGCTCAAAATCGCTAAAATATGCTTTATTTTGCAAATGTTCACCTTCATAATCGCTATTTTCATCTTTTTTATTTATATCTAAAGCGATGTCAAATTTTTTGGCTGGCTGCCAAGTTCCCATACGGGTCTCTTCCGCCATGTCTTGCGCTGAACGCTCAATTCATAAGGAAATGCATAAAATTCCGGCTGCAGGGGGGTGGGGGGTGAATGTATATGAACTTTATCATGGCCGACCCAAATCGTGTGATTTTGATATGAAATATCATTCAAACGCGTTTTTCCAGAAAATCGTATTCATTGTATCTTTGAGGCAGGTATTTTGTAGGGCGTTGGGGGGGGGGGGTCGTACCTAGGGATGGATTAAAAAGCGTTTTTTTCAACGGCCCCACTTTTTTTTAAAGCGCTCTTTAAAAAAACGCACTTTTTTCACTTTTTTCAAAAAATGTCAAGAGACATTTCCTAAAACGCTCCCAAATATGGTTCTGAGTGAATATATACAGGTATATCATACAAGTGGCAGTATTTGTGATAATATGTATATAGCCATGGAATAGTGCTTAAATCAGGTTATCAGAGAAGGCTAATACATTAAGACTGATGTTTCCCACTGTAGAAGTATGTGGAAGCACATTGGCTGGTATTATATACTACACTAACATATCACAGCTTATTATTTTATGATACATAGCATGCAGGATAGAAGCAATGACACAAAAAGACACAAAACCAATGAAAACAACCACCGTGGTAATGTGCATGTGAAATTGCGCGCTTGTGAGCAACATTTTTTTCGAAATACCTGGTGCATAGGTACAAAAGTTTTTGCAAGCACTTTTTTAAAATCGCTCGACCCTTGCGCTTTTTTAAAAAAAGCGCTTGAAAAAAGCGCTGGCCATCCCTAGTTGTACCCATAGGGTATTTTGGGGGTAGCATTTTAGGAGGGGGGAGGGAGGGGTCGGCCCAAGAGCACGTGTTTATAACTTGGGAACGGCTTGGTGAAAAATGTTGAAATTTGGATGTAATATCGTTTCAGGTCGGGGCTAATACAAGTCCTAGGAAATTACGCTATGACCCCCCTGACTGGAGATAAAAAGGTGGTCATTTTCATCTACAAAAAGTCTAAAAAAGTGGTAATTTTCAAAATTTTTGGGTGTCGCTCAGAATATTGAAAATTTGCACCGCTATAACTCGGCGGTTTCTCTACCGATTTTTATCGTTTAACTTTTAAACAATCGCAAATGTTTGGAGAGTTCATTTTTTGGGTTCAAATTATTAACGTTTAATATTTGTAATTAGCGCCGACCTGAAATTATATTATAACCAAATTTCAACATTTTTCATCAAGCCGTTCCCAAGTTATAAACACGTGCTCGCGGGCCATCCCCCTCCCCCTAAAAACTTATTTAGGCATCAAATTTTTCGGCTATTACCCCTGTACCCCCCAAATCGGCCAGCTATCTATTTTTTGAGAAACTATCCCACAATTTTTACTCAAAATTATACCATATCATCACATTTTTCATACCTTTTTATAGATTTTCACCTCCAAAATCACTACTTCATGTTCCCTATTGCATATTTTCAGCTACTTTTGGCTACATTCTGTATTTTTACCAATTTTGAGCTGTTTTACACTCACTTTAAGCGATTTTTCTCCCTTTTCTTTCCAGCTACACCCGAAAAAGCCTATATATAGAACCCACGCAACCCCCCCCCCCAAAATCAGCTTTTTCTGATTATTTTTCAGCTATCTACTCCTCTGGAGGAGCAATTTACTATCTATATGAAACCCCGCGGGGGTCCAAATCTACAAAACCCCTGGAGTGGTCTGAGATGGATGTACACAATTTCCTTGAAATCCCCCTCAAAACGGCCACTGTGAATTAAAAAGCCAACTCAAAATACCGCCCCCTGAAATGGCACACTGCACAATGAAATTGTGTTAAGCATTCAAACATTTTTGCAGGCTGAAGTACAAACGATGAAGTCAAAATCCAAAGAACACAACGTTTTTGAAGCGTAAAAATTAAGCTCACTTGCAAATTGCGCGAAATATTACAAATTCCAAATTTTTTCGCTTCAAAACGTTTTGTTCTTTAGATCTTAATTCAGAATTTGTATTCAGGGTGCTAAAATGTTTGAATACTGAATGCAAAATTTGTTATTCGAAAAATAAACCCCCTGGAGGTATTTCGAGGAAATTTGGTGTGCATTTTCACGTCCAGTTTTTCGTTCCAGGGATTTGTACCATTCTGATGTGAAATCCGTGAATTTTCGGCACCCTAGCATTGCGGAAATTGACACCAATGCATCTGGTAGATCGGCAGGTACGTAAATACCCCGGTAATTGGTATATGCCCCTCATACCTCATTTTTTGGCACTGTGCCAAACAGATAAAAAACGTCATCACCGCGGAACGTTTTCAGCGGAATGTTGACTATCAACCTATCTAAGCATTACAATGTTATGTTTCAGAGTGAGTTCTACACTGCTGACATTACGCATGCTGCGAAAATCGTTTCCGCAGCACATCGAAATCCACGCAAAAATTAAAATGTCAATTTGATAAATTGAACGAACCGTCGGGATCGCGCGCACTTCGTGCCAATGCATGTCACTCGGACGCATAATTTTTATGTAAAGTTATAGAGCAAGTCCTACCAAATCAACGATGTGGCGGGAGACGTCAACCCGTCACATCAAACGATTTGCGAGGACAATATTGCTTTTTCAAGTGTTTAGTTCATCAATGTAATGAATAAGAGTAGACAAATATTGTTTAGCTGGTATTAAATAGGTTCCGCTGAACATATCTGAAGTTCTGCCTTTCGGAAACGCGACAAACTTGAACCAGTTGGCGTACACGCAATCTTTTCTTTTTTTATTTTCTTTTTTTTACGAAACGTAGTTTCATAAGTTTCATAGTTCAGTATAAGACATAACTCCTATCTGTTGGTAGAGTATCGTGTCTGCCGAGTATAAGAAATTCAAAACGTGTTTAGTGTTCTCCTGTGACTTGCCATTTTGTCTTTTAACGTGCCATTTAACTAGTGATGTGAAAGCGCCATGGCGCTGGCGCCTGGCGCTAGCGCCAAAGCAAAAAGCGCCATGGCGCTTTTGGCGCTTGGCGCTAAAATGCTGTGGCGCCATTGGCGCTTGGCGCCGTGTTTCCAAAAAGCGCCATGGCGCTTTTGGCGTATGGCGCAACTTTCCAGTGTCGCCATTGGCGCTTAACGCTACCATTTTTTAAAGCGCCAAAAAAGCGCCAGAGTGTGATCATCGCGCCGCGGTGATTGACGCAGCTCGTGGTGCGTGCATGCGCTAAAACACAATAGTTGTGTGATAAGGATGTTTCTTGAACGCATCATGGCAGATTCACGGAGGCTATAAAAATAAAATCAATTATTACATTCCCAATGCAGCGTTATGTGTGAAATCTCTTACATGCTAAAAAGTACAAACCACGTAGCAAATCGCTGAAATTTTTTTGGTTTATGAATATTTGATCTGAGTTGACCCTGATTTCAAAATCACAAGTAAAAATCAGTCAACACCTAGGTGCCAGTTTCGCCAAATGAAAAGTGAGAAGTGAAATGGCAAATGCGAAGAGAAATTACTTTTTCATTTTCTTGTTTTACTTCGCTTTTGCCAATTCACTTGCCGTTTCACTTTGCCTTTGCGCTTTTACTTCGCCTTTGCCATTTCACTTCTCACTTCTCATTTTACGGAACTGGCCCCAGGTCAATATCATTCCTATCGTTGAGGAGTTGAACATGAAAACTTATTGATTTCCATTTGACCATTTTTGTGTTTTGATATTCAACACAAGTTATCGAAATTGAAGAAAAGGGTACTGTATGTCTCATCTGTACCATTAAAAGCAAAATAATTGTGGCGATGGCGCCATTGGCGATTGGCGCCATGAGCTCCTGGCGCCTTTGGCGCCTGGCGCTATAGCTCGGGAAAGCGCCATATCGCTTTTGGCGCCTGGCGCTATAGCTCGGGAAAGCGCCATATCGCTTTTGGCGCTTGGCGCCAATTTGCTGTGGTGCCTTTGGCGCTTGGCGGCGGCGCTAAGATTTGAAAAGCGCCATGGCGCTTTTGGCGCCGCTTTTCGCATCACTACATTTAACTTTTCTTGGTACATTCTTGGTTTTCTTGGTACAATATTGACAAAAATGGCCCTACACACACTAGTTTTCACCGTGACATGTGTGAAAAGTGAAATGGCGACATGGCGACATTCAGCCTACTCTTATGGTATGCTATATGTGTTTTAGTTTTCAAATTTTCAAACTTTAACTTTCATTTATTTAAATTCAAATTTAATTAAAATTAAATCTTTCAACCGAATTAATTAATTTGCATTTGAAAAAATTTCACTTTAACATTTTTCCCTGAGTAAAATAACTGGTGTTTACATTTACTCACCTGTTACTAACGATGGCAAACCCTCCAAAAAAAAGTATTTAAATTTTAATGTGTTTTTCCCAAATGAATTTTCGAATTTTTCCTGAAATTAATTTTCGAATTTCGAATTTAATTTTCGAATTTTCGAATTTTTGAATCTTTTTTGGCAATTTTCGAAATTTTTTGGCCATTTTTCAAATTTTTTCAAATAATTTTCGAATTTTTTTGGAAAAATATTGAATCTGAAGCTTTAAAGCACAGAATTTGGACTGTTTTGGAAGTGGCTATACTCGGCAGACGTGCTAATCTACAAATAGATATGATTTATATCTTTGGCTGGCAGACAGCCAACTGAAAACTTGTGAACTGATTCACCACTGCACTCCATTTCATCCTGACTCTGAACCAGTTCAGTCAGCCGTAAGTTCACTGCGGACTGCGGTTATGACGTCATGATGGAGTGTTACTACCAGAAAAATGTAGGGTGTAATTTCGCCCGAGTATAGCACACTGAGCGTACTCAGTGCATACAGTGCTAACTGCACAAAATATGGGTACTTCTCAAACCAATACTCAAAACCACTCTTATACTCCAGCGACATTACACCTACAATGAAATCTACCATAACCCGTCTGAATAAAAGAACAAACAAAAAAATTTTCATCATATTTATCAAAGCAATTTGATTAATATGATGACAAAATTTTATGTTTGTTCTTTCATTCAGATGGGATATGGTAGGTTTCATTATAAAGTGTAATGTCGCTGGAGTATATCTTTGATCACATCTCTTTTACTTATAAATATGTGCAGTCCCTGACACCTGTAAAATGCTCTGTGAAATGTCAAATGTTATGCAAAGTGTCTAAAGTCATGGAAATGCTGTGGAAAATGGCAAATATGTTTGCCATTTTTCCAGGGCATTTTCATAACTTTTGACACTTTGCATGACATTTCACATTTTACAGGGCAGTTTACATTTCAACGTTTTTGGACCTTTTTTCTGTTTTGTTTCGCTTTTTCATAAGCACCGCGTATCAATTTTCGTTGTATTTAGTACGTTGAACTTAAGAGTGCCTTGAATTGCCTGAAAAATTCGAAAAGTATTTTCGAATTTTCGAATTTTCGAATTTTCAAATTTTTTGAAAAATAAATCGATTTTTAAGTGTTTTTTCTAGGGGTGAAATAAAAATTCGAAAATTCCAGAAAAATTCGAAAATTCGAAAATGTTTTCGAATTTTCGAATCTTTTTTTGCCATCGTTACCTGTTACGCAGCGTAAAAGTAATAAATTTTACTTGATGTTTTCTGTACTCGGGTGTTAGTAAAAATAAAATACTTAACGTTTACGTTTACTTTGGAAAAAGTTCAGTACTTCTAATTTAGGTCAAAGTTACTAAGTTACTTCTGGTAAAAAATAGTAAGAAATGTGTTAAGTTTATGTGGGCCGCCGACTTCTAAAATTCGATAAAAGCAGAATTGCCCACAGGCAAATTCAGCATAAAAAATTAGCTGGTATAGCATCAAACAAATCACCCATGATTTATAATTTCAAAAATATAACAAATACCTATAAATATATACCTACATAAAATCAGATACTATTTGGTAAAATTTGGTGGAATGGGTGTTTATTGTAAATAGGATATGTTTCCTTTCACACAATGGACTGGGGAATTGGTATGAGCTGGAACTTGGACATACACTCCAGGAAAAATATCTTTAGCCTCCTGATCGGGAACAAAAAAATTCAATGTCTCCCCTGCTCACGTGAGACCTGTGTCAGGGTATATATGGGATGAATTATTGTAGATTAAGGTACCTTTATGCCACATGTCAATTTTTAGCTTTCTGTGTGAGTTTCTTAACATTTGACAGCCATCCAAAGTCAAATTTCCAGTAGAAAAAAGTCTTTAGCCTTTTTCTGAAAATGGTCAAACAAGGGGAAAAACAGGTTAAAATGAAGAAAAAAAATCTGTGATGTGATGTGAAAAAAATGATGCACAGCTCAAATATTTATCACTCTGTGAATTTATACTCAAAATGGTATACGCGGTGGACCTGATACTCTGCACTTGCACTGATTTATTATCATGTTCACAATCATCTGCCTTCGGTCAGCAGACAATTATCAACCCGGCATGGTTTCTATTTTTGACTTTGTGAACAAAACGAAATGTAAAAAAGCAACAAAAAATCGCGGAAGGAGCTGCGTTCTCGGTTAATGAAATGTTGACTATGTATGCAGGAGGGAGACCAAATTTCTACTGTGGGGGGTCAATATAATGACCCTCCCTATATATGAGTTCCACCCCTCAGTGACCCATATTTCATGTTTGGTTCGTCATTGAACCAGAAAAATCAAAGTTCTAAAGTCATTTTTCCTGGAGTGTACATAGCTATAAAAATCATTCAAAAAATCTGTGCTACTTCACACTCTGTTGTGTATCAACTTGTTTTAAAAAAACTCCAGGTCTCACCAAAACACAGAAACTCAATTTTTTTTTACAAAAAAACCCCTCAAAACACAGAAATTGTTATTTAAAAAAACCAACTTACACAGCTCATTGAGCATAATATGCATTGAATCCAATGGACAAGTCAAAAAATCAGTTTTAATTTTGGTACTTTCTGCTTCTGTGTTTCAATGTTCTACAATACAAAACACATTTTAAGTTTCCATGTTTCTGTGTATAACAAAAAAAAGAAGAATTCTATAAGTTTCCATATTTAATGTCTGTTTTTGCCATCGTTGCTGACAACATGATGCACACATGCTCATTGAACACATTTTGGCCTGACTGTCACCCAAATGACAAAATATACCTATTGTTAAAACAGATCTGCCTGCATGGTGCATGGATAATTCAAAAGTCATAAATCACATTTTTATTTCAGACAGCGACAGTTTGTCAAAACAGATTAATATCTACATGCATTATCTATCTACCTAATTAAAGTTTGAAACACTGAGAACAGGCATAAATTCCCAAAAGTAACAACACTGAAACATGGTATAAAAATTGTGGCTGGTTCAGGTTTCAGGGTCTTTCATCTGACCTGAAACCAGCTGGGGGTGACCCGACCCCATCTTCAGAGATGACGTCACCCCCTGAAAAAAGAAAAGCCCCCCTGATAAATTTACATTGGGTGACTTTCCGTTTTCCGTTTTCCGTTAAAAAAAATTTTTGACACCCTAGTAAACATAGGTTCTGTATCCAGTCTAGATCATAAAAACTACTCACCCTTGTTGGATCGGTAGCATCAACTGTTTCGTCAGCACTTGACGCCATTTCGGTGCAAACAGCTTGCGCTAAAACGATCGCTCGGTGTAGGGCATCTGCGCGGGATTTTATAATTTTGGCCAAACTTAACAACAGCGGCTGATTACCGTATTACCTCGAATTACCCCCCTTGAAATGACCCCCCCTCGAAATACCCCCCTAAAATTAAGCCTATGTCTGGGCACATTTTTATTATTATCCTGATTTACCATATTTGCTTGAATAATCCCCCTGGGGGATTATTATTTCGCCAGACTTTTTTGAGGGGGGAACTATTCGAGGGGGGAAATTATTCGAGGGGGGGGATTATTCTTTCATCAAAATATTCCTGCATCTTTCTATCAAGTCATTTCACGAAATGTGCTTTTTTAACACAAAAACGTGCCATTTTTGTTAGAATTTGGCACAACTAATTGATGAAATATTTTAAGGGGGGATTATTCGAGGGGAGAATTATTATTTCCTCACTCGTCTTACAGGGGGGGATTATTCGATCGGGGGGGGGGAATTGTTCAAGGGGGGAACTATTCAAGCAAATACGGTATGTATGCTGAGAAGGCATGTCAAATGAAAAAAAACGTGCATACCGCGGAATAACAACGCGTGCCGCAAGGCACAACATTAGAACAGTTCAAACCAAGTGGACATTTCATTACTGTTCAGCTTGTCATGTAAATATTTTAACTTCGCTAACATTTTTGACTCCAAGCATAGCACCCCGGGGCGGGGGCGCTATAAAGTTGTATAATGGGGGGGGGCATTTACATAGCGAAATACGATAAATGGCTACATCAATCATTTTACGATTCAACTTAGTGTTTGATGGGACAATGGGGGATCATTCTTCCCACATCAGTTGAGATATGTGTAATATCTAAATCATAGCATTTTAAATGTATTGCAATCTTTTGTAGGAAACCAGGTACACATAGTCATACTCAGTTGGGAATGTTAACTCAGTTGACCAAAGTGTTCCATCATTCATGACTCCATGTGTTTCATTCAATAACCCTCACGCTTTGTGTAGCATGCAAAGTTGTCATAGTACGTTGCCCCTGCGGCTCTCCTGTTCAATTTATGCAGACATAAATAATAGTATGAAATTCTGGCAGTTACAAAGGTTTTGATGGAAAGGCATTGGAAAACATGGCACAGTCATTTCATAAAAAAAGAAACCAGCAAAAAAAATCCCACACAAAACTTGAAGGCAAGCAATCACCAACACTGGCAAAAAGTTGGACCAATGGTAGATTCCCATTTTGTAGATTTGTAGAATTTTGTAGATTCCCATTTTCTGTAGAAATTTTACCTCCCTTATTCCCGCTTTCTACACCCAAATCTTTACCTGTCTTTACCTTTTCATTGCTGCAATAATGTATGGATCTGGCCCTGCATAGTTGTTTGCTCCAAGCTGCTATTCAACGTTTGTTTTTGTTTACATGTTCATCTAACTGAGAATTATGAAAAGGGCAAACCTGCTCAGTGATCAAAAAGCTCTACCAGCATGTGAAATTCTGGTAAGACTGCTGGCTACACATCTAGGCTGTAGTAAAATTTCCCATGGTAGTCTGTGTGAAATGATGGATGCAGTTGATCAACCACCAACTTTACTCATCAGAGTTGGCTTACAGCCAATATTTCATTTGGTTCTAATGATTCTTTTCCTTATGATTTAGGTCTACCTATATATTTTTGTTTCATTGTATACAAAAATGTTTCATAAAATTCCAATGATTCGAGTCCAAATAATCATTTGTGCCATTCTTTGTTTTGTTTTTTTGTATTCATGAGGATGCAGAAATGGGTTGTTAGTCTTCCAAGAAAGTTTTCTAAAGAATTTTTTAACAGTGGTTAGTTAATATAAATACCAAGAATGAAATCTGTTGGACCAAACAAACAACTGCACCTCCTCTCCTGGAATTTTACAATATTTTTAAAGAACTTGAACTAGAACTATATAGAAAACTGAATAGAATGTTGTATCAAATTTTACATGAACTTATTTCTTCTGGTCCCATGTGCGCTGTGCTGCAATTGTTGTCAATTTTTTTTTACAAAATTCTTATCATATTTTCTTGTACTGTTTTTGAAACCATATAAATACTCATTTCCAATCAGACATAAAATTGATGACATTTTCCAATCTATCCCCACCACCATCAGAATTCAATGCCTTATTGCATCAAGATGAAAGCACACTATCAGGACTGACAAATATGGAACTGGTGAATACACACATTTTTTCAGCTGACACATATTTATCAGTGTATGTATGTATAGATTTTGTGGATTTTACTATAATCCAATAGTTTAGCGAGTTAACTGATTTTATTAAAATGGTCCTTGGTTCGTAACACAAACACTGAATTCAAATTTGACAATGGATTTCGTGGATTTTGTGTCTATTTTCTGGCATTGGTCCATGCTCAAAAGGTATGCTCTTATGGCCATATTGCAGTGTTGATGTGATGTCATATTGTCATGATAAGTGGAAATTTTGACCTACAATTTATTAAATGGTGTGAAACTTTTGTCTAGCAAGAACCTTTATAAGAACCATCAGCTAGTGTTCCCCATCTTGTTCAAAAATATGCATGAATGTTTTTCGTTTTTTTAATGATTTCAGTCAGTTTTTCTTAATATATTATCATATTTCCTTGGATAATCTCTCCCTAACCACAATAAAACAAAGCGAGAGTAAAACAAACACCAAATATGATTCTAAATACTACTATTATAATAAGAGGAAAAATTAGAATTTGTAAACCCATGTTTTAAGTGGGTGCCGCTGCCGGGGTGCCCAAGATACTGTGCTCAAATCTCATGAGAACTTCGCGAATCTTTCAAAAAAAAGTTATCCAATGCAATGCAGTCTCTGCAATAAACCAACAGAATCCACGCTTGTAAATGGCTTCAGAAAGCACCTCCCAGCTTTCAAATTGAAATGGGGAGCAATTAAATGCAGCGCATTGGTGCAAATCATGTGCAATGAATAACCAGATAAACGAGACAAGTTTAGAAGCAATCATCATGTGCACGATTAAATGGAATTTTGTAGGTTCTGTCACCTGGTTGCAAAATGTGAAAACAGTTGAGGTGTCTATCCACTTATAAATTTTTTAGATATACACTACCAGTGCAGAATAGTTGGGACTTTTCACCCTTATGAAACTGGAGGCTTTTTATCCACCACACTTTTGTTGCTTCCCCTTCTTTTGCACCTTGCCCAATTTTGATGATGTTCGAGTATGTTTGGGTTTGGGGATGGACTACATCTTGGCAAATCTGGCCATGAGTCTGATGTTCAATAACTTTGCCATTTCTGGGCTGATTTTGACCGTTCAACATTTAAAATGATCAGGACCATGGTTGGTTTTAGTAAAATTGTTTTTACTAAAATTGTATTTTATTTTTATTAAAATTGTATTTTTTTAAATTCATGTTTCATTTTATTTTATTTTATTCTGAAATGTCATTAATAAAATAAAATGAAACCATTTTTCAAAAATTTTACAAATATTTTACAAAAATTATACAAAAAATCAGAATCTTGGATGCAAAGCCATAAAACAAAGTGCACGCTAGAAGCATGCAGATGAATACAAAAAAATGTATTTTTGTGTGTGACACGGGTTGTGACGTAGGTATCTTGAATTTTGACCATCACAGGGGCCGGATAGATATGTAGCTAATTGCTCCTCCCAAGGGAAAGATAGTCAAAAATTTGTAATTTGGGGGGAGGTGGGTGGGGTGTGGGCTTGCGGGTTCAATATATGGGCTTTTTCTATGTATGGAACAAAGAAAATGTGAAGAAAATACATAAATTAGTGATTTTTAAGGTGAAAATATATTAAAAGATGTGAAAATTAGCAATTTTGAGCAAAAATATTTTTCATTTACAACACTGAAAGGAACAACAAGGCACCCGTGCTGCAAATAGGCAGCTAGAAACTCAAGCAACAGGATAGAAAACTTTGTATAGAATTTTACAGACACTCGAGTTTTCGTAAAATTTTTACTAAAATTGTACAAAAATATGAATTTTTGTACAATTTTACTAAAATTTTACAAAAATTCAAAGTTTAGTAAAATTGTATTTTTATTTTATTAATTTTCCATGTTACCGTATTACCTTGAAATACCCCCATGGGGGTTTATTATTTCGCCAGCAAAATTTGAGGGGGGGGTTAATTTGAGGCGGGGTTTATTCAAGGGGGGGTTTTATTATTTCGTCAGAAATTTTCGTGAAATTCGTAGTAGAGAATATGCTATTTCACACACAAAAATGGTAATAAACGCGAGAAAATAGGTAGTATTGGGGCTATAGATGTACATCTGTACACAAATGTGTGTATAAGTGTACCTGCAATGCAAATTAGTAGTAATAAGTACATCATGTACATCGCATACATGATGTACATCATTCTTGAGGGGGGGTATTTCGAGGGGGGGGGTTATTATTTCCCCAGCCCATTTTGAAGCGGGGTTAATTCGAGGGGGGTTAATTCAAGGGGGGGATAATTCGAGGTAATACGGTATTTTTTTTAATTTTATTCTTCAATTTTCCATTTTATTTTTATTTTTTTCTGAGATTTTGCCAACCCTGATCAGGACAACCCGTCGACTGCATTTTTTTATGTTGGATCAGTGATGTCTAAATTCCTTATGAGACCCGGTTTTTCAACATGAAACATATTTTTTTCTGAACATGCTATCATATACTTTAGACAACGAGGTTTCACATAAAACAAAAATGAGCTCAATAACATCTCATTCCAATCAAAAGTTATGGGACTTCAAACTTATTGGTGGCATCCAAATTCATTATGTTGATTTTGCTGGGGTTTCCAAAAAACAAATTTTGCTTTTGAACATGCCAACATATACTTTGGACATAGAGGATTCAAATTGCAGAATGTTTTTTTTGTTTATATTACTTTCCAATCAAAAGTGATAGCATTGCAAACTTCCATCTGTCTTTCCATACAAAATAATTACACATTACATATTTACAGTTGAACCAAGTTTTATGTGCCATGCTCACAGTTAGTGATGGAAAAGTGCCAGAAAAAAGGGTGCCAGGCGCCAAGGGCGCCATGGCGCCATTCGGAAAGTGGGCGCCAAGCGTCAAGCGTTATGTTTTTATGGAAATGGCAGTCCAAGAGTGATACTTTGTTATTTCTCGATCCAAAATAAAATTAAAGTAAGTAAGTAAGCGCCAAGAGCGCCACAGAAAAAGGGTGCCAGGCGCCAAGGGCGCCATGGCGCCATTCGGAAAGTGGGCGCCAGGCGCCTGGGGCGCCACGGAAAGAGCGCGCCAATGATTGGAACGAGGGGAACGTGCCTAATGATGTTTTACTGCCAGGACCTTGGATGAAGTGGCATGAGTGGGTGAGGATCACTCATTGAATGGTTCATCAACTGAATTTGGCAAATCAGAAACTGACAATGATGACCCATCGAAGATGCAAACTGGTAGTAAATCAGCGAATTCAAATTGTCAAAATTCCATTTTTGTCCACTTGAAGAAAACATCCACGGATAGAGAGAGAGTGGTGTATTGAATGAAGTAAAATAATACTTAAAGTGAATACTTTGTTATGTTGAATAACCATTTTCATTGTGTTTGAATTGAATGAATACCGTATGCGAGTGTGATGTTATGTAGAGAATATAAATGGTTGTCTCATTTCTGTTGAACAGTGTTGTTAAAATACTGGTATTTTTGGAAAACGTAAATGTAAACTGTTTCCCAATCAAAAGTATAAATACTAATATGTAGGGTATTTTGAAAATACCAAGGAGTACGTAAAAAACGTAAACGTAAAAAAATTAGAAAGAAGTATTTGCCATTCTCTTTCGGAAAATACAATTTTTTCACGTTTAGATGGGTAAATCGGAGGGGCAATTCTCCTGGAGGCACATCCAGACCCTGTCAAAGTCCCTGTAAAATGTCAAATGTCATGTTATGTGTTAAAGTCATGTAGAATTGGTAACATACGTTTGCCATTTTGCAGGACATTTTACATGACTTTTGACACTTTGCATGACATTTGACATTTTACAGGGCTCTTACAGGGTCCGGGAGTGGCACCAGAAGAATCTTGTAAATCCTCTGTAAAATCATCTTCAAGTTCTGACTTTGTAGAGTCGAAAGCCGCCGTCAGAATCCATTTCTTAAAATATTCAAAAACATCAAAAACAGTCTACTTCAGATGCTTGGCATACAAACACATAAATGTATTATGTAGCCCGTATTCTGTGTATGACTGCAAGCTTGCAGTCACTTTTTATTGAAGCACAATTTTTTCTCTCTGCATACATTTTACGTTTTTGCAAAAACGTAAAAAATTTGTTTGCTGTGCATGGTGCGGTGTGTGAAACGACATTTCAAACGCGTGAACGTGTCATGATGGGAATTTTTTATGTTGTTGCTAGTACCCGGGTACTTTGGTCAGGAATACTTAACAATACGTAATGGTATTTTCTAAATAAGTGAACGTAAATGTAAATATTAATAGCAAAATACCTGGGTATTTTGGGTAAACACACTGCTGTTGAATACCTCCAGGAGAAAGTGAATGAAAGTGCTGGAGGTATATTGTAGGCACCAGAGGGATATTGTCAAATATTGTACACACTATTTACGCTGGCGCGATTGGCGCCTGGTGCCCTTTTTCTGTGGCGCCCTTGGCACTAGTGATGGAATGGCGCCATGGCGCTGGCGCCATTTGAGGGCGCCAAAGGGCGCCGCGCCATGGCGCCATTGGCGCTTGGCGCCCTTTTTCTGTGGCGCCCCTGGCGCCTGGCGCCCACTTTCTGAAAGGCGCCATGGCGCCTTTGGCGCTTGGCGCCATTTTTCTGTGGCGCCCTTGGCGCCTGGCGCCCTGCCTTAAAAGGGCGCCAAAATGGCGCCAGCATAGTTTCAAGGTGATCATCCGTGGATAATCGAAACTCGCCGTAAAAATGGACGAAGCGGTGTGGGTGGATGAAATTTTTTTCGTCCAACGGTTCATCGTATGCGTCTAACTGATCAGAAGCAGAGAACGATGAACCGTCGAACTTGCAAACCCATGAATCAATGGATTCAAATTGTATTTCCGTTTTTGTTCACTTAAAGAAAACATTTGCGATCAGAAAGCAATAAAACATTATTTGCGCTGTATGAACTGAACGATTCTTTTTTCAAATGAACAATTTTCATTGTGTTTAAATTGAATGTATTGGGGTATGATTACTAGTGATGTAAAGGCACCGGGGCACCGGTGCCCCGGTGCTGGGCACCGAAGGGCACCAGCACCGGTGCCGGTGCGGTGCCATTGCAATATTCATGGGTGCCATGCCGGTGCCGGTGCCATTTTTTTCAGAATAGCACCGGTGCTGGTGCGGTGCGGTGCCATTTTTTTGCCGGTGCCAAAGGTGCTAGAACCAGGCCAAAGTAAAAGGCACCGGGAAAGGCACCGGCCAAGGCTTTATGTGCTGTGAAATTTTGTCCGTAGTATGTGCTTATTCATATTTCAAAAAACAGCAATATATTTACCCATCCGTTTTTGCCTATTTTGTAAACCTCCCATCAAATAAATATACCTATACTCGGCGTACGTGATACTCTGCCCTCGCACTGATTTATGTCTCGTGTTGGAAGCGTGCCAATGATTATTAAATCATGCGATTTCCGTAAAAATATGAAAAAATTCATCGATGTGAATATGTTAATGAATAACATTATAACAACAATCAATTTTGTCATCTTATTATGAAACTCGGATGCGTTAACCATCGTCGGCACACTTCCAGCGGGAACCACGCGTGCAGGGTGTAAAGTAACCGGAGTATACTGTGAAATCCATTATACCCGATACGTAATCTGATGAGCGAATCTAAAATTTTGTTGAATTTTAAATCATTTTTATATTTTATATTTATCTTACTTTTTTGTTCCAAATTTGTTGTCAGTTTATGACAGAGATAGTTCCATTCTCTGTACAGCAACGACTCCGATCAGTAGACAATAGTGGCTATGGACATTGCAGTGAATAAAATATTTTATCTTTCAATTGTAATCATTGTAATTGCTTCATAAAAGTGATTGCCACATCATTATGATTATTTTAAGTGCTCAACCATCAAAATCGGTTGAAAATTCATGGAAATATGCACTTCCAAAGGTGAGATCACTGAGAAACTGCCCGATATTTACTTCAGAAATTCCAGCCCGGTGCGGTGCCTTTCGGTGCTAGCACCGGCAACCCGCCGGTGCCCTTCGGTGCCGGTGCCATTTTTTCCAAAAGGCACCGGTGCCGGTGCGGTGCGGTGCCATTTTCTGGCCGGTGCCCCAGGGTGCCAGGTGCCCTTTTCATGCGTTGGCAAAGGTGCCGGTGCGGTGCGGTGCCATTTTTCCCGGTGCCTTTAACATCACTAGTCATCTTCATTTTCGAACTCGGATGTCGTGTATTTTCGGTCATAAAATTTCTATCGTCTCTTTATCCTGGCGCCCTTGGCGCCTGGCGCCCTATTTTCCAAATGGCGCCATGGCGCCCTTGGCGCTTGGCGCCCTCTTTCCGTGGCGCCCCTGGCGCCTGGCGCCCACTTTCTGAATGGCGCCATGGCGCCCTTGGCGCCTGGCGCCCTTTTTCTGTGGCGCCCTTGGCGCTTGGCGCCCACTTTCCAAATGGCGCCATGGCGCCCTTGGCGCCTGGCGCCATTTTTTCTGGCGCTTTTCCATCACTAGGTGCCATTCCGGTGCCGGTGCCATTTTTTTCAGAATAGCACCGGTGCCGGTGCGGTGCCGTGCCATTTTTTTGCGGGTGCCAAAGGTGCTAGCACCAGGGCCAAAGTAAAAGGCACCGGGAAAGGCACCGGCCAAGGCTTCATGTGCTGTGCAATTTTGTCCATAGTATGTGCTTATTCATATTTCAAAAAACAGCGATATATTTACCCAACTGTTTTTGCCTATTTTGTAAACCTCCCATCAAATAAACGTACCTACTGTGAAATCCATTATACCCGATACGTGATCTGATGAGCGAATCTAAAATTTTGTTGAATTTTAAATTATTTTTATATTTTATATTTATCTTACTTGTTTGTTCAAAATTTGTTGTCAGTTTATGACAGAGATAGTTCCATTCTCTGTACAGCAACGACTCCGATCAGTAGACAATAGTGGCTATGGACATTGCAGTGAATTAAATATTTTATATTTCATTTGTAATCATTGTAATTGCTTAATAAAAGTGATTGCCACATCATTCTGATCATTTTAAGTGCTCAACCATCAAAATCGGTTGAAAATTCATGGAGATATGCACTTCCAAATGTGAGACCACGAGAAACTGCCCGATATTTACTTCAGAAATTCCAGCCCGGTGCGGTGCTTTTCGGTGCTAGCACCGGCAACCCGCCGGTGCCCTTCGGTGCCGCTGCCATTTTTTCCAAAAGGCACCGGTGCCGGTGCGGTGCGGTGCCATTTTCTGGCCGGTGCCCCAGGGTGCCAGGTGCCCTTTTCATGCGTTGGCAAAGGTGCCGGTGCGGTGCGGTGCCATTTTTCCCGGTGCCTTTAACATCACTAATGATTACATGCCAAATTTTTACCTCAGTAGTCTCATTTTTGTTGATTACGTGAATAAATTCGTGAATGTGCGCGCTAGAGTGCTAGAAAGATGTTTTTAGCACACTTACGGTGCTGTACGCACTTATTGAGCCTGGCGCCCTTGGCGCCTGGCGTCCTATTTTTTAAATGGCGCCATGGCGCCCTCTTTCTGTGGCGCCCTTGGCGCCTGGCGCCCGTTTTTCTGTGGCGCCCGTTTTTCTGTGGCGCCCTTGGCGCGTGGCGCCCAGTTTCCGAATGGCGCCATGGCGCCATTGGCGCCTGGCGCCCTTTGTTCTGGCGGTTTTCCATCACTACTTGGCACCTGGAGCCCTGTTTCCGAATGGCGTCATGGCGCCATTGGCGCTTGGCACCATTTTTTCTGGCGCTTTTCCATCACTAACACATACATACTAGAAAACATGTCAAATACTTATGTGTCCAGGAGGTAAATACAATTACCGTATTTCCTCGAAATACCCCCCCTCGAAATACCCCCCACCCAAAAAAAGGGCACTATGAATTTGTGGTCCGGGAAATGCATAACAGACATTCAAAACACTTAATGTGTTACGTTAGAACATCGTTTATACCATCTATATCCTTATATAAGACTAGCAGGATTCTCTCCGACCTTCGGTCGGGTTTTGTGGTTCTCTACAATTAATACCATTGGAGAAAATATGATACTTTAGTTAAGTTAAGTTTAAATAGGATACTTTAGTTAAGTTAAGTATGTAATGTACCAACAATAACAAGACCAATACCAAAGATGCAATGTTTTGGAATGGATTTTTGTAAACTTGGTTGGTAAAATGTAAAACTGTTAACTGTAAAATGGTTGGGCATGAAACTCGGTAGTAAAATGTGGACAGTTTGCGATTTGGTATGATGGTGTGCAGTGTGCATTCTGTGTGGTATAGGTTTTGTGATATGATAGTGTGGTTTTTGCAAGGTGTCAAACTTTGTTGTAATCTTCAATTGGTTACATTTGTGCTTTGCTGTTCTTTTTGTGTTTGTAAATCCTTGTGGTATTAATTGTAGAGAACCACAAAACCCAACTGAAGGTTGGAGAGAATCCTGCTATAGGTACCCACTACTCAGAGGCTTGCAAAAACTGACACCCCAATGGGGACCCCCCTCCAAATGGCACCCCCCGGGGAACCCCCCAAAAGTGGCACCCCCTGGGAACCGCCCAAAAATGAGACCCCCTAGGGCCCCACAAATATGGCACCCCCTGAGGACCACCGAAAAATGGCACCCCTTAGGGACCCCCCAAAAATGGCACCCCCTTGGGACCCCCCAAAATAGCACCCCCTGGGGACCCCCCAAACATGGCACCCCCTAGGAACCCCCACAAAAATGGCACCCCCTGGGGACCCACCCAAAGTTGGCTCCCCCTGGGGACTCTCCAAAAATGGCACCCCCTGGGGACCACCCCAAAATGGCACCCCCTTAGGACCCCCCTGCAAAAAAAATATAGCACCCCCCTGAGGACCACCAAAAAATGGCACCCCTGGGGACCACCCAAAAAATGGCACCCTATGTGGACCACCTTGAAATGGCACCCCCATATGTACCCCCAGAAAATGGCACCCCCTGGAGACCCCCCAAAAATGGCACCCCATGGGGACCCCCTCTAAATCCTGTAAACACAGCCCCTAGTTTGGAAACTCCTGTAAACTCAGCCCCTAATTTGGAAACTCCTATAAACTCAGCCCCTAACTTGCAAACTCTCGTAAACTCAGCCCCTAACTTGCAAACTCCCATAAACTCAGCCACTTATTTGTAAGCTCCCATAAACTCAGCCTCTAATTTGAAAACTCCCATAAACTCAGCCCCCAATTTTGGAAACTCCTGTAAACTCAACCCATAATTTGGAAACTGCTGTAAACTCAGCCCTAATTTGGATACTCCAATAAACTCAGCCCCTAATTTAGAAACTCCCATAAACTCAGCCCCTAATTTGGAAACTCCCTTAAAATCAGCCCCTAATTTGGAAACTCCCATAAACTCAGCCCCTAATTTGGAAACTCCCGTAAACTCATTTTCAGGTTTATGGTAATGTAGTGTGAAAATGGTATGAATATTTCAAAAAATCACTATCATCAATCCACAAATGCATCAATTCACAATTTTCAATTTTTTAGCCCCAAGGGTTAGACTTAAAAGGTTATGGTAATGTAGAGTAGAAATGGAGTGCACATCTCAAATCACTGCAATAAAAAACCCACAAACGCATCATTTCACAAATTGAAAGTTTTTGTGCCCAGGGGTTCATTATCAGGGTTTTAGTAATGTGGTGTCAAAATGGAGTGCATATTTAAAATCGCTACAATCAGAAACCCACAAACACATCATTTTATGATTTGAAAATTTTTGGCCCTGGGGGTTCATTTTCAGGGTTATGGTAATGTAGTGTCAAAATGAAGTGCATATTTCAAATCAAGGCAATCAAAAAGCCACAAATGCATCATTTCACAATTTCTAATTTATTAGCCCCATGGGTTCAATTTAAGGCTTACAGTAATGTAGAGTTGAAATTGAGTCATTTCAAATCAGTGCAATAAGAAACCTGCAAAATGCATCATTTTACAAATAGAAATTTTTGGGTGTAGGGGTTCAATTTCAGAGTTTTAGTAATGTAGTGTCAAAATGGAGTGCATATTTGAAATCGCTACAATCAGAAACCCACAAATGCATAATTTTATGATTTGAAAGTTTTTGGCTTAGGGGGTTCATTTTTATGGTTATGGTAATGTAGTGTCAAAATGAAGTGCATATTTCAAATGAGTGCAATCAGAAACCTGAAAATGAATGATTTCACAAATTGAAAGTTTTTGGCTCCAGAGGTTCATTTTCAGGGTTATGGTTATGTAGTTTTCAGGGTTATGTAGTGTCAAAATGGATTGCATATTTCAAATCAGTGCAATTAGAAACCCACATCAAATCATTTCACAATTTCTAATTTTTTAAGCCCTGGGCATATTTGAAATAGCTACACTCTGAAACCCACAAATCCATCATTTTATGGTTTGAAAGTTTTTGGCCCAGGGGGTTCATTTTTAGGGTTATGGTAATGTAGTGTCAAAATGAAGTGCATATTTCAAATGAGTGCTATCAGAAACCCGAAAATGCATCATTTCTCAAATTGAAAGTATTTGGCCCCATGGGTTCATTTTTAGGGTTATGGTAATGTAGTGTCAAAATGGAGTGCATATATCAAATTGGTGCAATCATAGACCCAAATTTGAAATCAGTGCAATCAGAAACCCAAAAATGAATGATTTCACAAATTGAAAGTTTTTGGCTCCAGAGGTTCATTTTCAGGGTTATGGTTATGTAGTTTTCAGGGTTATGTAGTGTCAAAACAGAGTGCATATTTCAAATCAGTGCAATTAGAAACCCACATTGAATCATTTCACAATTTCTAATTTTTTAAGCCCTGGGCATATTTGAAATCACTACACTCAGAAACTCACAAATCCATCATTTTATGATTTGAAAGTTTTTGGCCCAGGGGGTTCATTTTAGGGTTATGGTAATGTAGTGTCAAAATGAAGTGCATATTTCAGCTGAGTGCAATCAGAAACCCAAAAATGCATCATTTCTCAAATTGAAAGTATTTAACCCCATGGGTCCATTTTGAGGGTTATGGTAATGTAGTGTCAAAATGGAGTGCATATATCAAATCAGTGCAATCAGAAACCCAAATTTGAAATCAGTGCAATCAGAAACCCAAAAATGCATCATTTCACAAATTGAAATTTTTTGGCCCCAGTGGTTCATTTTCAGGGTTATGGTAATGTAGTGTCAAAATGAAGTGCATATTTCAAATGAGTGCAATCAGAAACCTGAAAATGCATCATTTCTCAAATTGAAAGTATTTGGCCCCATGGGTTCATTTTTCGGGTTATGGTAATGTAGTGTCAATGGAGTGCATATATCAAATCAGTGCAATCAGAAACCTAAATTTGAAATCAGTGCAACCAGAAACCCAAAAATGCATCATTTCACAAATTGAAAGTTTTTGGCCCCAGTGGTTCATTTTCAGGGTTATGGTAATGTAGTGTCAAAATGAAGTGCATATTTCAAATGAGTGCAATCAGAAACCTGAAAATGCATCATTTCTCAAATTGAAAGTATTTGGCCCCATGGGTTCATTTTTCGGGTTATGGTAATGTAGTGTCAATGGAGTGCATATATCAAATCAGTGCAATCAGAAACCTAAATTTGAAATCAGTGCAACCAGAAACCCAAAAATGCATCATTTCACAAATTGAAAGTTTTTGGCCCCAGTGGTTCATTTTCAGGGTTATGGTAATGTAGTGTCAAAATGGAGTGCATTATATATCAAATCAGTGCAATTAGAAACCCACAATGCATCATTTCACAATTTGAAAATTTTGGCCCCATTTTGGGTTCAATTTCAGGGTTATCGTAATGTACTGTCAGAATGGAGTGCATATTTCAAATCATTGTAATCAGTAACCCACAAATGCATTATATCACAATTTATATTTTTTAGCCCTGGGGGCCTCACTTAAGGATTATGGTAATGTTATTGTTAACTCCCATAAACTCAGCCCCTAATTTGGCAAACACCCATCAACTCAACTCCCATAAACTCAGCCTCTAATTTTTAAACTTGTGTCAACAGCCCCTTATCTTTAAACTTCTGTCAACTCAACCCTAATTTATCAACACCCATCAACTCAACCCTGAATTGTAAACTCAGCCCCTAAAAACTCAAGTCAACCCCCTATACATGTGCAATTGCATTCTTGGGAAGCAACTTTGCCATCTACTAACCCTGTTTGTCAAGATTGTGGATCGTGTTTGTAAAGGGCATTTGTACTAATAAAAAGTGACTGCATTGTGTGCAAAACTTGTGATCATGAAACTTTGGCTAGTGTAAGCCACCAGTGTTGGTAATGTGCTGATAGTATTCAACACTTTCATCAACATCATTGCTATTAAGGTAAAATTAATATGCAGATCAGGGTAATGTGCAAGAAACGTGGGAACTGTGATGGATGTTTTTGGTGATCATCTGAGATCATGTTGTATTGCAGTGATTTTAATGTTGTTTTGAAATGTGCAGTAAATTATTATGTCAATTAAATGTCATTTGTGTTTCATTACTAATCTGTAGTGGACACTTTACCTGTGTTCAACAGCAGTGTGCATGAAAAACGCCTCCTGTATGAACCTGTATTGACCAACCATAGAGGCAGAATGATGAATTTGGTAGTGAGAGTAGTGACAGTAATGACAATATGGACTAGGCTTATGATATCATAGCTAATGTTGGTTTGTGCTGGCACATTGCCAACACTGGTGGCATACACTAGCCAAAGTTTTATGATCACAACTTGAAGCAGCGTTGAGCTAGAGCACCATTTGTACATCAGTACAAAATGACCGAAATTGTAACCCCCACAGTTCCGCAGTGAGTGGAGCTAGAGGGGTGAAATTTTCGGTGAAAACTCAAAACACCTGATATATTAACGTGTTAAAATTTTATAACCGTAGCTTACCCATAGCGCGAATGGCGAGCACTGCCCGGGGACTTTTCAGCCCGACCATGTATATATTCTTAGTCAGAAAAATACTGCACATCGAATGAGCATAATATCGAATCCATAAACCTAATATAAACATATTTGACCTTTTAACTTGACCATTCTACATATGTAAACCTACAAATCCTTTGAAAAACACATTGAACACACAAATTCTCCACTAAACAACTCTAAACAACTTTGTATGGTCAACAGATCTATGACAAAATTTTACATCATCATTTAACGCCAAACGCCGCTCAGCTGTAATCCCGGCTTAAAGATTGTAATAATTTGAAAGTACAATGGACAAAGTACATTAATTAAAAGTACAGCACATTCTGAGCAGGTGAGTCTGATGTTAGACAGTTGAAAATTCACCAGATACTTTTCATTGTTTCACATGTCACATTGCAGTACCAAACATATATTCTTTAAATGATAATATTTTCATGAAATTTTATGAATTTCATGAATTTTAATAATTGTATGAAATGAATCACTCAACAAAGCACAGTACAGCAGCAGCATCTGGAACAAGTGTTTCCTTGTGCAGATTGGCATGTTTAGCCAGCAAAGTGCACGTTGCAGCCTTGAGTACGAATGAGTAGCAGTAGTAGCTCTGCTTGCAGTGGTCCATGCACAGGTGCCTTCTGTTCATGTCACTGTGCGTCTGCAGATCGTGCTCTTTGTACTGCCCATGGGAAGTAGATACTCCATTTTCACAGGTGAATTTTACTGTGAATGGTCCTGAAAGGGTAAATTGGTTGCAGTGTGGCTGCTTTCATGCTGTGCCAAGTTACTTTAAACTTGTATATTCGGCGTACCGCAAAGTATCCACAGAAGGCTACCATCATTTGATGAATAAAATCTTGTGATAAATTTCGTGAAAAATTATTATATAGTGAAAACGGAATATATGATGAAAAACCTGTTTAATTTTTGATTCATTATTCAGATGGGTTATGGTAGGTTTCCATCCATACTAAGTGTGATGTCCGCCGAGTGTATCAGTGATAATTTTTACCTGCCATTTGGGACATTTGACATTTGGGTTGGGATTATTCAAGAGGGGGAATTATTCGAGGAGGGATTATTTTTTCCTCACTCGTCTAACATGGGTTGGGATTATTCAAGAGGGGGAGTTATTCGAGGTATATACATAATTTATATTATTACATAAGGTAAATACCTAATACTTACGATACTGCAGCAGTGTGGCCCTGAAATTCCTGTTTGGGCTAGAATCTGCCAGTTTCCCACTTAGCTGGTGTATGTATCTGATTTTCTACGAAGGATTGCTTTATTTTACACAAGAAATTTTTAAAGAACTCTGTCTTTCCGCTGCAGGGCACGCTCAACTTTTGGTGTGCATCTGCCGCGTGACAGATGCTCCACGCCTCCACCCTCTTTTCCTAATTTTGAGTACCTAGACTCCTGGAAAAATGTCTTTATGCTCCTGATCGGGAACAAAAAAAACAAATGTCTCCCCTGCTAAGGTGCGACCCATGTTGGGATATACATGGGATGAATTCTTGCTGATAAAAGTGCCTTTATGCCACATGTCGATTTTTAGGTTTCTGGATGCCTCGCTGCTCATAATGTTCAAAATTATCTGCCATATAGGCATGGTCGGTAGGCAAATATCGACCCGGCATGGTGCGTATTTTTGAATTTATGAGCAAAACGAAATGTTGGCACCATGCCAGCTCACGGCTCATGCATTAAGCGAAAAGTTAAAAAGCGTCTGAAAAATCGCGGAAGGTATACTCGGCGTACATGATACTCTGCCCTCGCACTGATTTATGTCTCGTGTTGGAAGCGTGCCAATAATTATTAAATCATGCGATTTCCGTAAAAAGATTTAAAAAATTCATCGATGTGAATATGTTAATGAATGACATTATAACAACAATCAATTTTATTATCTTTTTATGAAACTCGCACGCGTTAACCATCGTTGGCACACATCCAGCGGGAACCACGCGTGCAAGGTGTAAAGTAACCGGAGTATACTTCGTTCACGGTTAACAATACATATTGACTATATACGCAGGAGGGGGGCCATGTATATAATGTGGGGGGTTGACATAATAGCATCCTTATGTATGAGTTCCACCCCCAGTGACCCATATTTAATGTTTGGTTCACCATTGAGATTGAACCAAAAAAATCAAAGGGATGAAGACATTTTTCCAGGAGTGTATTTATATACTGGGGGCAGTGAAGGAGAGAAGTTACTTCACATAACTTTTTTCCAAAAACTTGATAGCATTAATTTGTGAAGAAGAAAGTAAATGTCTACAGTACATACATAATAGTAAAGATGGCAAACCCTCCAGAAAAAAAGTATTTTTATTTTTAAGTATTTTTTTTCTGAAATGACTTTTTGAATTTTTGAATTTTTCCCCAAAACAGTTTTCGAATTTAGTTTTCAAATTTTTGAATTTTTTTGGGATTTTTCGAATTTTTTGGTAGTTTTTGATTTTTTTTGGGTAGTTTTCAAAATTTTTTAAATAGTTTTCAAATTTTTTGTAAAAAATTCATTCAAAACTTAACTGCACTCGGAACTCAACGTTTTACATCTTTATTACAGCTCAGACACACTTAAGTCGATTGTCAATTGATTGAGAATGTTGAACTTATGAATTACCTAAAAAAATTCGATAAGTCTTTTCAAATCTTTTGAAAAAATCGATTTTTATGTGTTTTTTTCACCGCGTGCTCAAAAATTCGAAAAGTCCAAAAGAATTCGAAAATTCGAAAACGTTTTCGAATTTTCGAATCTTTTTTGCCATCGTTACATAACTACAGTAACATTATTACTTTCAGGTTTTAGGTTAACAATGTCTTTATTGATAAAATATTATGCAGATGCTTTGATGGTAAAGTAAATCCCTCATAAGTTATCCCCTAATATACCTCATTCAATCACCTCACATCTGAATCAACGATCGGTTCCATCATTCATGGCATAAATACATTGTAGGCATACCTCCAAAAACGTACCCATTAATCAAAGTGCAAGATTTGAACACAATGAAATAAATAAAAAGCATACCTCCAATAGAAGGCACAGCTTGCTACCTGCCAAAATGCATAAAATCATATAAATAAATCATACAACGTGCAGGACAATCATAAAAATCATAGACAACACCCTACTTATTTTATTTTTATTTAACACACATACCACGGCTGGCTCTACAAGTCACGGGCATAATAATAAAAACAAGAAAAATAGACGGAAGTAAACAGTTGAAGTTCTAAATCAGCGTTATCTGTAGCCCAACAGTCGTGTAAAGCATACACATTACATAGAACATGATATAATAATGGTATATAAAACAGAACCTAAGCGGTTGACAAGTAAGGCAATTTTTAAAGTGAATAACTCCTATACTGGCGATACACTAGGTAGATATAGCTGAGGTACATAGTGTTTAATTAAAGTACCGGTTGTGAACTTGAGATACATTGTATTATACATAATGATAATAATAGTAGTAAAGCTAGAAATGTACCAGGGCCCTGGTTTGTACTGGTTTGCACTAAATTACTTGTAGCTTTATATGAGTCTGAGGTGGGTCATGGGCTTACTCAATACACGTGACATTGCTGACTGTGTGCATGTGGAAGTTAAAATCCCATGATGTGTCATAAAGCAATGATCAATGTGACATGTATCGTGACCATTTTAATAACTCGTATTAAGCCTACTTGTATTAAGCCTGATTCACCGTTTTGTCACATTCTAGTTTGATAAAATGAATTGCATTTTTGTTTCACCTTTGGTTAGATGTTTGCAAAATCTGGCGAAAACTATAAGAGGACCCACTGATATGCACTCTCATTGTAGGTGAAGTAAAAAGTGATGAAATCAATTGTAGGTAAGCTTAATCAATTTTTGGGGTAATCATGGGGGAACATTTTTCCAACTTTGAAGTCAGTTTTTTTTGCATAACATAACGGCAGTTTTTTTAAAGGGGATCTCTCACGATATTGATAAATACATTGATATTGACAAAAAACATCGATATATTCTCTCAAATTTGTGTATTGCAATCTTTTGTAGCAAACCACGTACACATAATGATAACCCTTTGGCCATGTCGATTTTGATGTCGATGCCCAGAGTGTTCCATCACTCATGACTTCATATGTTTCATTCAAGTAACCCTCATGCTTCATGTACCATGCAAAGTTATCATAATTGGTTGCCCCCGTACCTCTCCTGTTACATTTATACAATAATTAAATAAATAAATAATTAAATAATAGTATTTATGAAATTCTAACGAAGGTGTTGGTGGTTGATTACAGGTATTTATCCCCCCATGGACATCTTCCCCCGGGGGATTATATAGTCCTCGAGGACTATATCGCCCGACAGTCCTTGAGTTATGAGGACTATATCAACCCATTATATATATATATGTAATGTAATACCTATTGTGTGCATTACATTGACCCGCTGCACGCGGCCTTGCTTTGCATTTGACACGTTGCCCGCGACCCAGGGGCATCGACTTTCAACGCTAATCCGCCCCGATAATGTTATGTTTCCTATCGTTTGATCTCTTTTTTCACCGCCTAATCTACCTCAAAACTTGACCACAGCCCCCCCCCCCCCCACTTATGTATACTCGGCATACATGATAATCTACAAGTTTGGTTTACTTATGTTACGCTTCGCTGAGCGTCAAAGAAATTCAGCGCCTTACTGTACAGCGAAGTGCGATACATCTTAAATACAGTAGAAAAACGGTGCACAGTGGGTTGTGAATATATAAATCTGTTTAGTCAACAGACATATCATTCTACAAAATCGGAAAGTTATGTTTTGTTCTTGTAGAGCGAACGAGAAAGGAAATTAGTAATCAAGAAAATATAAAGATAGTAAGAAGGAAAATAAAAATGTGCTGTTCTTTACGCACTCGTTTACTCCAATTTTTGTGCCGACGGACCACTTGAAATACCGATCCGCTTTTTGAACAGGAAGAGAGCAGTTCATGGTGCAGCGGTGTTGCATGTGTTGCATTATGGTAATCATGACAGACAAAACATCAATGCAACACAGACAAAACACCTGAGAGAACGGCTGAGAAATGGCCGAGAAATTGAGTTTTGAAGTTGCATGCATTTTTCTTCATGCACTCACACAATCGATAATCGATGCCAATGGGCCTAACAGACGCATGCATAATTGTGGAGCGCCACGCGTCAATAAATAATTTTAAACTGATGCAAGTGTTGTTCTTGCATCACATTAGATAAAAGAAAAAATAACATAGCACACATTCCTGTGGCCAAACAGACGCCACAATAGAGTAATTAGAGTGGGCGGGGGACTTTTCAATGTACTATTTAATACTATTTTGTATGGAGGACTACTTCCGCCCACGTTATAAAAGTCAGGGTGAAGTAGTCCTCGGGCGGAAGTAGTCCTCGAGGGCTATATCGACCCAGGGGGGAAGATGTCCATGGGGGGATAGGGTACGTAACCCTTGGTGGTTGAGTCCATACGTGTTAAAACGTATTTACTTTTACTCGATAAATGCGTATACTCGAGTACAGAGTAAATATACGCTTCCTCCGAAAAAAGTTCTGGTACTCGCTTTTACGTATACTTTTTGAGAGCACAGAAAACGTAATTTAGATATAGAAGGCATAGAAAGGAAAAAAAAAACGGAGAGAATTAGCTAAAAATACATGAAACTAGTCGATAATGGGTATAGAACCAAAAATATAGTCAAAAATTGCGTAAAATAGGCAAAAACTAATGAAAATAGGTACCGTATTTCCTCGAA
Source organism: Sphaerolaimus hirsutus (assembly GCA_964036195.1). Lineage (NCBI taxonomy): Eukaryota > Metazoa > Nematoda > Chromadorea > Monhysterida > Sphaerolaimidae > Sphaerolaimus > Sphaerolaimus hirsutus. Next base: position 5,890,676 of record OZ038454.1, on the reverse strand, counting down.
ATACCACCCCCTCGAAATACCCCCCTCGTTTGACCCCCCCCCCTCTCGAGACCACTATGTAACAATCACCCCCCCCCCCCTCGAAATACCCCCCCCCCCTCGTTTAACCCCCCCCCCCCCTCTCGGGACCACTATGAAACAATCACCCCCCGGGGGGTATTTCGAGGAATACGGTAGTTAATTTTGAGCGACATTTCTCGGAAATTTTGGCGACATTTCTCAAACGTACTTACGTTTACGTTTTCTGCGGTGAAAAGTACGTTTACTCACGTTTACTCATGAGTAAAATAAAAAAATTGTACTGTTTTCTGTACTCAAGGGGTGAGTAAAAAATAAATACTTTACATTTACGTATACTTTGAAAAAAGTTCAGTACTTTTAACATCTCTGGTTGAGTCACTCAAGAACATGATTTTTTCAGTTGACTGAGAAGTAGTGATGGAAAAGCGCCAGGAAAAATGGCGCCAGGCGCCAATGGCGCCATGGCGCCATTTAAAATATTGGCGCCGGGCGCCAAAGGGCGCCAGAGAAAATGGCGCCATCTAAAAAAATTGCGCCATGCGCCAAATGGCGCCAGGAAAAATGGCAACGGGCGCCAAAATGGCGCCAAAGATAAGAGTCACTATTTTAGCACGTATATCATAACAAAAGCTTTTTTAGAATAGCAATATGTTACCGTATTTCCTCCAAATGCATTTGAATAAACTCCCATTCGAAATACCCCCAGGTCTGAACGAGCTGGGGAACAATACTCCCCCCCCCACCCGACACCCCCGTCTGTAATAAGGTAAAACATCATGTTTGCAATGAACATGATATCTAAATCGCAGCTATACCGTATTTCCTCGAAATACCCATAGGGGATTTATTTTTCAGAGTGCAAAGTTATGTCACAGTTCGAGGGGGTGGGGTGTATTATTTCCCCAGAAATTTTCGAGACAGATCGTAGTAAAGATGGGTTTTTACATCCCCAAAACTGATAAAAAAGTGACAAAACAGGATATATTTACATGTATCAACGTAGGTGGCTACACAAACTAGTCTTAAGCCGGTTTTACAGCACAACGATAAATAGGAGCTGAAGCGACAAATTCAGTGCCGACTAGTGATGGAAAAGCGCCAGAAAAAAGGGCGCCAAGAGCCAATGGCGCCATGGCGTCATTCGGAAACTGGGCGCCAGGTGCCAAGGGCGTCACAGGAAAAGGGGAAAAATGCATCAATAACTGACATGTATAGACTCCTGTATACAAATATTAGTACGTAGATGATATAAACACTGCTCTCACGTGATTCTGACTAGTGATGTGAAAGCGCCATGGCGCTGGCGCCTGGCGCTAGCGCCAAAGCAAAAAGCGCCATGGCGCTTTTGGCGCTTGGCGCTAAAATGCTGTGGCGCCATTGGCGCTTGGCGCCGTGTTTCCGAAAAGCGCCATGGCGCTTTTGGCGCTTGGCGCTACTTTCCAGTGGTGCCATTGGCGCTTGGCGCTACCATTTTTTAAAGCGCCAAAAAAGCGCCAGAGAGTGATAATTGCGCCGTGGTGCTCATGCGCCTCATTGCCTATTTTCAGCAATTTTTGGCCATGTATGTACTTATTTTACATAGGTATTTTACTCAGGTATGTAATTTAGCTATTTTTACCCTGTTATCTCACAGTTTGCACTTTAAATCTTGAAATATCCAATAGATTGAACCTCTGCAACCCCCAACTAGTGATGGAAAAGCGCCAGAAAAAATGGCGCCAGGCGCCAAGGGCGCCATGGCGCCATTCGGAAAGTGGGCGCCAAGCGCCAAGGGCGCCACAGAAAAAGGGCGCCAGGCGCCAAGGGCGCCATGGCGCCATTCAGAAAGTGGGCGCCAGGCGCCAGGGGCGCCACGGAAATAGGGCGCCAAGCGCCAAGGGCGCCATGGCGCCATTTGGAAAATAGGGCGCCAGGCGCCAAGGGCGCCAGGATAAAAAAGTGCCTACAACACCCTGCGTGTGCTAAAAATGTTTTACAGCACCATTGTACGCGCATTCACTTCTTAATTCGCGTTCTCCAGGATGTAATGAACAAAAACAAGGCTAGCAACAAAAAATTTTTGAATAAAATCCACATGATGAATTCAAACGCAATGGAAATTGTCATTTGACAACAATCCATTCATTACAAATAGACCTTTCCAAACAATGTTTCCTAATTGCAACGATTTAAATCCTTTTTTTATGATTTTGCAAGTTAGACGGTCCATCATTCTTGTCTTCTGATCCGTCAGACAGATCTGATGAACCGTTGGATGAAAGATTTCCACCCACTCACACCACTCCGTCCATTTTTCTGGCGAATTTAGATCATCCATGTATGCGTTTTTCATTTTTTTTTCGTGTACACAGCACTCACCGTGAAACCCTGCTGGCGCCTTTTTGGCGCCCTTCTAAAGCAGGGCGCCAGGCGCCAAGGGCGCCACAGAAAAAGGGCGCCAAGCGCCAAGGGCGCCATGGCGCCTTTCAGAATGTGGGCGCCAGGCGCCAAGGGCGCCACAGAAAAAGGGCGCCAAGCGCCAATGGCGCCATGGCGCGGCGCCCTTTGGCGCCCTCAAATGGCGCCAGCGCCATGGCGCCATTCCATCACTACCCCCAACCCCCAGACAATCTTTCAGCTTCTACCACTTCAGAGAGGCAATTTGCTATCTATTTGAACCAGTCTTAGTGGCAAGGGCCCATTCCGCATCAAAAATCATTCCGCACATGTGCCCATCCCGCAAATTATGTGACCCATCCCGCAAATGTGCCCATCCCGCACACAGGTGATGCAACTTGCGGGATGGGCCATGATGCGGAATGGGCACAAATGCATGATGGGCATATGTGCGGGATGGGCACATTTGCGGGATGGGCAAAAATGCGGAATGGGCTTTTTTGCGGAATGCTACACTGTCGTCTTAGTTACCATTGTGTGTCGATGTTGTGGTGTGATGAGGGGTATAACTCAATATCTGAAAAACATATTACAGGTTATCATTATATTCTAACATACAGAAATTGAACTTCTGATGCAAAAAGTGCAACAATATCAATAAAAAAATTCCCCATGCAACTTGACATGCCCTGGTATACTCGGCAGACATGATACTCTACAAATAGATATGATTTATGTCTTCGGCTGGCAGACGGCCAACTGAAAACTTATGAATCAACATCGCAAAAAGAAAAAGAAAAAAAGAAAAGCTAAATGCCAGAATTTAATAAAGTGATGACGTCATGATGGAGTGTTTCCTCCCGAAAAATGTAGGTGTAATGTCATCCGAGTATAGACCCGGTGACCTGAGAAGTAAAAATCAATGAGAAACAGGTATCATTCTCACTGTGGAGCAAGAAAATTTATTGATTTCCAATACAAGTTATTGAAAGTGAAAAAAAATAGTACTTTGTCTCACCTGTGTCCTTAAATGCAATATCATTTTGGCGCTGGCACCATTGGCGCTTGGCGCCATGGCCTCCTGGCGCCTTTGGCGCTTGGCGCTAAGGTCCAGAAAAGCGCCATGGCGCTTTTGGCGCTTGGCGCCATCTTGCTGTGGCGCCATTGGCGCTTGGCGCTAGTTCCGGAAAAGCGCCATGGCGCTTTTGGCGCTTGGCGCTAAAAGTCTGGCGCTTTTTACATCACTAATTCTGACATTGTTTTAATGTGTGTTCTGCACCACGCAGAACACAAACTGCAGCATTTGTCATGTACGTTCTCTTTACACTCAATCTGGGGGGGGGGGTATTTCGAGGGGGGGGGTGATTGTTTCATAGTAGTCGCGAGAGGGGGGGGGGGTCAAACGAGGGGGCGGGGGTATTTTGAGGGGGGGGGGGTATTTCGAGGAAATACGGTACGATAAAATGTCCAAAAATGTGTAGGTAGAAATATGGCTAACTAATCATGCGTAAAAACGTAACGACAACTTTGCGCAGACACTCTGACGACTCGAGAACGACCATGTGCGACCGAATAACGACCCGCGGTGCACAGGGAAGTCACAGTGAACGTGCGGTTCGCTGTGCACTGCAAATCCGCCAACGAAGCCGCAGCCCCAGGACGGTACGCCCGAATGGACACTACTGCGGCCATGAATTTATTAATTGGTTCTTTTCCGTTAATTATTTAATTATTTCCCGTGTGACGCTAATTTTTAATTTTTATTTTAGTGATTCATTAATTAAGCTAATTAGGTTACCCGCATTTTGAGTTAATTAAGTGAATACTTCCGTTTTTCTTTTGCATTTCCCAATATGTACTTTCGAGCGTTATAATTTTTAGGTTTTATCAAGTTCACATTTTTGGTCAAAAGGGTGCAGTGTCTGGGAATGGGTTAGAAAGGCTTTATGTTTCTAGTTAAGCTAACAGGTGTTGACTCTGTTAAATGCTCAGACGCCCCGATAGATAACATTCAGAAAATTCCCCGACCAAGTGCTTTCTACTTAGGACTAGGTAATGGGTGGAAAAGTGGCAAACGGCAATTATTGTCGGCATGCGACTGCAAGACACATGCAGAGCACAGTTTATAGTGAAGAGCACAGTAGTGCCAATTAATTATTCCCATCACCCAGGGTGATTGGTGAACTCACAAGTGCTAGTGTTTTGTGGCGTGTGTTTAGTCCCAAAGTTCCAACCCTTACCCGGCAATGCAACAACCTTGAACAAACCCCGCAAATGAGCGTTCTTTCTGTGGCCTTGGTCGGGCGCGCTATAAAAATATTTTTCACCTAAAGGGGCGCAGGTTGATAACACGTGTCACACCACCTGCTCTGATTTGTACCGTAACCTCTGAATAGAACCCAGTTTACGACACTCACCTTTGAGATGAATTGCATTTTAATTACGTCAGTGATAACCACAGTTACTTTACGCTTGATTTAAATTACGTTTGCACCCGTTCGTTTAATTAATTATTTTTCCCGCATTGAATTAATTTACTTGTGCCTCGTACGCTATGTTTACGGTTTTCCAGTGATCATTGAATTTGCCTTATTAATTCGCTTATTACGGTTAATTGTTGTGTCTCTGATTTAGTATTCATTTCGATTATGGTAGGTTTTTGGTGATTATAAAACGCGCTGATTTTACATCTTTTTACCCACTAGAGGCTATACGACTCACTTGAGCTATTGTGAAATTGACTCTGACTACATCGCTAAAATAAAGTTTCCCGTGAACCCAACTTGGTCCCCCTGAAGCATACTAACTGCTTGAATTTTAATTTGAATTTTATTAATTTCGGCTTTGCATTAATTACGGCTTTTAACAATTAATCGAAGTAAAACCGCTGGCAGCAGTTACGAAAGGGAGTGGTAAGTTGCCGTGTCCGTCCTCAGGAACTGTCAGGACCCCAAGGGGTACTGGCGCCGTTCCTGATTTGCGTGTAAACATCCCCGTACCATAAAACCAATTATTTATTTAATTAAGCACGCAAGTGGAAGCGCAAAGGGACCGGAATTTGCAATTCTCCGCCGCGGCAAAACTCGACGAGTGGCGTATTTTTGTGGTAAAAACGGAAAGTAGTAAAGTTAGTAAAAACGTAAAATATCTGACAACTGGTAGCGTAGCGAGTGGTTTCCTAAGCAAGCCATAAAGTTTTCTGTCTGGGGCGCCTGATCAACGCCTCTACAAAAAACGGCTTCACGGATAACGAGTCACCCCAAAGGGAATTGAGATCGAGGGGGCCAGCAAGCTTACAAGGGGACACCATAGAACAAGTTTGGCACGCTGCGTTGGAGAAGCAGAAACAAGCACGAAGGCGCGCGCGACAACAGAAGGCTGGGCAAGAAGTGGACGCACAACTTGCTGCAGCTGAGAGTCAAGCAGGAGACAGTGAGTCGAACGATTCGGTTAACCCTGAAACAGAGGCGCCGGAAGCGCTAGAGGAGAGTGAAAGTCAACGCTGGTCTGGACAGACAGCTGAGGACACCCCGGTAATCAGGTTATCAACGGTTGAAGGTGCAGGGCCTGCGCCAGACAGTTTCAGTCAGTGGAAGACGCCAGCTGTACCGGCAGCGGCGCGGCAGCTAACGTCCAGCGCAGAAGCGGAAGAAGCGCCTGGGACAAGCAGACAAGCTGCAGGAAAGGAAGCAGGAAAGACAGGTAAGTGGTCTAAGCTTCGGAGGACACTGGGTTGGAGCGCGGGCAGCTCATCCATATCGCCTGGAGTGCGATCGGGTTCTGAAGTCGGTTCAGACGGATACGTTGGTGACAGCGAGCCTCTAGGGCAGCCGTCGATTCAACGTGATTACCCTGTGATTGCAGCTGAGCTTGGAGCTACTGCAGATCAATTTCCCGTGATTGAAAATACCGTAGCGGAACTGTTGGAGACAGCGACGCAGAGTGGAGACACTTCCCCGGCGCTGCAGTTAAGCCCACCGAAGAGCACTTCGACGCCGAGAGACGTATCAGGTAACAGTAGCCGGAATTTATCGAGCGACCAGTCGAGATCGCAGAGCGCAACTGCAAAGGCTAGACGCCAGTTAATTAAGACTGAAATTTCAAATAATCCCCCCGTGATAATCATTAGCAGCCCCGCAAGCAGAATGACAAACAACGGCGCGAACCAGACGGCGGCCCCGGCACTGGAAGATAGGTACGCAAAGGTCACTAATACGGACTTAATTTACCAAGCTACCATAATGGACCTGGACCCGGTGCAAACAACGCCATCTTGTGCACAATGGACACCTAAAAAGGCATGTGCAGCGGCGAAGAAATGGGCAAACATGATGAGTCAAGCGAGACCGGTTGGTGCTTTCTCACAGAATGGTGAACCAGGGGACTTGCGTATGGTGGCATTAATTAAAATTGCTATGAATTTATGGGGAAGTGACCCAGTCGCCGAGGTACCTAGGGTGGAACATTTTTTGCAGGAATTCGAAGCGCACCACAGTGTACATAGCGACGATATAGCTGACCTGACGACTGCGTACCAACAGCACAATCAAGCCGTACAAAATCAGAATGCGACGCTGGGAGGAAATTCACCGGCTAGTGGCCAGCAGCCGATAGTGTTGACCAATGGTCAAGCAGCGCCCTTACAGTCATCAACGGCACCAGCGGCGCCCCCGTCGGCAGCTGGAACGAACCAGGTGAGAACTGTTACGCAGCGACGCGCTCGATCCCGTTCGCCAGCATCCTCCAGGAACTCGTCAGCTACATCGGAAGTGGCGTGGCCCACGGACCCGGGACAAAATTGGCAGTTAGAGCAAAGTAATGCGGCAGTCATCACAGCCCTAGCACAGCAATGTGGATATTTTCGCGGCAAGCCAAATGAGGGTTTCAGGGACTGGAGAAGGAGCTGGGACACGGTATGTGATGCGCTGCGCATAAAGCTACAGGAGCGGAAGCCGCTGGTGAAATTGTTTCTGAAGGGCAGTGCCAGAGCCATTTTCAACACGCGGTACAGAGAATTGCGCGACCTGAACTACAAGGACATGATGCAGGCACTGGAAAAGTTCTATGAAAATCCGAATGACAAACATCATGCACAGAGAGAGATTTTTGAGACGCGACAGGGCGCAGATGAGTCGGTACTGGAATGGGCGGTACGTTTGGAAAAGTTGATAAAACGCGCCTATCCAGGCATGGGTCATGAAAAACGAGGTGACACATGCATGATAAAATTTCATGGAGGACTGAGAAATGAAATTCGGCGCAATGTACCTGTCACGGCGTCTATCACTTGGAAAGAGATGGTTGACAACGCACGCGCACAAGAGAGCTTTCTGGAAGCAGAACAGAGCCAGAATAAGGGAGAAAAATCCAAACAGGATGTGGTTGCCAGCGCTACAGACAAGGTAATGGACAGGTTGATGGCGCTAAACATGCCCGCCATGGCTGGACTGCCGTCCCAGGCCGACAAGACGTTAGAAACGATGGAACAGAAAATGACTGAGAGTGTTGCCAAATTCGACTCTGTACACCAAGAGATAGCGAAGAAATTAGCGCAGCTGGGCGCGTTGGAAGGTAAACTTTTGGGATTGAATAGGGACCCCCCTAAATTGCCCCCACGAAAATTTGACAAAGGATGTTGGGAATGTGGCTCTGAAGAGCATATCAGATATGAGTGCCCCAAACTAACCCCAGAACAAAGGGAACAGTATTTCAAAAGGAGCCGCGGCGGCGGAGCATCCAGAGGAAATGGACGTGGGCGCGGCGGAGGACAACGTGGTGGCTATCAGGGAAATAATCAAGCCCAAGCGATGCAGCCAGGCATGATGCCCATGCAATACGCATATCCGCAGTGGCAACCAGCGCAGCCGATGCCTGTACAACCAGCGCAGACGGTACAGAGGGCTGGCGATATGAACATGCAACCGCAAATGATGGCTTATCAAACGCCGCCAGCTAACTGGATGGCTATGGGACCGGATGGGCGCATGCAACAATATAACATGCAACCGGTACAGGTAAGTAACCCACACGTAGAGTCGCTGAACCCCACGCGAGTGTCCAGTACGACTGGAATGACCATGCATGTGCGCGAAGATGATCGCTGCATGATGATACGTCCCGTTAATAAACTAATCCCGGTGATGCAAGGCCTGGAATTAGAGGATGAGGAACCTGACGAACTGGTCCCGGAGTCACCCGAAGAGCAGCAGCGCACTACTGGAATGCATGTGCTCGCGCAGGAGCGGGAATTCTGGATCAAACCATGGGCATACATGCGAACTGAAAAAGGTTACCTGTTTCGAACTACCTGGCTGGCTTTTCTACGCAGGATTGGAATGCATGACTTGAGAGAAACGGACTGTACGTTGTGGCCTAATTGCCCTGCGGACGACCACTCGGACACGCTGACTGAGGTGCCCTTGGATGTGCTCATGAACATCAGCCTGGACCCGTTTTTGTACGCCACGCCGGCCGCCCTGCCGCCACGTACTGGCTCCAGCAACCAGGTAGACAGGTATATGGGTTTTCTGTCTACTGAGGAAGGGGTGCGCCCCGCGCCGCGCGCATATTCAGAACCCCCCTACATGCCTCAGGTCGCACAGTCGCTGTTTTTCGTATTGGCAGTTGGGTTAATTATAATGGGATTAGCCTTTTTGCCGGGCGCGGGCGCGACTACCATGCCCTCGTTTCCACTGCTCTGCAGCGATCTGACAGATCACTACGATTTATACACGTACCCCCCTCTACCCAATTGCACGGCTATTGTGGACACTACGGCGTCACTAGAACGGCCACGAAAATTGACACTGACAATCTACAAGCGAAATATGGTAGAATATCGTGCGGCAGCGCACAGGTGTGTGGCCTCTACCCGAACGGCAAAGACGTATCAGAACTTCTGGGGCGACGTCACGCTGGAAAAGTTTGATTCTAACCCCCGATCTGTGGGCGCCGCCGAGTGCGAAGGCATGATTAAATATCACAAGTGCAACAATGGGCCCATGACCCCTGTGAGTGATTTGGACAACGCATGGGACACCCAGTACCCCACCAATGTTAGCTACTCAGGACATGGATTATACTGTTGCAAATGGGTGAGTGAAACGACGCCACACTGTGGGCTGTTTCGAGGGGAAGTACGAATGAGATATGGAGCCAACACCATGCAAAGCACGCTGGGTGAGGTTAGCAAGTGCAATTATGAATTGGGTGCATGCACACTAGAAGACGGCAGCCAATTAACATGGAAGCCGAACCCGAAGGCGGAATGCCCTTATGAAAAATGGCGTGAAATGCATGGACGCATTAGACAGGACATCTGGCTAGCTGATGATCATACACTATCACTGTCCTTCAGAGCACATGAAGAGGTTGAATCATGCGGCATTAAATTATGGAAATCGGACCAGGATATTGTAGTGGCGCCATTTGCGAAGGCAGTGATTCGAAGCGTCAGACAAAAACGAGCGCAAGGTCGACCCACGCTGGGAATAGTGAGCGCAGGCCAATTAGCAGCCAGCATGCAGGCGGTATACGAAACAGCAGAACAAACCATGCGCGCGCAGGCCGTAGCCACCTGCAAGAATGTGCAACACTTCCAAGAATTTGTGCGCCTGGCTATGAGCGAACACGCAACTACGACAGCCCGATGGTACATGAATGATAACGAAATAATTGCCAAACCCGCGCCGGACGGATTTCTGGTTCACAAATGTTTTGCGGTAAAAACATACGAGATCATGAAAGAGAAGAAGTCTCCAGAATGTTATGAAACAGTACCTGTGCAAGTTAGCGTACACGGGCAGAATGTGACGTTGCACATGAATAGGTTGACAAACATTTTGCATTTTCAAGCGATCCCGGGCTCATGCACCAATGCGCACAATCGTGTGGTAATGTTAAATGGACAATGGTACAAATATCTACCGGAAGTCGGCGGCCTGGAACATTTGCCTATGTATAACACCCACAGTTTCCCGCAGAAATGGCAGCAGGAAAAAGTCAGGGATGTGCATCATCAGATTTTTGCCGCCACGACTATGTACAACTTGTCAGAATTATTGCCGACGACCACCCTGAATGACGTATGGCATGCATATTCAATCGTGCGGCAAATTACGCAGGGGGCGGAGCCGAGAGTGGAATCACACATGCAAAGACATCGAACCTTGGCAAAATCGGTATTAGCGCTGGGATGGTGGGATTTTGACACCTGGCGCACCTGGCTACAAGTATGGATCTATCTGATATGTGCACTGGTCACCATGCAGTATTTGCTAGCCGCGCTCATGGCTGCAGCGCCGGAAACGGCCGTGACTTTGGTGAACAGGGCAAAGGAAAAAATCAAAAGGCGACCAAAGACAGAAGAAAAGTCCAATATCATTGTCGAATTGGCTGAGGACCGCCCTAGCGAACAGGTAAAGGTAAGAACGGTAATTAACCCGTGCGTGGGAATGCCAAGTGGCATGCCCGCACTCACGGGCGCGCGTCGTTTTCCCGCTATACAATACAGTATCAACAGAAAATGCGATCTGGAAGAAGAATCGGTGTGCATGATCACTTTCTCGACGGAAGAAAGAGACAACATCCATCAAGTAGCCAATCGACGTGAAGAGATTGTGCATGTGTACTACAGCCCATCCATTACCATAACCATTGATGGGAGAGAATATCGAAGATGTCTACTGGACACAGGCGCCATGCGTTCATTATGCAACAGAGACGTGCTGATGCGACACAAGGAAAAGGCTACTAAGCATGATGAAGTTTCACCTATTGGAGCCCTTAGGTGTGCAGCGGACTCGAAACTTTTGGTATTGGGACAGATGGAAGTACCGGTAACCATGGGAAACCACACCTTCGGGATTGTGTTTCAGGCAGTGAACGGATTAGCTGGTGAAATTCTAATTGGTGCAGATGTCTTACGGCACATGGTAGTGGACCTACCTGCAAGGGAATTACGAATCCCTACGGCTAATGCGATCATTCCCTTTGATAACCCAGACCCGGAAGTGCAGCAGCGCAGAATTTACGCTATTGTGAATGAAAAAATAGAAATTCTGGCTAGACATGAAGCGCTAGTGACCGCAAAATTATCTGCCCCCATGGATGAGAGGTTATTTACGGTCATGGGATTGGATACGGTAGGTGAACGCTGTGGCGTTATGGCTGCTTCAGCGGCCTATGAAACTAGTGCCCCTGTGTTTCAGGTGAGATGTGCAAATGTACGAAACCAGCCCGTAGTGCTACAGGTAGGACAGCGCATTGCAGTGGTCGAACCAGTGGACTGCGTGCTGAAGGTGAAACCTGGAGACCCTCCCGCTGAATGGGTGAAGCAGTGCTATGACAGAGATGTGTGTCGACAGGTTCAAGCGACTGAACCTCCCCCCAAAGTAGCCGAAGACAAATTAGGACCTCCACTGCAAGTTGCATGTCCAGATGGACACGTGATGGAATTTACTGTGCCAGAAACATTGACGGACGAACGCAGAGAGGAACTGAAAAAGGTGATTTTGCAGTACAAAGAAGCTTTTGCCCGACACAAGTATGACATCGGCTACAGCGAATTAGTGGACTACCGGTTGCAATTGGTGGACAAAAAGCCGATTGCTTGCAGAATGTACCGGTTGAGTCTGGATGATCAGCAATACTTAGAAAATCATTTGAGATGCCTCATCGAGCACGACATCGTGGAACCCAGTACGAGCCCGTATTGTGCCCCCACGCTGGTGGTATCCAAACCGGATGGATCAAAGCGGATGGTAATCGATTACAGACGCCTGAACGCTGTTTTGCACGCTCCCCAATTCCCATTACCCCGCTTAGATGAAACAGTCGAATCTTTATGTAGCTGCAAGTATTTTTAGCAGTGCTGACATAAATCAAGCTTTCTATAACATTGCTTTGCATCCAGATGATCGACACATCACGTCATTCAGAAATGTTTTTGGACAATTTCAACTGAAACGTTTACCCATGGGATTAAAATGCTCACCTAGTTTAGCGCAGCGCTGTTTTGAATTAGCCATGGCCGGTTTAATACATAGAAATGTGTTACTATACATCGACGATTTACTAATTTATAGTGCAACCTGGGAAACCCATTTATATGACATAGGACAGGTGTTGGAAAGATTAATTAGGAATAATTTCAAAATTAGTCCGAAAAAGTGTTTTTTCGCACGCGTCACCGCTGTACGCTTTCTAGGATTTATGATTGGTCGTGACGGCGTGTGCGTACCAGATGATAAACGGCACATTATTCAGGACTGGCCGGTACCCACTACCGTAAAAGAGGTAAAGGGATTTCTGGGAGCTATCGGTTTTTTCAGACGCATGATTCACAGATGCGCAGAGCTAGCTGTACCCTTGTCAAATCTCACGCGTACGGGACCAAGAGAAAATTACAATAGCGACACCCCGGTGGATTTGACATCGAAACCCAAGGCACTGGAAGCTTTCCATAAGCTCAAGGAAGCATTATTAGGAAGCCCATGTCTGCAATTTCCCGATCCTAAACGTATGTTTATAATTATCACGGACGCCTCTAAAATTGCTGTTGCAGGCGTGCTAGCACAACGAGCAGAGGACGAGAAAATACTACATGCATGTGCCTTTTACAGCCGGAAGTTAGGTGCAACCCAAAGCAAATGGCCAGCGATTTCTCTGGAAGCGTGTGCAATCTACGAAAGCATACGTAACTGGCATTGTTATCTGGCGGGACGGCCCTTTGAAGTCTGGACTGACGCCAAGAGTATTTCGTGGGTAAAGAATCCTAATTTAGAGACTACCCCGCACGCCATGCTGCACAAGTTCGCTTTAGCAATTACGCCGTACCAAATCACGTTCAAGCATTTGCGGGGAAAAAGCAACGAATTAGCAGATGCATTATCCAGAAGGCAAGACGCACCAGTGGTATTCGACGAGAAAAAGGACCTGGACGAGGCCTTTGAGCAGTTCGCACAAGTTACGTGCCGTGAAATCGCTATCCCGCACGATAGGCAGGTTACGGTAGCTGCGGCAAGCAGGACAGCGTACCAGCCAATCAGCGTAAACGAGGAGGCGGAGTTACTGCGACCAATCAGCGACCGGACGCGCGGGCGAAAAGAGGCGGAGTCACCCGGGCTGCGAGAGCGGCAGCGGAATGCGGAAGCGCCTGGAACCGGAACAATGGCTGGTGGTTCAGGAGCCGGAAATGAAGTTGTTCCGGGTTTGACGAGTGCAACTAAGCGCAGTACAATCATGGCACTACCTCCAATGACTTCGGTTGACAAATTGAAGCGACTACAAGCAGAAGAACCATACATAGCTACAACTATAGAAGTGTGTCGCGCAGATAATTTTTACAGCGCCGCGCCGTATTTTATTGACCAATACGGTTTATTACGTCGCCAAGCGGGAACGTCCCAGATACCAGGTATACAATTATACGACCCCGTATGTATTCCATCGGAATTAGTCCCATTCGTGTTAGAATTAGCTCATAATCACCCTACGGCGGGCCATTTAGGAATAATAAAAACATTCGAAAGGTTGCAGGAATTCGCGTGGTTTCCAGGAATGCGGCCAGAAAGTGCGCGCTGGGTTGCCACCTGCCCTTCGTGCAACGCCAAGAAAGGTCTCAGAGCGGCAATGCGAACTCAAATGGTGTGCCGCCAGGTAGCCAAAAGGCCAGGTGATGTGATAGCGGTAGACGCAATAGGACCTTTACTAACCACGAAACGCAGAAACCGACATGTGTTAGTATTTGTTGATCAGTGCACACGTTTTGGAATTGCTGTGCCCGTTCCCGACATAAAACAAGACACAGTATCATTTGCATTTCTGTTGCACATTTTGCCTATATTTAGTGTGCCGGCCATTATACTCAGTGATAACGCCCCTAGCTTTACCGAGGGCACTTTTGCCAAGCTTCTACAATATTTGAACGCGACCCAACATACATCATTTGCGTACACCCCCAAGAGCAACGGAATGGTGGAACGTAGGAATGGTGTTCTGATGGAAATAGTATCACACTATGTAAATCGTACACATGACGATTGGGACATACATTTAGGCGCCGCTGTACACGCGTACAATACATCGAAACACCCTTCCTTGCAAACCACCCCCTATGCGTTGCTATTTGGCAAGCCTGCTGCGTCCATGTGGGAGCGAATGATCGAGCCTCCCCCTGACAACGAGGCATTGCCCTCATTGCCGCATAAGCGCGCTCTTATAAATGAATTAGGCGCGCGTCTGACCACAGCACGCGAAGCAGCGCATACCGCTTTAGCAAAGGCGCAGCAAAAAGAGCAATTTTACGCCAATCGCCGGGCGCGCCGATTGAATGTGCAACGCGGGCAAGCGGTACGCGTATACACGCCGCGTATTACTCAGTTGACGGGCCCCAGTAAGAAATTCGCGCCTCGCTTTATCGGCCCGTATGAGTGCATTGATTATGCCCACCCATTAGTGACTTTATTCAACAATATTAATAAGAAAATTTATGTAGTTCATGCGGATCGTTGCAAGGCAACCAGTGAATATTTAATTCCCCCCTCTTACAGTGAATTATACGGCGACGACTAAAAAATTGATTAATTAGCTGATTAATTAGCCGTTACGATCATCGCCGCCGCGTCAAACAACACGAAACCAGGTACAACAGGTATGAAGTGTGTGTGAAAGTGTGTGTGTTTTGTTAGGAAGCTCGTGCACCCCTTTTGCCCACGGGCGACTGGACCGCACGAGTTCTTGTTACTTTCCCCGTTCATAAAACTTCGCAATTAATTATTTTATCACATTATTATAATTATAATGGCTTCGGCCTCTCGCAAACGCCCATTTGAAGGTGCAGACGCCCCGCCCATTAAATCCAAGGAGACAAATACACATGGTGCCTGCGGCGGCGGAACCATTCCCCCGCGACAACTTTACCGCGCGCAGCAGATGCAAAATGGACCGGAAATCTACCCCAGCAGAGGGAAATTCGAAGGTTGGGTAGATAGGGTGTATATTGACTCGGGCGCCGACGGGCATGTTGAGTATCAGTGCCATGTGAGAATTTCTGAGCAGACGATGGCGATACTCAGCGAAAACGAGCAGTGGGTGAATGCGGATGAAGCTTATCCGTATTTTTATTATTCGAATAAGCGGGCCAAGGCGGCTAGGGACAAGCGGACCACCCAGTTGGTGGATTTGTGCGCGAAAATTCAGAAACAACACCCCTCGATGTTCCTGCCCCTAGTGCGCCACGGGATGCGTTTCTCGGCGACCGCAATCGCACAAAAAATAGAAAATCCCCGGTACTGGGAGTTTACCGGTGTCGCGATATGGGGTAATCAGACAAAGTGCCCTTTAAACGTTGCCGCCCCCGTGGTCGTGAGTACGCAGGGCACGCGGCGCGTCACTCAAGCGGCACGTACATTGACGCGTGGCGACACTTCCGGCTACCAGCCCTACACGAGCGACTGGAAAACAGCGCGGCTGCGAGCGGCCTTCACGCCGTCGAATTACAAAAATCTGGAACCGCTGGGCGCGGCGGAGCGAGGTGATGCCGGGCCGGAAAAGCTGGTCATTTTGCACAGAGAATATGTGAGTGACAGCAGAGTGGAAAATTTGAGTGCGGGACAGTTGGGGCTGGCCCACGTCGAGTATCACGACTTGAATGATCTGGACGTGTTTGGCGACGAATTCTACGGCCATGCGTACGGGCTGCAGGTCGCCACGGCCGAGGATATCAGCACATCGGGCATCCAGCCAGACACAGAGAACAGAGACAACATGGACTCGTTTCTCAGGTATAAATTGGGCATTTTAGCAGCGGCTCACTGCTATAACGAGTCATTTTTGCGATTTCGGGCGAAACGCGCAACGGACGTGTGCGCGCATGTGTCCTGGGAGCACACGCCGCAGGGCACTGCATGCGATATTATGGTGCGCCGCCCGGACCCAGAAGAGCTGCAAGCTGACACTTTCGAAGGACCAGAAGAACAGCGCGTGCGTTTGCTGGAGCAGGTGAACACGCAGACACAGCTGTTGAACCAGGCGACGCCCATGTCGGTGTTGAGCTTGGTGCTGGCCAGACCGGACGAAGACAAACCAGCGGCGGGCAGCCCCAACCTATCAGTCAGAATTACCAGCGTGGAATCAGAGCCAACCACTACAAGGCTGCGTGCGAAGTTGGACATGGCGGCGTCGCAATCAGCACTGCCCCGAACCCTGGAGAGTGGAAGATACATGGTGCGCGGCTCGAACGACTCGCCCAATTACGACCGAACCATGCGATCACTGCAAGCCGCCCTGAACAAAGCGCCGGTCGGCTGGGTGCCGAAAGTGGTCCAGGGGTCAAAAGTACTCACCCTGGAGGCGCAAATCCAATTAGCTGTGATATTGAATTTGCGTCTGCTGGATGACGAAACTGACTGGGCGCTCATTAGCCGCGAGGCTAGTGAGTTGTACGAATCATTGTTCAGAGGAAAAAACGAACAAATGATTCAGGCCAAATTAGGTGAGTTTTTGCCGCAGCAGGGGCAGGTAGAAGTTTTAGGAGCTGTGATCACAGCCGTGCGAATGCGCAAACCCCTTTTGATTATGTGTGACTCGCCTTTCGGGTCCGGGAAGACGACCACACAAAATCAACTGGCGTATGTGTGTTCACGCGGCTATAATTATTATAACTCGAGACCCAGGGTGCGCGCGGGCTCCGACTTGCCATCGGACAAGCAGCCGAACGCCAAATACCATTCGACGCTCATCACGTGCACGGTCAACTCGGCGGCCGACGAAGGCGCTCGCAGGGCCCTGGCCAACCTGAATAAATTAGGGCAGCGGGATATTTTTGGGGCTTTAGAAGTCTTATTGCGGGAGCGCGCGAAATGGACCGCCATGGCTGATACGCCATTTGCTGAAATGCAAAAACTGGAGGGTTTTGAAGAATTTTTGAAATTAAGAGCGGCATTTCCGGTGCGCGTTTTGAGTCCCATGTGGGAAACTGACCCCACTTACAACACCACCCCCGCGACCCAATTGCCAACACTGCACACCCTAGCACAGCGAACCGGCCACAACATCGTCCGCCTCAGCCCCGAATGGACGGCAGCGCTGGAAAAGTACGACGGCGCCAAGAGGGACTACGAACTGGTGGACGAAATCATCAACAACTGCACGGACGACGCCGTCATACGCGCGCAGCTGACCGAACAAGTGCCATTTCTCACCGCCGACGATGGAGACGAGCAGCCATTCGATGATTTCGAGGCAGGCGTGGCGGGCGCCCGGGCTGGTGAGGCTAGTTTAGCTGATCAGGGATTTTGGGGTAAGGTGCTGCGTAGGGCGCTGTCTAAATATGTCAGGGCTACGGTCAGGCTGCACCGGGTGTTCTTGGAGGTGGTGCAGCCCGGTCAAATCCATGTCACTTTGGACTCCGCCCACGACGCCCGTATAAAAAGTGTGACTGCGTGCGCGGTAATTATTGACGAAGCGTCTTTGGCGTCTGACGCTGCAGTAATTAGCGTGGCTCAGGCGGCTCAGCTCCCAGTGAACGGCATGTTGCTTCTATTTGGAGACAGTAAACAATTGACGCGTATGATCCGCGTGCAAGACTGGGTGGAGCCTGTCCTGAAACCCGACCCCACCCTCATTGATAGGCTCACACAATACCAACTATGTCCCGTGGTTCACTTGGAAACAGTGTTCCGCGGGCATCGCCAGCTCATTCAGGCCAACTCCGTGGCGGCGTACAATGGACTGCTACGCGCCTACAACGACACTGCAGCGCACGGCGCCACCATGTTGCCCGCGCCTGGCGACTTCGAGGATGGCGTCATGCTGTCATCGACGCTGGTGCACCAGGGCTGCGAATCGAAAGAAGGCATGTCCATAATCAACAAAAAGGAGCTGCGCATCATCCTGCACCTGTACGACTACCTCGTGGCCACAGTGAAAGAAGATCCCACCCTGCCCTGGGCAGATCTTACCGATCCCGCTAGTTTGCTAATTGTCTGTTTTTATGCGGCGCAGGCGCGCGCCCTAATCAGTCGACTAGTAGCCCATACAGAACACGACGCGGCTTACTGGGCCACCCGCGTGATCACTGCCGACAAGGCACAGGCCCGTGAAGCGGAAGTGGTCATCGTTTCCTGCGTGCGCGGCAGCCCGCCTACCGACTCCGCCCAGCTGGATGCCGATCCCAAGAAGGCGTACGGTAGAGTTGGATTTGTAGCGGAGTTGCCCCGGGGAAACGTAGCCACCTCCCGCGCCAAATGTGTGCGCATCGTGGTGGCCAACGCCGAGACCATGTTGTGGTCAACCTTTTTCCACCGGTTTCTGACGGTCGAGCACAAAGCCGACCGGATTTACTCTTACGAGTCAGGCCAAATTTGGGGAAACGTGTTGGGATTTTGGCCTCCGGAATGGCGCCCGCGGGCCGACTTGAAAGAACTAGTCGGACCGGACAGATACCCGGCCCTCGAAGAAGAACTGCAGGCGGAATGTTTGTCTGACATTGAAACCGCCACAGCGGGCTCTGACTCCTCCGCAGACGCGCGGGAGGAGGGTGTGCCGGTGTTGGAGGAAGTGGTGCCCGTTGTCGAACCAGTTTACCGCCCTAATGAAGAATATTCCCCCATTAGCAACGACATGGCGGCCATGGCACTGCAGAACGTAGCCGAGCCCCCCTCGCCGCCGCCCGAGCACCACGACGCGGTCGAGGCCATCCCACTGCCACCGGAGGAAGCTCCAGCGCAACAGGTAGAACACCACATGGAAAATGGTAATTGTGAAAATTGATATGAAACAATTTTTGTCAAAAAACCAGTTATCAAAGTTTCAACGTAATAATTCATGCACAACTTTTTGTCATCAGGAGAAACAGACAACTTTGTAACAGAAACCAGTAATTAAAAACATACTTGTTAATATTCCATGAAAACAATTAGAAAATCTTGTCGACGATCAATTTTCACACGCACGGACTGCGACATGTCGGTCGAGCAGGTAACTTGAATGTTGATTCCAAACTGCCCATCCAACAGTGGCACGATGCTGTGAAATAACACAGATTAGTAGTCTGATTAATTAGTTTTCCAAAATCAAAAAAGAAAAAGCTTTTTCTCACATCGAGCCCTGAGCGGGAACCAAAATTTCGAAGTTCCGAGCACAAAAAGCCGGCACGGCAGAAAGCTGATGCCATAATTCGAATGAAGACGAACCATATTTGCACCCCCAGGGCATGTGACTTCCACAGCCGTCCACCGAAAAATGCAGAGAAGGCATGATTTTTGAATAATCAAAAAACGGCGCAAAACACTTTTTGAACATGTCGTTTTTAGCCCGGAGGTAAAAAATTAATGGCTGGTGGGATTGTAGGTAGAAATATGGCTAACTAATCATGCGTAAAAACGTAACGACAACTTTGCGCAGACACTCTGACGACTCGAGAACGACCATGTGCGACCGAATAACGACCCGCGGTGCACAGGGAAGTCACAGTGAACGTGCGGTTCGCTGTGCACTGCAAATCCGCCAACGAAGCCGCAGCCCCAGGACGGTACGCCCGAATGGACACTACTGCGGCCATGAATTTATTAATTGGTTCTTTTCCGTTAATTATTTAATTATTTCCCGTGTGACGCTAATTTTTAATTTTTATTTTAGTGATTCATTAATTAAGCTAATTAGGTTACCCGCATTTTGAGTTAATTAAGTGAATACTTCCGTTTTTCTTTTGCATTTCCCAATATGTACTTTCGAGCGTTATAATTTTTAGGTTTTATCAAGTTCACATTTTTGGTCAAAAGGGTGCAGTGTCTGGGAATGGGTTAGAAAGGCTTTATGTTTCTAGTTAAGCTAACAGGTGTTGACTCTGTTAAATGCTCAGACGCCCCGATAGATAACATTCAGAAAATTCCCCGACCAAGTGCTTTCTACTTAGGACTAGGTAATGGGTGGAAAAGTGGCAAACGGCAATTATTGTCGGCATGCGACTGCAAGACACATGCAGAGCACAGTTTATAGTGAAGAGCACAGTAGTGCCAATTAATTATTCCCATCACCCAGGGTGATTGGTGAACTCACAAGTGCTAGTGTTTTGTGGCGTGTGTTTAGTCCCAAAGTTCCAACCCTTACCCGGCAATGCAACAACCTTGAACAAACCCCGCAAATGAGCGTTCTTTCTGTGGCCTTGGTCGGGCGCGCTATAAAAATATTTTTCACCTAAAGGGGCGCAGGTTGATAACACGTGTCACACCACCTGCTCTGATTTGTACCGTAACCTCTGAATAGAACCCAGTTTACGACACTCACCTTTGAGATGAATTGCATTTTAATTACGTCAGTGATAACCACAGTTACTTTACGCTTGATTTAAATTACGTTTGCACCCGTTCGTTTAATTAATTATTTTTCCCGCATTGAATTAATTTACTTGTGCCTCGTACGCTATGTTTACGGTTTTCCAGTGATCATTGAATTTGCCTTATTAATTCGCTTATTACGGTTAATTGTTGTGTCTCTGATTTAGTATTCATTTCGATTATGGTAGGTTTTTGGTGATTATAAAACGCGCTGATTTTACATCTTTTTACCCACTAGAGGCTATACGACTCACTTGAGCTATTGTGAAATTGACTCTGACTACATCGCTAAAATAAAGTTTCCCGTGAACCCAACTTGGTCCCCCTGAAGCATACTAACTGCTTGAATTTTAATTTGAATTTTATTAATTTCGGCTTTGCATTAATTACGGCTTTTAACAATTAATCGAAGTAAAACCGCTGGCAGCAGTTACGAAAGGGAGTGGTAAGTTGCCGTGTCCGTCCTCAGGAACTGTCAGGACCCCAAGGGGTACTGGCGCCGTTCCTGATTTGCGTGTAAACATCCCCGTACCATAAAACCAATTATTTATTTAATTAAGCACGCAAGTGGAAGCGCAAAGGGACCGGAATTTGCAATTCTCCGCCGCGGCAAAACTCGACGAGTGGCGTATTTTTGTGGTAAAAACGGAAAGTAGTAAAGTTAGTAAAAACGTAAAATATCTGACAAATGTCCTATTTGGTCACATTTATTCGCAGAATTTTGGCGCCATTTCTGGCGCCATCCAAAACAATGGCGCCGGGCGCCAAATTGGCGCCAGCGAAAATGGCGTTAAGCGCCAAGGGTGCCATGGCGCCATTCGAAATAATGGCGCCGGGCACCAGATGGCGCCAGATAAAAGGGCGCCAAGCGCCAATGGCGCCATGGCACTGGCGCCCTTTGGCGCCATTATAGGGCATCTGCGCCATGGCGCCATTCCATCACTACTGAGAAGTCAAGTGACAAGACATTCCTATTTTACATCACATTTTCAATTGATGCGGGGCATTATTTTTCGTCAGAAAAATTGAAATTTTGTTGGGTTTTTTTTAGGGGTGGGCTTATTTCAGGGGGGGTTATTATTTCGTCAGAAACATCGAAATTTTGTAGCTATTCACATAAACCGATTATGGTAGTGGTGACCGAATACAAAGGTTGCTAAGTATTGTTCTATCTTATTACCACTGTTCCCTGGCCTTTGTGTTTGCCACAGGTGTAACGATGGCAAACCCTCCGAAAACAAGTATGTAAATTTTTAAGTGTTTTTTCCAAAATGAATTTTCGAATTTTTAAATTTTTCCTCAAATGATTTTTCGAATTTCAAATTTAATTTTCGAATTATCAAATTTTCCAATCTTTTTGGGCAATTTTCAAATTTTTTGGGGTAATTTTCGAATTTTTTTACATACTTTTCGATTTTTTTGCAAAAATATTGAATTAAGAGCTTTGAGCTGTTAAGTAGTTATGTTGAAATAGTTATGGGTGCTTGGTGCATTCCTGCACATTCCTCAATGTGACCGGGTCCATCCATAGCTGGAATTGTGGGTGGCTGTTATGGGGGGGGGGGGGTCCACCTGACTTTTGTGTCATTCCATTCTGTTGTAAATTTGCTGATTATGTAATTGCAAAAATGTTATGTCAATTTGACCCTGTATTTATGTAATTTTTATCTATATATCTTTTATTTCATTATCTTTTATCTATTCACCATAAATCTTTCAATAAGTCCCCTCGAATAACTCACCCTTGAATAAGTCCCCTCAAAAATCACTGACAAAAAATCCCCCCCCCCCTGGGGAGACTTATTCGAGGATATACAGTATTTATATTAAGTATACCGTAAATGCTCTATTAGGACGACCCCCCTCCAATAAAGCGACCTCTCCAATAGTACGACCCCCTTTGGCACGTTGTCTAAGTATAAAGCGACCCTCTCCAATAATGCGACCCCCTCCAATAATGCGACCCCCCAAAAAAATAAAAAATAGAAAACGGACGTAAGAAAATGATGTTGCAATTGAGGCGTCTAATTCTAAAAGTCGACAAGTCCACAAAATGTGATTTTGAGTAAATCGCATTTTAAGTTTCCGATCCAATTCCAGGCCCGTGGTGCATGTCCAATTTGGCTCTCTCATGGTTTTAATAAAGTTCCATATGTTGACAATAAAGTGTCAAATTCTCAGCCCCTAATCTCAACGTATATGTGAAAAATGGGGAGGGAAATGGACTTGTCGCCTTCTTGACCTAGAGAACATTTTTGTTCCCGGTAGTGATGGAAAAGCGCCATGGCGCGGGCGCCTGGCGCTAGCGCCAAAGCAAAAAGCGCCATGGCGCTTTTGGCGCTTGGCGCCTTTTTGCTGTGGCGCCATTGGCGCTTGGCGCTGGGGTTTGGAAAAGCGCCATGGCGCTTTTGGCGCTTGGCGCTATGACGCCGTGGCACCATTGGCGCTTGGCGCTAGTGTTTTAAAAAGCGCCAAAAAAGCGCCAAGAAGTTTACTCAAAATTCATCATTTTTTATGCAGAAAGACCTGTTAAGTATAATTTACATAAGTATATGTGCTACTGTCAGTGTATTCCCGGATCAATATACCCTATTCTTGATTACTTTATACACAATTTCCTTGTGATTGCATGGGTAAACTCGACGGACATTATAGAAGTCAATGGTCTAAGGAATTTTCGTACAACTGCATATATTCATAGTTGGCACACGTCCAAGTTACCGTTTGCGAGAATGTTACCAAATATGAAAGACGCATGATTTCCGTCAGCGTCAACAAAAATGACTGCGGAATGCGATTAAGCGACCACAATTGGTTGCTAATGGCAGCCCACACACGAGTTGACACATATGTTGACTCAATTGCATTCCGCGGTCGTTATCATTGACGCGAACGGAAATCATGTGTCTTTTACTTCGTTCGTATAAAACGCTTCATTAACTTGGACGCAGCGGTAAGTTCATACGTAATTTTTTGAATGAATTTGTCGGGACTGCGACGGTAAGATCTTACCTCAGACCTAACAATCGGACGTTCTATAACGAGTTGTCTATCAAATTCACATCATTCTCGCATAAAAAGTCGGATTGAATCAAATGTACATGAACCGAATGGAATCCGTCCATTCAAGTTCGAATTAAAAAACACACGTCATTGGTAACGAAGGGCCAAATCACTGATTCGTTTCATGTCCGCCGAGTTTACCTATTCAACATTTGTCCCATCTAATCAGAATTATGTAAGACTTTATGTGACTATTCATTGGACTCGTAACAATCTTCAGATAGGTTTTAGCTCAATCGCTATACTGAGCTCATTCCTTGCAGTTTTGTTTGAGCAGGGTCAAATGACCCTGTAAAGTGTAAAGTTGAGTAATAAACATCATCCAATATTTCATAAATACAACTTTGTGAAGTGTCATGCGAAATGTCAAAAGTTCAGTCAAAAATTTTTTTTTTTATTGACATTTTACATCACATTTACTTCTTGACATTTGACACTTGATTTTACAGGGTGTGGAATCACCTGAAGCCATTCCAGCAATGGCAATCTAAAATTTGAAACCTCATAATCCTATGTTCAAAAGTGACTAGCAAAACTTGAAACTGCAATATTCTAGAAGAAAAATTGAACGTATTCCAAAAAAAATTGAAAACTATCTTGAAAATTATTTTTGGGGAAAAACAACTAAATTCCAAAAGTAATTTTCAAAAACACCTAAAAAATCTTATCACTTTTTACAGATGGTGTGCTATACTTAAGCCCAAACACCCAGCTGCAAAATATCAAGACAAAAAGAACAAAAGTGACTGCAGTTGACTTGTATCTTGCGCCAAAAACAAATTAATAGCAGTGCATCAGCTTGGCTGCATATATGAGAAGCAGAAAATTTTTGGCGCTGGCGCTATTGGCGCTTGGCGCCAATATCCTCTGGCGCCATTGGCGCTTGGCGCCGTGGTCTAGAAAAGCGCCATGGCGCTATTCTGGACCTCGGCGCCAAGCGCCAATGGCGCCAGACGACAATGGCGCCAAGCGCCAATAGCGCCAGCGTGAAAAAAAATTTTCTGCAAATTTGTTTGCAGAATAATAAGTAACCACCTTCCCGGTGACGTCCGGCACCCTATTTTTGATCTTACTTGTGACACCCTATCTCCAGTTCTAGGGCGCGCCAGAAGCTGAAACTTGGGGTAGGTATTGGTGCAACCCCCCTCTACTTCGCATGAATTTTGGGGGTCGCGCCGACCCCTCTCTGGGTGCGTCGCCCAAAGTGCAAATTTTTTTTTGGCTTTTTAGGTGTCCCACAGCAGGTCCGGCACCCGCTGATTTCTGAGCTGTGGGAGGGGTATAAATCTAAAATTTTGGGGATGCGTTACCAATACCACTCCCCTACTATACACTATTCAATAATGTGAGATAAATGTGAAAAAGTTCTAAAAAATTCTCTTATTCTCTAAAAAAACACAACTCTCCAATAGATGGATGGCAAAAAAGTCACTTTTTGGAACTTTTTCATTAGACACTTGAAGAGCTGGTTTAGGATACTTTAAGGGGAAGGGTTTAATGTTTCAAGTTATGTAAAGAACCATACCTCTAAAATGCCTGCATCGCGAAATTTACTTAGGTTGAATTTTATGACATCATAATGACATCATCGCAGGAACAAAAATTTACAAAATTTAAACTTTGAAATTCCCCCCAAGTAAATTTTGCAATGCAGGCATTTTAGAGGTATGGTTCTTTACATAACTTTAAACATCAAACCATTCCCTTTACAGTATTGT
This sequence comes from Sphaerolaimus hirsutus, assembly GCA_964036195.1. NCBI lineage: Eukaryota > Metazoa > Nematoda > Chromadorea > Monhysterida > Sphaerolaimidae > Sphaerolaimus > Sphaerolaimus hirsutus. The sequence goes on along the minus strand of OZ038454.1, from coordinate 5,865,160 downwards.
AAACCAGCTCTTCAAGTGTCTAATAAAAAAGTTCCAAAAAGTGAATTTTTTGTCATCCATCTATTGGGGGGTGGTGTTTTTTAGAGAATAAGCGAATTTTTTGAGAAATTTTTCACAATAATCTCACATTATTGAATAGTGTATAGTAGGGGAGTGGTGCTGGTAACACATCCCCAAAATTTTAGATTTATACTCCTCCCACAGCTCAGAAATCAGCGGGTGCCGGACCTGCTGTGGGACACCAAAAAAGCTACAAAAAAAATTTGCACTTAGGGCGACCCACCCTGAGAGGGGTCGCCGCGACCCCCCAAATTCATGCGAAGTAGAGGGGGGTTGCGCCAATATCTCCCCCAAGTTTCAGCCTTTAAGGCGCCCTAGAACTGGGGATAGGATATAAGAAGTAAAATAAAAAAATGGGTGCCGGACGTGACCGGGAAGGTGTTTACATAGATCTGACGTAAATATCATATGTCATTGTACCACCCTTTTTTTGGTGTTGTGTTGATTGAACTTACTACAAAAGTGTTGCACACACACTGGTTCACTTCCAGTAAACTAAAAGAGTTTACTATTTGAAAAGATAGTAAACTCATAAATAAACTTTAACATTTACTGGAATCATATGTTTAACAACTATTTGATTGAGAGTAATGATAACTGATTCCAGTAAACTCAAATGTATCCAAAGCTGATTTATGAGTTTACCTACTACCGTAAATCCTCGAATAAGTCCCCCGGGGAGTTATTTTTTCGTCAGAATATTTTGAGGGGGGAGTTAATCGAGGGGGGGAGTTATTCGAGGGGGGGGGGGGTTGGTTTTTCCTCAGAATATTCAGTACAGATGTACGTACATCGCCGCTCTAAATAAAACATTCTTTTGTGTTTACGTTGCATACGCAGCACTGCCTTTGCATTCGATGAATCAGACCATTGCTTTTTTGGTCTGTCTGGCTTCATCGAAATGTTTTTTATGAGACACGACTTAGGTGCATCGAACAGTGGGGGGAGTTATTCGAGGGGGGGGGAGGTTTTTTTCCTCAAGCTCGCAACAGGGGGGAGTTATTCGAGGGGAGGACTTATTCGAGGATTTACGGTATTTACCGTATTACCTCGAATTAACCCCCCCTTGAATTAACCCCCCCCTCGAAATACCCCCCCTAAAATTCGGCTGAGGAAATAATAAACCCCCCCCCTCGAAATACCCCCCCTAAGATTGAGTGTAAAGAGAACGTACATGACGAATACCGCAGTTTGTGATCTGTACAATGCAGAACACACGTTAAAACTGATGATTGAGTGATGTTAGGGAAGCGTTTATGTGTTTATACAGTTATACATATATGCCTAAAAACACATACATATCTATGTAATTGTTTGATTTTTCTACGTCTGCGTATGGGGAATTTACGAAAATTTCTGGCGAAATAATAGACCCCCCCTCGAATAAACCCCCCCCTCGAATTATCCCCCCCCCTCAAATTTTGCTGGCGAAATAATAAACCCCCTGGGGGTATTTCGAGGTAATACGGTATATTTGTAAACTTTCATTACGGAGGACTTTTGTGTTTTTAGAATTTATCATGTTTTTAATAGCTCTGATTTACAATTTCACATAGTGGCAAATTTATAGTAGAACTTGAAAATACAAAGGAAAACGATAATTACATTACAGTACCAGATTCACAGATGTTTTTCAAAATCAATATATAGTAAATTACCATCATCAACAAATTTTCAAATATCAATGTATTTATTTATGTACCTGTATTTTAAAATTTTTATCTTTATGGTTGGCGCTTTTTGGCGCCATTTAAATTGCTGGCGAGCGCCAATATCGCCACCAGAAACTAGCGCCAAGCACCAAAAGCGACATAGCGCTTTCTCAGACCGCAGCGCCAAGCGCCAATGGCGCCAGAGCGCTTTAGCGCCATGCGCAAAAAGCGCCATGGCGCTCTTTGCTTTGGCGCTAGCGCCAGGCGCCAGCGCCATGGCGCTTTTCCATCACTACAACAGATACATTTTATGTCAGCCACAATTTACAGCCATCTAGGTATCCACTCTCAAAATTCGGCTTTTTAGCAGTGCATTTAGCGTATTCCCATTTTCCAGTATGTGAAAATTCTACATTTCCAAATTTTTTACACCCAATCTGTACCATATCTCTTCCTTACCTTTCCATCGCTACATTGATCCATTTATCTGTCCTGTCCATAAAATTGTTTGCTCCAAGCTGCAGTTCAGGTTTTTGTTCACAACTTTATTAAGCGTATTCTGTCGAAATACCCACAGGGGGTTTATTTTTTCAGAGTGGAAATTTTGAGGGGGTATTTCGAGGGGGGGACTTATTCGAAGGGGGGTTATTATGTCGTCAGAAATTTTCGCAAAGTTCCCAGTAAAGAACACAGATTTACATACCCAAAACTGGTAATAAATGCGACCAAATAGGGTATTTACTGGATATATAAATGCACACCTCTACACAATTAAGCATATACAACGATGGAAAAAACACAGAAATTGAACACAGAAACTCATTGAGTTAATAATAACAACAAAAAAAAAATTGAAAATGGCATGCACATCTCCTGGTGGACATCTAAACCTATATATTTTCGAATGAACTGCGTGCAAAGGATGCCTAATGCAAAAGATAGGGGCACAATCACAGCCTCATTTTTTGCCCGATTTGTGTGTGTTTTTGCACACAATGCAGTCACTATTTATTAGTACAAAATGCCCTTTACAAACACGTTACAATCTTGACAAACAGGGTTAGTAGATGGCAAAGTTGCTTCCCAAGAATGCAATTGCACATGTATAGGGGGTGAACTTGAGTTTTTAGGGGCTGAGTTTTCAATTCAGGGTTGAGTTGATGGGTGTTTATAAATAAGGGTTGAGTTGACAGAAGTTTAAAAATAAGGGGCTGTTGACACAAGTTTACAAATTAGAGGCTGAGTTTATGGGAGTTGAGTTGATGGGTGTTTGCCAAATTTGGGGCTGAGTTTATGGGAGTTAACAATAACATTACCATAATCCTTCAGTGAGTCCCCCGGGGCTAAAAAATATAAATTGTGATATGATGCATTTGTGGGTTACTGATTACAATGATTTGAAATATGCACTCCATTCTGACAGTACATTACCCTAACCCTGAAATTGAATCCCTGGGGCCAAAACTTTCAAATTGTGAAATGATGCATTGTGGGTTTCTAATTGCACTGATTTGATATATAATGCACTCCATTTTGACACTACATAACCCTGAAAACTACATAACCATAACCCTGAAAATGAACCTCTGGAACCAAAAACTTTCAATTTGTGAAATCATTCATTCTTGGGTTTCTGATTGCACTGATGAGTTGATGGGTGTTTGCCAAATTAGGGGGCTGAGTTTATGGGAGTTAACAATAACATTACCATAATCCTTCAGTGAGGCCCCAGGGGCTAAAAAATATAAATTGTGATATGATGCATTTGTGGGTTACTGATTACAATGATTTGAAATATGCACTCCATTCTGACAGTACATTACCATAACCCTGAAATTGAATCCCTGGGGCCAACTTTCAAATTGTGAAATGATGCATTGTGGGTTTCTAATTGCACTGATTTGATATAAAATGCGCTCCATTTTGACACTACATAACCCTGAAAACTACATGACCATAACCCTGAAAATGAACCTCTGGAACCAAAAACTTTCAATTTGTGAAATCATTCATTCTTGGGTTTCTGATTGCACTGATTTGATATATGCACTCCATTTTGACACTACATTACCATAACCCTAAAAATGAACCCATGGGGCCAAATACTTTCAATTTGAGAAATAATGCATTTTCGGGTTTCTGATAGCACTAATTTAAAATATGCACTTCATTTTGACACTACATTACCATAACCCTAAAAATGAACCCCCTGGGCCAAAAACTTTCAAATCATAAAATGATGGATTTGTGGGTTTCTGAGTGTAACGATTTCAAATATGCCCAGGGCTTCAAAAATTAGAAATTGTGAAATGATTCAATGTGGGTTTCTGATTACACTGATTTGAAATATGCACTCCATTTTGACACTACATAACCCTGAAAACTACATAACCATAACCCTGAATATGAACCTCTGGAGCCAAAAACTTTCAATTTGTGAAATCATTCATTTTTGGGTTTCTGATTGCACTCATTTGAAATATGCATTTCATTTTGACACTACATTACCATAACCCTAAAAATGAACCCCCTGGGCTGAAAACTTTCAAATCATAAAATGATGCATTTGTGGGTTTCTGATTGTAGCAATTTCAAATATGCACTCCATTTTGACACTAAATTACTAAAGCCCTGAAATTGAACCCCTAGACCCAAAAATTTCAAATTGTGAAATGATGCATTTCTAATTGCACTGATTCGAAATGACTCAATTTCAACTCTACATTACTGTAAGCCTTAAATTGAAAATTGAAAATAAATTAGAAATTGTGAAATGATGCATTTCTGGCTTTTTGGTTGCCTTGATTTGAAATATGCACTTCATTTTGACACTACATTACCATAACCCTGAAAATGAACCCCCAGGGCTAAAAATTTTCAAATCATAAAATGATGTGTTTGTGGGTTTCTGATTGTAGCGATTTCAAATATACACTCAATTTTTACACCACATTACTAAAACCCTGATAATGAACCCCTGGGCCCAAAAACTTTCAATTTGTGAAATGATGCATTTGTGGGTTTTTTATTGCAGTGATTTGAGATGTGCACACCATTTCTACTCTACATAACCATAACCTTTAAGTCTAACCCCTGGGGCTAAAAAATTGAAGATTGTGAATTGATGCATTTGTGGATTGATGCTAGCGATTATTTCAAATATTCATTCTATTTTGACACTACATTACCATAAACCTGAAAATGAGTTTACAGGAGTTTCCAAATTAGGGACTGAGTTTATGGAAGTTTCCAAATTAGGGGCTGAGTCTATGGGAGTTTCCAAATTAGGGGCTGAGTTTACAGGAGTTTCCAAACTAGGGGCTGTGTTTACAGGATTTAGAGGGGGTCCCCATGGGGTGCCATTTTTGGGGGGTCTCCAGGGGGTGCCATTTTTTGGAGGCACATATGGGGGTGCCATTTCAAGGGGGTCCCCATGGGATGCCATTTTTTGGGTGGTCCCCAGCGGTGCCGTTTTTTGTTGGTCCTTAGGGGGGTGCTATATTTTTTTGTGGGGGGGGGGGTCCATAGGGGGTGCTATTTTGGGGGGGTTCCCCAGGGGGTGCCATTTTTGGAGAGTCCCCAGGGGGAGCCAACTTTGGGTGGGTCCCCAGGAGGTGCCATTTTTGTGGCGGTTCCTAGGGGGTGCCATGTTTGGGGGGTCCCCAGGGGGTGCCATTTTTGGGGGGTCCCTAGGGGGTGCTATTTTTGGGGGGTCCCTAAGGAGTGCCATTTTTTGGTGGTCCTCAGGGGGTGCCATATTTGTGGGGCCCTAGGGGGCCCCTTTTTGGGCGGTTCCCAGGGGGTGCCACTTATGGGGGGTTCCCTGGGTGATGCCATTTGGAGGGGGGTCCCCACTGGGGTGTCCGTTTTTGCAAGCCTCTGAGTAGTGGGTACCTATAGCAGGATTCTCTCCAACCTTCAGTTGGGTTTTGTGGTTCTCTACAATTAATACCACAAGGATTTACAAACACAAAAAGAACAGATGTAACAGAAAGCACAAATGTAACCAATTTAAGATAACAACAAAGTTTGACACCTTGCAAAAACCACACTATCATATCACAAAACCTATACCACACAAAATGCACACTGCCCAACCATTTTTCAGAAGTTTACAAAAAATCCATTCCAAAACATTGCATCTTTGGTATTGGTCTTGTTATTGTTGGTACATTACATACCGCATTTCAAAACACATGCCTAGCATGTGGGCAAACTTAACTAAACTATCATATTTCCTCCAATGGTATTAATTGTAGAGAACCACAAAACCCGACCGAAGGTCGGAGAGAATCCTGCTAGTGTTGTAATATAGTTGTAGTTCAAATCAATGCTGTAGTCTTCCATACAGTGCACATCCATTGAAGAATTTTGTTGTGCTGCTTAAATTGTTGTTTGTGAGCATTTTGTTGATGCTGGTGTTGTGATGTGGGTGGATGTCCTCATTGAGGACATTTTTATGACTTTTTCGACACTTGAATGTGTTGACATATGTTATGTGGGGTTCAAACATGTGCAAAACCAATTTTTTATAAGAAAACCGCTGTTACCACATCAAAATGCTGTAAATCAGAAAAAAAATTTTGGGGGGGGGGGGAATTTGAGTTTTTTGGTCAAAAACTCGAGTTTTTTAGAAAAAAACTCAAAAAACTCGAGTTTTAACAAAAAACACAGAAATAAAAACAGAGTTACTCAAGTTTTTTTTCGATAAAAAACTCAAAACACAAGTATTCATTTTTGAAAAACTCAAAACACAGAAAGTGTTTTTTTTGGAGAACTTACCCATCGTTGAGCATATACCACTATCTGCGATGCAAACTACATTGTATACATGATGTATGTCATTCCAAATACGGGGTATTTCGAGGGGGTTTTTTTCCTCAGCTAGAAAGCACCTGGAGGTATTTCGAGGGGGGGGTTATTCAAGCGGGGGGGGGGTATTTCCAGGAAATAAGGTATATGAGAATAATGGGAGACAAACCTGCTCAGTGACAAAAAGCTCTTCCAACATTTGGACTTCTGGTAAGACTGCCGGCTGCACATCTAGATAATCATAATATTTTCCATGATAATCTGCAGAAAAAATAATCTGCAACCATCTCATTACATTTTCACTACCATATTTCCTCGAAATACCCCACGGAGGTGATTGTTTCAGAGTGAGAATTTTGACAGGGGTTAAACGAGGGGGGTATTTCGAGGGGGGAGCTTGTCATTTCACCAGAAATTTTTTGAAATTCCAGTACTAAATTGTCATCTGTAATGTAAGCAGACATTGAAAAATGCAACAAAAACCGCTATATATATATGAGTCTATGGACTTATATAAGTATGTACATAGATGGCATAAACACTGTTCTAAAGTAACAATTCATTATTTTTAATGTGTTTTACATTGCCCGTAACAATGGCAAACCACCTGGAAAAACGTATTTAAATTTTTAAATGTTTGTTCTAAAATGAACTTTTGAATTTTTCTCCAAAATTTTTTTCGCATTTTGAATTTTTCGAATTTTTGAATCTTTTTTGGCAATTTTCGGATTTTTTCAAAATATTCATTTTGAAGCTTCAAATGCTGTATTTAGATAGTTTGAATGCTTGGATCGCGTTTTAACCTTATTTTCACTGTTATTTGGCATTTAAAATAGTCAAAGCACTATTGTGGACCAGTTTGCCACATCTTCATTTCATTCATGGCATGAATGTCACGCGTTTATACAACACAAGGAAAAGCAACAAAAATAAACATTTGCAAATTTAGTGAAAACATAAAAATAGGTTTGCCATTTTCCAGAGCATATTCAATGAGTTTGACACTTTTTCAATTGTGATCAATGTTTTTGATGAGCCGTGAATAGAGCGCTGCGGTTGCAAATAGATTCCAGAAATTTTCAATATAAATAGTTCAGATTGCTTGGTTTGTTCCTAAATGGATGTGTCTGCCTCTGCTGAATAAAGAGGTCATGTCCAGAAAATCAAAAATCACAGTTTTTATCGCAACCACAATTTAGGTAATCACAAAGTTAAAAATCATTTTTGACATGGCTCGGTGGCACAAGTCTGTATATTGGGGGTAATTTTTGTGTGGGGGAGTGGGCAGGGGGTCAAAATATACCCCCTAATTACCAGTGGGTCAAAAGATGGCTTCAGGGAAAACCACAAGGACTTTTAATTTTTTGAAAAAGCACCAACACAAGTGTATTCATCACTTGTGTTGTCACCACACCAAAAAATGGCTGCACACTTCACCACAGCTATATTTTGTGTGTTTTTTTTTTGAAAATTCTCATTTATATCTTCCGGGAAAAAATTGGCAAAAAATCTTCATCAATCTGTAGCAGCAGAACAGGGGGGTGCCATGGGGTGCCACTTGGCATTTATGTAGGCAAATGTTGTGGGCACCCCCGCAACAAATGGCAGCCATATTGGGCTGCACGTTTTCCTGTGACATTGTTATGAAAAATGAGGTACCTGATTTCTCATTTAAATGTTCCACCAGTTTACACCACCAATGCTAGCATTGATGGAATTGTTGGTGCTATGTTGGAGCATGCCAAATGCAAATGATGCTGGTCAACTAAAACCAAATGCATTTGCAAGCTTTATCACTCCGCCTGCTGAGAAGTGATATTCAGCTACTGAATTGGAAGCTTGTGGAGTGATTTATTTACGCACTGGAGACATTTTGACCACACATCGCGGGAAGAACTGACTAATTTTAGATGATTTTTGACTTAAAAATACCAGAGGAAAATGATTAGAAAAATAACAGAAAATTCTGGAAAACTGGAAATATAGCTGGAAAACAGTAAAATGGGCCAGAAAAATGATGATGGAAAGCAAATTTTTTCAGCTGCCAGAAAATGGAAGACAGAAGGGTATTAAAAAAATTTGGATGCTGGAAAATGTAAAATGGAATGTAAAAAATAAATTGAAAAAATTAAAATTCCACACTACAGAAACTAAAATAGATGAATTCTAATTATTTGAGAAAATAAGGAATTGCAGGTTTTATAAATTAAAAGTTGCGTGACATAGGCAACGATGGAAAAAACATAGAAATTGAACACAGAAACTCATTGAGTTTCTGTGTTTTTGTTTTACACAGAAACACGGAAACTCACAAATTTTGAAAAACTCAAAACTCAAAAGAGTTTTTTTTGGAGAACACAGAAACACTGAAACATGGAAACACAGAAAAGTTTTTTGAGTTTTTGAGTTTTTTTCAGCGAATTTGTTCACTGATCACCACCCGCTGACTCACCTGTTCCAGAAGAACAGCCCCTCGCATCACTTATACCGATGGTGTTTAGTGCTACAACAATTTGATGTCACTCTGCACTACAAGCCTGGGATCAAGAACCAGGTAGCAGACACACTTTCACGTGCACCTACGGGCACCGTTCCTGTTCGCATGGGGGGAGGAAAGTCAATCGATGAACCTGAAGTGACACTTGACACAGTGTGCAACATTCAAGTGTCACACATGTTGGCAAAACTGGCGACGACAAAGCCTGTTGCTGTGAACAACATTGTTTTGGCTGACAAGAAGGAAAGAGAAGAGATGCTGCGATGGCATCACGAGGGATGATGGGCCGCACATGCGAGTGCACAGAAGACATATCAGCATCTATGCCCATTCTATTCCCATGCAACTTGGCCGACTCTTGCTGCTGATGTGCAAGCATTTTGCAAACAGTGCAATGTCTGCAAACAGCGATCAACTTGATACGAGGTGCTGCCGCTACTGCCAAGGCTGCCTCCAGATCAGCCACGCCGCCGATGGCACATGGACTATTCCACATTCATGCCGAACAGCTACAAAGGTCCACACTACTGTCTCATTGCCATCGATGCAATGTCGCGCTTCATTGAGGCAAAATCGTGCAATGCGACTGATGCAAAAAATGCTGTCAAGATGTTTAACGAGATTGTCACAAACCATGGAGTTCCTGAAGAAGTGGTTACAGACAGTGGAACGCACTTCAACTGCCACGAGTTCCAGTCAACGCTGCAGAAGCATCAAACCAAGCTACACACGACTACACCTGGCTCGAAGACAAGCAACGGCATCTGCGAACGTGCCATCCGCACCCTACAGGATATTCTTGCGAAGAAACGAGCTGACAATGGTCGAGCATGGAATCTGATACTGCCTGATGCTGTAGCTGCCTACAATGCAACTGAGCACTCCGCTACTGGCGCTACACCTTTTGAAGTCCACTGTGGTTCCAAACGTGCAACAACGGGACATGAGTTTGAACCAGCACCTCCGCTGATTGACTTCTGGAAGTGCATCAACGAACGTGTGGAGGCTGCGCAACAGAAAGCTGCCAACACTGCTTTCTCCACCAATCCGAACACTCGCTTCAAAATTGGTGATGCTGTATTCATCCGAGATGCACCTGCCATGGGAAGCCGCAAAGCAAAACTTGACTTGCAGAATTCCCGGGAAGGCGAAATAGAATCGTTTCCATCGCTAAAGGCTGCAGTGATCAAGTTCACAAATGGCAAGCATTGTACTGTGCCGATCAACATGCTGCAACCCAGATTCACAAAGAGTTGATTTTGATATTTGAATATTTTGTGATTGTGTTCTTTCTCAAATTGTATCTCTCGCCTTTTGTAAACAAATCCCAATGTGTGTTTGTGATAAGCGCGCTTGTGTGAAACCAATTTGTGTGATCTTGTGTGATGTGTTTTATATTACTCTCTCTCATATCTTTTCTGATTATCCGTGGTCGTATAATCTTTGTTCGCCCCCGAGGAGTTAAGTAGGTGTATTTGAGCAGATTGTGCAAACCCGCGACACTTATGTTTCAATGATTGTTGACTAGGGCTCACTTTGGTTGTGTTGTCAGATCAGTTCAGTCTAATAAAGTCCTAGTATACAAACTTGGACCCGGGGTTGAGGGACCCCCTCCTAAGTCCCTCCAAACTTTAGTAAATTATTGAAAAACAATTATTTGAACTGTGAATAAATACAACTATGTCAATTAAACAGCACTTTACTGTATTCATCATCACTTTATTACTTTTTCTGATGTTTTTTTTCAACGAAATTGTTGTAAAATGTTGTAAAGGGTCACCTGTATCCTTAACTGCCGGAATCCAATACATAGCTGTTTCAGCAATAAACCAACAGAATCCACGCTTGTATATGACTCCAGCAAGCACATCCCAGCTTTCAAATTGAAATGGGGGGCAATTTACAGCAGCACATTGGTGCAAATCATTTACAATGAATAACCAACTAAAAAGTACAGGTTTAGAAATAATCATAATGTACATTAAATTGAATTTTGTAGACTCTGTCACCTGGTCAGAAAATAGTAACCGTATTACTTCCAATATAAGGTATACCTTACATTGATTTCGTCAGCTTTTTACTGAAACTCCTTATACCTTTCATCAGAGGATACCTTATCAGAGGATACCAGCGAGGCATATAGTATTTTTAACTAACGTAAAATAAAAAGAAGTCAGCCAATGCAGGCAAGCAGACAAAAAAATGAATCGACATGTGTATTACCGTATTACCTCGAAATACCCCCAGGGGGTTTATTTTTTCAGAGTGGAAATTTTGAGGGGGTATTTCGAGGGGGGGGGCTTTTTCGAGATGTGTATTACCGTATTACATCATTTCAGAGGGGGGTATTTCGAGGGGGGTTTATTTTTTCCCCAGCTCGAAGACCCCTGGGGGTATTTCGAGGGGGGGGGGGGGGTTAATTCAAGGGGGGGGGGGGGGTATTTCGAGGAAATACGGTATCTGTTTTGCAAAAACTGTCGCTGTCGGAAAGTGAGATTTAACATTTGATGAATTATCCATGTAGGCAGATCATTTGGAGTTTGTAATTTAGATGATTGATAGTCAGCCATTGGCACATGAATATTTATCAAAATGTCAAAAAGTATCCAATAAGCATGAATGTGACACGTGTGGCGCCCTGTCGTCAGTGGCATTGTCATGGTACCACCGACTGCTGTTGTATACACATCATTTTCTACAGAAATAATAACCCCCGCCCCCACTTCGAAATACCCCCCTCAAAATTTCCACTCTCAAAAAATAAACCCCCTGGGGGTGATTCAAGGAAATGCGGTATATTAAAAGGTCAAAAAAATTTCATCAAGCAAGAAACCATCAGCTTCGGTTTCATCTTGTTCAAAAATCAGCATGAATGGTGTACTTTCTCATGGGATATATTTTTTTCTGATTTCAGTCAGTTTCTCTGATAATTTTACCCAGATTTTCTTGAATAAGCACCCCCTAAGCACAATACAGTAAAGTTAGAGTAAACCAAACAAAAAATATGATTTTACTAGTTTTGAAAAATTCTAGTAAAATCTGTAAACCTAGCTTTTTGAATGTGTGAAATACTGCGCTCAAATGTCATCAGAACTTCGCAAAACATTCAAAAAAGTTACCTGTATCCACAACAGCTGGAATCCAATACATTGCAGTCTCAGCGATAAACCAACAGAATCCACGTTTGTATAAAACAGAGTTGTTAAAATACCGGTATTTTTGGAAAGCGTAAGCGTAAGTGTAAATGCACTTTCCAAATTTTGAGTGTGGATACTAAAAGCGTAAGGTATTTTTATAATGCGTAGGAAAGCGTAAAATAAAGCGTAAGCGTAAAAATTTTCAGGGAGTTTTTGCTCAGTGAATTCGTTCAAAATCAAGCTTTCAGCGACATTTTTCAGATGTCCACTTGGTAATCTGCCCTCAGATGTTGATGGCACTTAATCGACAGCACCAGTTAATTAATCTTCATTTCCAAACTCGGACTTTCTGCTGTCGATTTTTGCGATGTATTTATACATAATTCTCATAAATACTTACCACATTTCTTCGTATAGCGTAAACGTAAGAATACACTTATGTCATCTTTAGTGATGTAAAGGCACCGGGGCACCGGTGCCCCGGTGCTGGGCACCGAAGGGCACCAGCACCGGTGCTGGTGCGGTGCCATTGCAATCTTCAGGGGTGCCATTAGTGATGGAATGGCGCCATGGCGCTGGCGCCATTTGAGGGCGCCAAAGGGCGCCGCGCCATGGCGCCATTGGCGCTTGGCGCCCTTTTTCTGTGGCGCCCTTGGCGCCTGGCGCCCACATTCTGAAAGGCGCCATGGCGCCCTTGGCGCCTGGCGCCCTGCTATAGAAGGGCGCCAAAAAGGCGCCAGCAGGGTTTCACGGTAGCTGTGTAAACAAGAAAAAAAATGAAAAACGCATCCGTGGATGATCTAAATTCGCCAGAAAAATGGACTGAGTGGTGTGAGTGGGTGGAAATCTTTCGTCCAACGGTTCATCAGATCTGTCTGGCGGATCAGAAGACAAGAATGATGGATCGTTAATTTGCAAAATCATAAATAAACGGATTTAAATCGTTGCAATTAGGAAACATTGTTTGGAAAGGTCTATGTGTAATGAATGGATTGTTGTCAAATGACAATTTCCATTGTGTTTGAATTCGCCATGTGGATTTTATTCGAAATTTTTTTGTTGCTAGCCTGGTTTTTGTTCATTACATCCTGGAGAACGCGAATAAAGAAGTGAATGCGCGTACAATGGTGCTGTAGAAACATTTTTAGCACACACATGGTGTTGTAGGCACTTCTTTATCCTGGCGCCCTTGGCGCCTGGCGCCCTATTTTCCAAATGGCGCCATGGCGCCCTTGGCGCTTGGCGCCCTCTTTCCGTGGCGCCCCTGGCGCCTGGCGCCCACTTTCTGAATGGCGCCATGGCGCCCTTGGCGCCTGGCGCCCTTTTTCTGTGGCGCCCTTGGCGCTTGGCGCCCACTTTCCGAATGGCGCCATGGCGCCCTTGGCGCCTGGCGCCATTTTTTCTGGCGCTTTTCCATCACTAGGTGCCATTCCGGTGCCGGTGCCATTTTTTTCAGAATAGCACCGGTGCCGGTGCGGTGCCGTGCCATTTTTTTGCCGGTGCCAAAGGTGCTAGCACCAGGGCCAAAGTAAAAGGCACCGGGAAAGGCACCGGCCAAGGCTTCATGTGCTGTGCAATTTTGTCCATAGTATGTGCTTATTCATATTTCAAAAAACAGCGATATATTTACCCAACTGTTTTTGCCTATTTTGTAAACCTCCCATCAAATAAACGTACCTACTGTGAAATCCATTATACCCGATACGTGATCTGATGAGCGAATCTAAAATTTTGTTGAATTTTAAATTATTTTTATATTTTATATTTATCTTACTTGTTTGTTCAAAATTTGTTGTCAGTTTATGACAGAGATAGTTCCATTCTCTGTACAGCAACGACTCCGATCAGTAGACAATAGTGGCTATGGACATTGCAGTGAATTAAATATTTTATATTTCATTTGTAATCATTGTAATTGCTTAATAAAAGTGATTGCCACATCATTCTGATCATTTTAAGTGCTCAACCATCAAAATCGGTTGAAAATTCATGGAGATATGCACTTCCAAATGTGAGACCACGAGAAACTGCCCGATATTTACTTCAGAAATTCCAGCCCGGTGCGGTGCTTTTCGGTGCTAGCACCGGCAACCCGCCGGTGCCCTTCGGTGCCGGTGCCATTTTTTCCAAAAGGCACCGGTGCCGGTGCGGTGCGGTGCCATTTTCTGGCCGGTGCCCCAGGGTGCCAGGTGCCCTTTTCATGCGTTGGCAAAGGTGCCGGTGCGGTGCGGTGCCATTTTTCCCGGTGCCTTTAACATCACTAGTCATCTTCATTTTCGAACTCGGATGTCGTGTATTTTCGGTCATAAAATTTCTATTCTGAAGCCACTGCCATCTAAAGCGATCTAAATATTTCGCCAGACGACACAGTAAAAAGGAGACATTCATATTGCGACTAGCATTGTAAAAAACGACCGATTTTGAGAAAATATAATTAAATATTATCTCAGAAAATCTCTCAAGAAAAAAATATAATTAAATCTCTTGGGTCATTTTCGAAAATATTATTAAATCTCTGAGAAAATCTCTTGCAGTTCAAAAAAATCTCATAGAATCTCTCAACTCAAAGTATTATTTAATCGATATTTCCAAGATGTTTGAACCATTGAGAGTAGATTTTTAGCACATTACATGATGTTTAACCTTTTCATTCACAATTTCATATGATAACAGCATGTTGTCTACTGATGGCACACTTTGCACTACCATGTATTGAGTATTTGAATAATGAACAAAAATATGGTTTAGGCACATTTTTCCTCATAGTAGAACACATTACTTTCACATGTGATGATCCCCACAGAATTTATCAGATGACTTTTTTACCAAAATTTGGTAACTATATTTCCAAAGCATGCTGTCAACTCTTTAGTTGTTCAAATGGCCAGAACCCACTGCATAAGTTTACACATTGCACAAGTAGCAACATCGAGTGCCAATGAACACCTGGTGCTTAAGTACAGCCCTGTACCTGAGCACTGGGTTTTCATGGGACAGCAGGGGTTCGGTATGGTTCAGGGGTATGGTTCATTTACTCAAAAATACATATACTTGAGTACTAAGTGAATACATCTAAATTTCCTCTGAAAAAGTACCAGTGCTCTCTCTTATGTATACTTATTGAAAGTACTTGAGTACAGACAATGTATTTCAGATACCTAACTTTTTTATTGGCTCTTTCATGCCATAGAACAGAAAAACGGGAGGAAAAACCACAAATAGGGGGGAAAATAGTCAAAAATGGGTATATATGCAAATATATAGTAAAAATATATGAAAATTGGTTAAAAAAACACATGAACTAGTGAATTTGAAGGTGAAAATGGGCAAATATAGGGAGATTTTCTCGAGAGATTTTCTCAATCGGGAGAAAATATAATTAAATCTCTCTGGAAAATCATGGAATAAATATAAATCTCAGAAAATCTTATATTTTCTGAGATTTTCTGAGATTTTTTAAATATAAATCTCCCAGAGATTTTTACAATGCTAATTGCGACACAATTTGTAAAATACATGTGCCGTTATTTCCAAGGCATTACTGTACACATGCAGTCTTTTTTATGCAGTTTAGTTCACTTTTTTGTAGTTTTACACTTTTTACAAAAGCATAAAACTGGACCATGTGAAAAACTTTTTTACGCTTTAAGTACCCGGGTATTTCAACCGGGAAAGCGTAATAAAGCGTACAGGTATTTTATGAAAGCGTAAGCATAAGCGTAAGTATAAATACCCATTTACCCAGGTATTTCGGGTAAGCGTAAATACGCTTTCGCAACTCTGGTATAAAACTCCAGAAAGAACCTCCCAGCTTTCAAATTGAACTGGCGGGCAATTTACAGCAGCGCATTGGTGCAAATAAGTTCCAATTAATAACCAAATAAACAGGACAGGTTTAGAAGCAATCATCATGTACTTACACGATTAAATTAAAATTTGTAGACTGTGTCACCTGGTGCCATTTCCGCAAAATGAGAAGTGAGAAGTGAAATGGCAAAGGCGAAGTAAAAGCGCAAATGCCAAGTGAAATGGTAAGTGAATTGGCAAGTGAAATGGCAAGAGCGAAGAGAAGTACTTTTTATTTTTATTTTTTACTTAGCTTTTGCCAATTCACTTGCCGTTTCACTTCGCCTTTGCACTTTTACTTCGCCTTTGCCATTTCACTTCTCACGTCTCATGTTGTGCAACTGGCCCCTGGTCACAAAATACGTTAAACAATTAAGGCGTCCACTTATAAAAGTCTAAAAAACTGATATAATACCGTATATGCTCGAATAAGTCCCCATGCACATAAATTTTAATCAAAATGTCGAAATGTATCCAATAAGCCTGAATGCATCATGTACCCTGTCGTCAGCGGCATTGTCATGGTACTAGCGTGTCAACTTTCCGTTTTCCGTTTTCCATTTCCGCTTTCCGTGGGCAAATTTATTTCCGTTTCCGTTTTCCGGCTGCCAAATTTTTTTTCCGTTTCCATTTCCATCTTCCGGCTCATTTTCCGTTTTCCGGCTAAAATTTCAGTTTTTCCGCCTTTTTCCGTTTTCCAGCTCAATTGTCTGTTTTCCCAACTTTTTTCATTTTCTGGCTCAATTCTCTGTTTTTTGTTTCAGCCAAACTGGTAAACATGCATGCAGGTTCTCAATTATGTGAATTGTTTCTATTTCTAGCAAGATTTCTGCAATATTTTTGATTTCTGGATAAATTTCTGCAATTTTTTTCCATTTCTGGCATAATTCCAGCAAATGTTTCCGTTTCCGTTACCGTTTTCCGGCTTTTCATTTTTCTGTTTTCCGGCAGGTGCAAATTTTTTTCCATTTCCGTTTCCGTTTTCGGGCAAGTGCAAATTTTTTTCCGTTTCCGTTTCCGTTTTCCGCCAAAAAGTTTTTGTTGACACCCTACATGGTACCACGGACTGCTGATTACATACCAGTTTTTAGAGCACCTCATCGAGGACACTTACAGAGGGAAACCTTCAGGTTTCAATGAAACACACCTAGTGAGGGTAAAGCGCCATGGCGCTGGCGACAAAGCAAAAACGAAAAAATTACTCCCCTGGGGTCTTATTCGAGGATTTAGGGTATAATCTGTAAATAAATATGTTGTTAGTATTTAAAAAAATAAAAAAGTCTGTTTTATAAAAAATTTATGACAATTTGCTTGAAAAAATTAAATTTTTATGTTTTTAAACTGAATATAGCAGGACAAGCAAAATAGAAGTAGCTAATCAATTAAAGAATCCTTACTTTATTCTGATCATTAAGTGTTGAACAGTAGAAATCCATTTAGAAATGACATAAGTCAGCTTAAGCATTATTAATTGAGCATAAGTCAGCTTGCTGCAGTGACCATACAAACTGAGTGCACTTTTTAGACCCCCTTTATCGCAGTAGTGGTGCATTATTTTTCTGAGATTTTGCCACCCCTGCTGGTGCAGTGAGCGCTAATAAACACAAAATTCAAAGTGATGTCAGGTGACGATGATATAAATTGATAGGAAATTCATTTGTCGTCAATCGGGTGGGCGTGCCAGCGCCATCCCTCGCTGTCAAGGGAGGGCGCAAGCGACCCACCCATAATATGGTAAGAGACAGCAAAATGCGGAAAATCGAAAATAAAAACACGGATAACTTCGGAACGCCATAAGCTATACAGTAACCATCGAAAAGCTCGTGTCGGAAAGTACCCCGGCTCCAATTTTCAGACCAATTGGTTGAGTTTCAAAAAAGTTATTCACGATTCTTTCAGAGGTAGTGTTTCTTGTTGTTGTTGTTGTGATGAAAAACTTCTAAGTGCAATAACTTCTGTGACACACAACCGATTTTCATGGATGATGACTCATATGAAAGAGCATATGATGTCATTTATTATTTTCAAAAAAGTTTTTCACAGGCTCCGCCCACTTTAGGACTGTATTGGTTTGAAATCTTAAAACATGAATACGTTAAAAAATTAAATACAAACAAGGGAATAAAAACAATTTTTGATGTGTGTGGAGACAAGGGCATTCAAATGAGCCCGATTTTACTAATTTTGGTCAAGATTTAGAAAAGTTATTCAACTTTGCGTGTTTTGTGTAAAACGCGCATGAATGCTGAAAGTGCTGCTTGATGAGTTGCTGTCACCATGGGGGTTTTCAACCATTATAATTTCTATTTGTGCCATTTGATGCAGTGGCTGCTGGAGAGGCGCCATCTACTCCAAAATGGCGCCATTTTTATGGAGAGGCGCCATCTACTCCAAAATGGCACCATTTCTATGGAGTGGCGCCATCTACTCCAAAATGGCGCCATTTTTATGGAGTGGTGCCATCTACTCCAAAACGGCGCCATTTTTATGAAGTGGCGCCATCTACTCCAAAACTGCTCCATTTTTATGGAGTGGCACCATCTACTCCAAAATGGCGCCATTTTTACGGAGTGGCCATCTACTCTCGCCATCCAAGTACTTTGTGGAGCACACACTATACAGTTTTCTGAATCATGACATTATTGCTCACATTTATAATAAATACATATCTTAGTGGGCCCGTGGCCCCTAAAAAGAAGTATATCCCATAAAAAAAATAGCTCAAGCCAAAAATAGCAGACACTGCACTGATCTATTGCTGTCAGGTGTTTGCATTTGAATGCAGAAAAGAAATATATCACTAACTATCCTACAGTGTGTTTATCAGTTTGAGCTCTGAAAAGGAGTATATCACTTAATGTTACATAGTGTGGTTGAGCTCTTAAAAGAGGTATATCAAAGGTTTCTTCAAGGAACAGTGGTGAAATGTAGTACGATTTCACCCAACTTTATCACACCAGTGTGAGCTTTTTGTATGTGATCATTTTCACACAGCTCACACGGGTTGGGTGAAATCGTACTACATTTCACCACTGTTCCTTGAAGAAACCTTTGATATACCTCTTTTAAGAGCTCAACCACATTATGTAACATTACGTGATATACTCGTTTTCAGAGCTCAAACTGATAAACACACTGTAGGATAGTTAGTGATATACCGTATTTGCTTGAATAATCCCCCTGGGGGATTATTATTTTGTCAGACATTTTTGAGGGGTGGGGGGGGGGGAATTATTCAAGGGGGAATGATTATTTCGTCATAACATTCAAGCATGTTTCTATCAACTCATTTCAAAAAATATGCTTTATAAACACAATAATGTGCCATTTTTGTTAAAAAAACGTACAATAAAATAATCAAATCTTTAAAGGGGGGATTATTGAAGGGGGGGGGGGGAATAATTATTTTGTCATAATTTTCAAGCATGTTTCTATCAACTCTTTTCAAGAAATATGCTTAATAAACACAATAATGTGCCATTTTTGTAAAAAAAGTACAATAAATTAATCAAATCTTTAAAGGGGGGATTATTCAAGGGGGGAATTATTATTTCGTCATAATTTTCGAGCATGTTTCTATCAACTCATTTCAAGAAATATGCTTAATAAACACAAAAATGTGCCATTTTTGCAACAAAAAAAACGTACAATATATTAATCAAATCTTTAAAGGGGGGATTATTCAAGGGGGGAATTATCATTTCCTCAGTTGTCTTACAGGGGGGGGTATTCGAGGGGGGGGGAACTATTCAAGCAAATACAGTATTTATTTTCTGCATTCAAATGCAAACACCTGACCTGACAGCAATAGATCAGTGCAGTGTCTGCTTTTTTTGGCTTTAGCTATTTTTTATGAGATATTAACATGGTGTAGTTGAACAATTATAGTTGGCATTTCTCTCGAACCCTGTGAAGTGTTATGAAAAACGCTATGTTTCATCATAGTCTTTTTTTACGTTATGTCCCAGTAAAAATGAAAAATACACCATGTTTCATCATGGTCCGGAATCTGGTATCTTGCATTGTTCTGGGGAAGTTCCAATGCAGAGAAAACATGGCTGCCAAATAGATAGGTACCATACATATTTGTTTAATACACAGGACAGGAGTGTTCATGAAATGGGTTAATGTTACAGTCGTTCGCTAATACCTTAAGAGCATTGCTTTCCATCATGTCACCTGACTTTTTTTGTTGGAGTAAAAATGGGTCGGTTTAAGCAGAGTTGTTATAATTACTGATCTAGGTATTTTACATTTTCTGTACTCAGCGCGTCAGCGGAGAACAAAAATTTTTTCCATACCGTATTTCCTCGAAATACCCCCCCCCTTGAATTAACCCCTCCCCCTCGAAATAACCCCAGGTGTTTTTGAGCTGGGGAAAAATACCCCCCCCCCTCGAAATACCCCCAGTCTGGAATTATGTACATCATGTCTGCAATGTACATTATGTATATATTGGTCGCAGTTTGCATCGCAGCTACACATATACCAGTTTGAGTAGTGATGCACATTGATATGTCCAAATATACCCTACTTGGACACGTTGATTACCGGTTTTGGGTGTATAAAAGCGTACTCTTCACTACAAATTTCGTGAAAATTTCTGACGAAATAATGACCCCCTCACCCCCTCGAAATACCCCCAAAATTTCCACTCTGAAAAAATAACCCCCCTGGGATCAGGTTTAATTCTCGTGTAATGCGCCCTACCCGAACGTAATGCGCCCGAAATCGGGCAGCCTCCATACAACTTGTTTACGGTTGCCCTACATGCATGCACCTCGCGAAACCGTAATTCAATTGCATGTCGGGAGGTCGCTCTCGGGTGTAGGGCAAACGTAATCAAGTTGTAGGGAGGCTGCCCGATTTCGGGCGTATTACTTACTGAAATGATTGCAAAATAGAAAAAAGAAAATTATGAAAATGAGAAAGAAGAAAAATATGTTTTAAAATATAAGAATGTTTTCTAATTATATTGCTATACAGTATTAGAAACGATTGGGTTGAAGCCATTGTTTGGTATCTAGTATCTTGCCAAGTATTTTCTGATGTTTTTTAATGGCAAGAAATGAGCGCATCCCGCAACTGTCACCCACTTTTCACATCTCATGTTGGCTTGCTTAAAAAGGCATGCGCACTGCATTTCGTGCCCATCTGAATCATAGAATCTGCGGCAGTTCATCAGCTGCGCACTTTACCAGATACCATCTGAATAAAATTCAAATGTCTCAAATATTTTGTTTCATCACATTAATCAAATACATTGCCTTCACTATGTATGGACTGAATGAAATCAACTGTACCCAACAAAAGCTGGCCGTTCAAAAATGAATGAGTAATCAAAAACATAGGTACCTAAATGGAATTAAATTGTAGTCAAAATTTTTAAATTTCATCGATTTTTCAACCACACTTTTACCGCTCGGGAGCATTTTGCTGGAGGGCAGCTATTTTTTGCTTTTTTTATTTTGTCAGCCACAGCCTGACAAAACGCAAGAATTGAATTCGAAATTTGTTTGTAGGGTGCCGTACGCACATAACGCGGCTATGCTTTGTACACAGTTTGGTCGGGCGTGTAGGGAGACGCGTGTAGGGTGTAGTGCATTACTTAAAAATATTTGTAGGGCGAATTAAATCGTTCAGTAAAACTGTAAAAAAAGTTCAGTAACTTTAATAACTCTACGATTCGACTGGTCCTTTTTGGACCCTCAACTAGGGCTCGAACTCGACTCGACTCGACTCGTGACTCGAGGGTAAAATTGGGTCTGCTGATTCGACTCGACTGACTCGACCGGAAAAATATGGCCTAGACTCGAGACTCCAGGTTTTTGCCCGACTCGACTCGAAAACTCAGAAATTTTCGAGTCGGGGTAACCCATTGAATCATTTCAAAAATATCAATTTTATGTGCCTACACACACTAGTTTTTACCGTGACTTTGTGTGAAAACTGACATTGTTTCAAATGGAAATCAATGAACACAGTTGAATGATTTTATCTAATTTAAATTGGAATTTAAATTAATGAAAGTTAAACTTTGAAAATTTTAAAACTGAAACACACATAGCATACAAAAAGAGTAGGCTGGATGTCCCATGTCGCCATTTCAGTTTTCACATCGGTCACGGTGAAAACTAGAGTGGTTAGGGCCAATATGACTTTTTAACATATTTTTCAAAAAATTTGCACGCAAGCGCGCATTTCCACACCACATGCAGCATATATGATTAATTGGCTTGTCATATCTATTGAATGATATCTAATATGAAGTTTCTTAACTCAAGTTGCTATATAATTCTACAGAATGAAACAAAACACATCATTTCAAATACATTTCACAATTTTGACAGTGACCCAAACAGATGTAATGTAGTTGATTGAACTTCACTTTTGTATTAGAATGAATGAATGAATATGAATCGCCAATGTCTAGGCAGTAAAGTTTTATGTGTCTTTGTCACCTTCTGACATTTGACATTTTACAGGGAATTTTACAGGGTCACCACACCAGCCTCTGTAAACAAACACTCCCATTTAAAATAACTGGAAAAATCTCTGCTTGTAGCTGATGATCTTCATATGGTAAGCGCCCATGTCTTCTTTGTGAAAATACAAAAATACGTGTTCCTTACAAGGGAAGTTGATTTCAATTCCTTGCCCTGAATTGGCTTTACCTGTAACTTGTAGGCTGGTTTAAGGATGGCATTTTTTTAGGTCATTAAAAGATGTTGTTTTCCATCCCCAGGCTGGCTTTATTTTTGTTTGTGACAACATCAAGAAAGTGAACATGTGTGACAAAATGTTATATTTTTGCTTTATCTTGATATTAAAATGAACCGTTGGTATCTAGACTCCATTAAGAGTGAGTGTGAAAACATTGGTAGAGGAACCAGTACCTGAAATTTCTGCAAGTGTCATGCGAAAAAGTAACGCATCCGACTCGACTCGAGACTCGAGATTTTTTCCTGACTCGACTTGACTTTTTAGTGACTCGCCCGACTCGACTCGCTGACTCGACCGGAAAAATTTTGGGGTTGAGACTCGAACTCGAGTTTGGAAAAAGTCGAGTTTCGAGCCCTACCCTCAACGCTCAACTAAAACCCCTGGTAAAATTCAACCCTCAACGCTTAACTAAATCATATAGAAACACTCTTTTTATTGATACTTCGCAAAGTCTTCCACCACCTCAATCATTATCAGACCTCGTTACGCAATTAGCACTAAACTTTCAGCCATCACTCATTCACTCATCATTCAAGTACGCATGCAAAAAAGCACAGTGCAGTTCACCCCAAACAGAGTCCAGATGCCGCGTGGTCCAGTCCAGTTCCAACTTTTCGCCGATTTTATCAATGCCTGTTGCCATTCAAAGACACTGAAAAATGACCTAATAAATGTAAAATTTCAAGTAAAATTTCATGAAATATGACAAAACTGGTTTACCTATTTTTATACAATTTACGGACATTTTACTAAACTTTAGTTAGACACTTAACATGACATTTGACCTTTTTACAGCATTTTACAGGGTTTTGGAGTGGCTCCTGGTGAGCTGAATCGGGCACAGCGAGTCGCAACCACTTTCAGACCTGCGAGCAAACTGGAGTTTCGGTATGATCACTGTACTTGGCGGTTTGCAAAGTATGCACCCAAAATTACTTACCGCAAATCCTCGAATAAGACCTCGACTAACTTCAACCCTTTGAATAACTCCCCCTGTTTGCGAGGTGAGTAAAAAATAACGCCCCCTTGAATAACCCCCCTCTTGAATAACGCCCCCCTCCGGATGAAAACGATACAATACAAAAATACAAAAGAATATTAGCATAGAGCAGCGACAGCAGATACATTGTATTGTATTGTTGAGGGCATTGCAATTTTGCACTCTTTCCGTATACACATATTTTTATTGTCGTTGGACAGTTAAATACCTGAATTACATGAGTTTTCAGACTGCACCCATACAATGAATTAAGACCAAGTTTTACGAGGTAATAATAACTCCCCCTCGAAAAACTCCCCCCCCCCCCTTGAAAAACTCCCCCCTCAAAAACGTCTCAGGAAAATAACTCCCCTGGGGCCAGATGTGATTCTCCCTACAGATTTGTAGGGTAGTGCGTACGCCCGACAGATTGTTCAAAGTTCAGCCGCATCGACGCACATGCACCGAGAGCAAGGCGGTTCGTAATATACACGAAACTATCCCTTAAGTTCGCCGATATTGCAATATGACGTATATCACTTCGATTTTGGTACGGAATACACGATTTCGTCATTTCTTGGCCGTCGGCCAACTCGTTCTTTTTCTGATTTTGTCGGGCTCATTACTCGCATAAGTCGCGCTTGTGTATAGTCGGGTGGTCACTTTTAGGTGTTCACTGTCTGCAACCGAAACCATGAGGGCAGCGACAAGAAAGAAATGCATGCACGAGCGTACAAAAGCGCAACTTATGCGAGTAATGTGCCCGACAAAACCGAAAAAAAAGAACGAGTTGGCCGACGACCAAGAAATGACGAAATCGTGTTTTCCGTGCCAAAATCGAACTGATATACGTCAGATTGCAATATATGCGACATTAATGGATAGTTCCGTGTATTTTACGAACCGCCTTGATCTCGGTGCATGTGCGTCGATATGCGGCTGAACTTGGATTCGAGTTCAGTTAAATAGAGTTATGTTCAGTACAAAAGTATTGCATACGGTGCTTGGCATGAGACATGAGTCAATGATCAAGAATAACTCATGTGGCGATCCATTGTGATGTTACAACTGAACTTCTCTGCTGTGGGTGGGCGGAAATTTTAAATTACCTATTTATACATAGTTTCGGAACCACATTTGAAACAGGCTGTCATTCAAATGCAGGCTGAGAATGGATTCAAACTACCCGCCAAATAGAGGTAGAGGTGGTCAGGTGGGTAAAGTTTCATATTTTGTGTTTGTGTCGATAGTTGGTAGTTATTTGGGGTTTGATAAGGTAAGTTGCAACTGGGGGGCCTCCAAACTGAAGAGTCCTGGGCCAGGGGCAGAGTTGCGAAAGCGTATTTACGCTTACCCGAAATACCCGGGTAAATGGGTATTTATACTTACGCTTACGCTTACGCTTTTGTAAAATACCCATACGCTTTATTACGCTTTCCCGGCGGAAATACCTGGGTACTAAAAGCGTAAAAAAATTTCACGCAACGCAGTTTTACGCTTTTGAAAAAGGAAGAAAGGAACAGAAAGTGATTGAGAAAGCGTACAAAAAAACGTGTGTGCGCTAACAGAGTGGAAATAGCGGCACATGTGCAAATTGTGTCGTCTAGCAATATTGTGGCTTAGGCGCTCCACACGGTGGTTGACGCTACTTTTTAGAAGTCGATTTAGTCAACTCAGAGTCAACTGTTTGAAGTATAACTATTTTTAATTTTTTACCTGTGTTGATTAAGAAATATTGAGAAGTCGATTGATGTAGAATGAAAGAAGGGGATTTTTTGGATACATATTGTAAATGGCTCAGAGTCAATTGAATTTTTGACCAGTTGACTCTGAGTTGACACTAATTTTGGCGTCAACTAGCGTGTGTGGGGCCTTAGGATAAGGAATTTTGGGTCAGATAATGGATACCGTTTTTCTTCAAAATACACCCAGGGTTTTTCTCTAAGTGCAAAATATAAGCGTCTAGGTATACACTTACATAAGTATGTACCTATTAACCTAGTTGATATAAGCCCTGCCATAATATAACTCTGTATTCTTTTTAAGGTGTGTTTCGCATTGCACAGATACCAAACTGCAGTTTTTGGACATTATTAGACACATTTTGGGTAGGGGTATTTTGAGGGGGTATTTTGAGTAAATACGGTAATCCGATAATCTGATGCTCAACAGCAAGAGCACCTTGTAAAAACATTTTTACGCTTACGCTTTATTTTACGCTTTCCTAGGTATTTTAAAAATACCTTACGCTTTTAGTATCCATACTAATAATTTGGGAAGTGTATTTACGCTTACGCTTACGCTTTCCAAAAATACCGGTATTTTAACAACTCTGGCCAGGGGTGCTCAACGGTGTTTGGGAAAGGACGAAACCGTTGCTTCCATGTAGCATTTGAAATTTTCTTGATTTATCAAGATGCATCGTGTGGCAGGCAATCATGCACTCAATAATTTTTCATTATAAATATCTACAAATGTGACATCAATCTGGCAAAGTGCATAATGGCATCTGTTGCACCCCCGTTAACCCACGGCCATGCCACCCGCTGTATTCAATACTTTTGTACTGAACATAACTCCAGACCGCCCGATTTTAGCACTTTTAATGTGAAAACTATTAACTTTGAAATAGTTCAGTACTTTTAACAACTCAGTTTTTAACAAAAAACTTTTTCAGTGACATTTATTGACTTTGTAAAAAAATCAGTGAAACATTTGTAGAAACTTTTGGACAGTTTCAAAGCTTCAAACAAACTTTACAACTCACCGGTATCCAATTCATGCAGCAAATTTGCCTCCAACTCAACCCGTTTGCGGGCACTAATTCGCAAGTCCTAAAAACATGGCATAGTTACAAACAAAATAGATGTGGGTGTGGGTGAATATAAAACATACCGTGATCACTACAAGTGTACGCATACCTCCAATAACACGTAAATACCCTCTAATTGAAGGTACAGTTTTTGTTCTTTGAACGTGATGAAATAAATAAAAGGGATGCCTCCAATATAAGGCACAGCTGGCTGCATGCCGAAACGCATATCATCTTAAAAACCGTGGCCAAACATGGTGGAAAACGATGAAAATGGTGCCGAAAGGCACTAAGTCAACTCTGTGTCAACTTGTATTACGCCTGATTCACCATTTTGTTACATTCTACCGTATTACATCGAATTAACCCCCCTTAAAATGGGCTGGGGAAATAATAAACCCCCCTCGAAATACCCCCCCCCCCTCCAGAATGATGTACATCATGTATGCAATGTACATGATGTATTTATTACTGCTTATTTGTATCGCAGCTACACAGACTTATTTGTGTAGCAATCTACGTTTTTTATGTCCAAATACCGTATTACCTCGAAATACCCCCAGGGGGTTTATTATTTCGCCAGCAAAATTTGAGGGGGGGGGATAATTCGAGGGGGGGGGGTTTATTCGAGGGGGGGGGGTCTATTATTTCGCCAGAAATTTTTGGAAATTCCCCATACGCAGACGTAGAAAAATCAAACATTTACGTAGATGTATATGTGTTTATAGGCATATATAACGGTATACCGTAAATCCTCGAATAAGTCCTCCCCCTCGAATAACTCCCCTCCTCGAATAAGTCCCCCCTAGTGATGGAAAAAGCGCCAGACTTTTGGCGCCAAGCGCCAAAAGCGCCATGGCGCTTTTCGGACCCCCAGCGCCAAGCGCCAATGGCGCCAGAGCAAAATAGCGCCAAGCGCCAAAAGCGCCATGTCGCTTTTCTGAACCCCAGCGCCGAGCGCCAATGGCGCCAGAGGGTAATGGCGCCAAGCGCCAATAGCGCCAGCGCCAAATTTTTCTCTGCAATTCGTTTATAGTATGATGAATTCATAACTGTGCCGCACCGTAGTAGAAACATAAAATCCCGTTTTCTTACAATAAACTTTTAGTGATCGACGTTTATCAGTTGAGGTTTAAAATGAATAAGGGCGAAGGCGAATAACTACCGTATTTCCTCAAAATACCCCCATGGGGTTTATTATTTCGTCAGCAAACTTTGAGGGGGTAAATTAGAGGGAGGGACTTATTCGAGGGGGTGGGGCTTTATTATCACATCAGAAATTTTCGTGAACAATTACAGTATAGAACAGACTTTTACATACCCAAAACCGGTAATTTTTGTGATCAAACCGGATATCTTTGGACGTATATGCATACCTACCTATATACATATTCAAACTACTTTATTCATTCAACGGAGGGATAATTTGAGGAAATACGGTAAATACGTTTGTCCCCAAATATTATGTACTATTAATGTCCCATAACACCCTTATATTTCTCAATATTTATTAAGTTGTTCTCAAAATTGATCAATTGGATTGTCGAATTTCACTTTATTATCACAATTTTTATAATCATGGTTGGCGCTTTTTTGGCGCCATTCAAAAAGCCGGCGCCAGGCGCCAATAGCGCCACCAGAAAATGGCGCCAAGCGCCAAAAGCGCCATGGCGCTTTCTCAGATCCCGGCGCCAAGCGCCAATGGCGCCAGAGCGTTTTAGCGCCAAGCGCCAAAAGCGCCATGGCGCTTTTTGCTTTGGCGCTAGCGCCAGGCGCCAGCGCCATGGCGCTTTTCCATCACTAGTCCCCCCTGTTAACTGACTGAGGAAAAAATAACTCCCCCCCTCGATAAACACGTTGTAAATGTAAATATGTGTACATTAAAAAGAATGTATTCTTTTGCAGCCGATGTTCACTAGCATTGATTATATTGCATTTAACATGGATTCATGAACGAATTTCACCCCAATCATACAATTCATTGATCATGCATTTTAGACAATATTCTGATGAAAAAATAACTCCTCCCCTCGAATAACTCCCCCCTCGAATAAGCCCCCCCCCCCTCAAAAAATTCTGACGAAAAAACAACTCCCCTGGGGACTTATTCGAGGATTTACGGTATACACAAAAACCCTTCCCTAACGTCACTTAATCATCAGTTTTAACGTGTGTTCTGCATGTACAGATAACAAACTGCGGTATTTGTCATGTACGTTCACGTTACACTCAATTTTAGGGGGGGTATTACGAGGGGGGGGGGTTATTATTTCCTCAGCCGAAATTTAGGGGGGTATTTCGAGGGGGGGTTAATTCAAGGGGGGGGGGTTAATTCGAGGTAATACGGTATATCATATTTGGACGCATTTATTACCTGTTTTCGGTACGAAAATGTCTACTTTTTACTACTATCCTTACGAAAATTTTTAACGAAATAATAAACACCCCCCCCCCCTCGAATTAACCCCCCTCAAATTTTGCTGGCGAAATAATAAACCCCCATGGGGGTATTTCGAGGTAATACGGTAGTTTGATACTTTTGATAGTTTGATGTTTGTTAAAACTGGTGAAAACAATAGAAGGTACCCTCTGATAAAAGATACCCTTTAATTGAAGGTACATAAAAATGTGACGAGATCAATTGAAGGTATACCTACACTTGGAGGTAAGATGGCAATAATCTTTGCAGATTCTGTGAAAAGTTTTTAAATATTTAATGTTTTTACTAAAATAACTTTGGATTTCAAATTTATCCAAGGATTCAGACTAGGGTTCAAACGGGATCCCGATCCCGATCCCGGATCCCGTGAAATTCCGGGATTTACCAGTCCCGATCCCGATCCCGAAACCCCAATCCCGATCCCGAAATCCAAAAATACCAATCCCGATCCCGATCCCGATCCCGATCCCGAAAATTTTCAAATCCCGATCCCGATCCGAGAAACTCCCAAGTCCGGGATCCCAATCCCGGAAAATTTAGTGGAAATTATACACAGTGAAATAATGACGTTTTTGCATGCAAAAAGTGGATGCAAACCCCCAGTGTCAATTTTATGCCTTTTTTCTGGCATCCAACAGTGTTTTGAGACCTTTATGAACAACTGTGAATGCCAGAAAAATGGCCAAAATCTCTATCCCTAGAACCCAATCCCGATCCCGGAAAAATGCCAATCCCAATCCCGATCCCGATCCCGTGACCCCAATCCCGGGTAATCCCGTTCCCGATCCCGAAATCGCAAAAAACCAATCCCGATCCCGAAACCCCAATCCCGATCCCGATCCCGAAATCTCAAAAAGTGAATCCCGATCCCGATCCCGATCCCGAAAAGTCAATCCCGTTTGAACCCTAATTCAGACCTGGCGTTCTCCGAGGGGGGTAATGAACAGGGGTAATTCGAGGAAATACAGTACTTTTACACACCTGGTGTTCCTCTATGATAGATAAGCCCTGCATCGCCTTGTCACGCAAGTCTGTCAGCATTTCCATTCTAGACAGAGTATGGTCATTTTGATTATTTTTGAAAATTTGATCATCACAAGGTACGTCAATATTAACCTGTCCCCATCGAGTCTCTCATCAGCAATTGGGAGTGCATCGAGCAGTTTATTAATGCCATTGGTGCCCCATTCGTCCAATCTTGCCGCCCGCTCATTTAGTTCCTTTGTTGGAATATTGAAAGTGTTCAGTGTGAAACTGTTCGCCTAGGATATATTTCCACTACCGTATTACCTCAAATTATCCCCCCCCCTTGAATTAACCCCCCCTCTTGAATTAACCCCCACCTCGAATTAACCCCCCTCAAAATGGGCTGGGGAAATAATAAACCCCCCTCGAAATACCCCCCTCCGAAATGATGTACATCATGTATGCAATGTACATGATGTATTTATTACTACTTATTTGCATCGCAGCTACACTTATACGCTCATTTGTGTACAGATGTACATCTATAGCCCCAATATAACCTATTTTCTCACATTTATTACTGTTTTTGTGTAAGAAAAAGCGTATTCTTTATCATGAATATCATGAAAATTTCTGGCGAAATTAAAAAAAACCTTGAATAAACCCCCCCCCCTCGAATTAACCCCCCCCCCTCAAATTTTGCTGGCGAAATAATAAACCCCCATGGGGGTATTTCGAGGTAATACGGTATTTTCGTTTTTGCATTTTCAAAATGGGATCAATTTGTTTTAGACATATGATTTTTAATTGGATACAAAGCCTTCCAGGGATAATATCTATACCTAATAATGTTCAATCAATATAAACCCCATCCAAGTTCCAACTCCCTACCATTGCTATGAACTTTTGATAATATTGGCAGCTTAAAAAAGCTGGGGGCAAGGGCAGATACCATCCCTTTTGATTCCCTACATTTCAGACACCATTAGATGCAAAGGCAACATTCAGTCAAGCGATATCCTTTTCTGTTCTTATCATTTCAAGATGTTTTATTTTGACTATGTCAGCATTCTTTTTTGGAAGCATGTACCTATGTATTGAGGTCATATAATCTAGTTCACAATCATGGTGGAGGATAAACCTTGAGATGCAACATTTACAGGTAATGCGTGCAAGCTTGAAGCAGGTCAACCCACGGTTGGTAAAATCTAAAAAAATAAGAAAATTAAATGGATAAAAAAATTAATTTAAAAAATAAGTTTTTTATAAGTTTTTATTTTTATAAGTTTATAACTTATAAGATAAGTTTTTATACAATTTAACTACAGTTTTATACTAATACCAACCCTTGTCACAAACTAAAATAAAAGATAAAAAATTAAAATAATATGGCAAGTTGAAGAATAGTAAAAAAAATGAAATGAAGCATGGATGAAATAATAAAAAACCAGATTTCTGTAAAAGTTTACTACAATTTTAGTAAAACAAATATTACTAAAACCAACACTTATTGGCCAACACCAATCTCAACACTTACACTGATTGTGATGGTCAATGAAACATTGCAGTTCTATTGGAAAAACATGTTTTTAAAAATATTTTAAACACTATTCCTGTGTAGGTGTGTTGATTAATCCAACAAGTAGATTTTTTTCAACTTACAAATAAATATGGTTTTTAGGTTGTAAAAAATTATAGAAAATTATGGAGTAATTGTTGTTACTGGCATGTATTTTATCAGGAATCAGGATGTCCACTGTGCAAAACTTCAAGGTGGCTGACATTTTTATAATTTGCCTTTGTAAATATATATACCCAATTATTTGCCTGACATGTTTGCATGCTGTTAGAGAACATAAAACACATTCCTGCACATTTTGGTCCATTTCAGTGGGTTACTTTTAGGTGTTCATTAGTCTTTGACAAGAAATTAGTTATTTACAAACCATATGTCATAATGAATGGAAGTGCTATCACTAAAGAGATTACAAGGCAGGTAAAAGCAATAGTACATATGGGTGCCCATTAAATATGACACATTTTTTTGTCAATGACACTTTCACTACCTATTTATTTGTTTGCATATTTATACAAAAACAACAACACAGCTGTTATGTTTCCTATAGAAACACAAATACATCAGCTTAAATCACAAGACAGTTGCAACTTTACATACAAATTTAGAATAATTCAGAAGTTATGGAACATACAGCTGGACATAAAACCACAGTTTTTAGAAGTATTGATACTTTAACATGTGAAATATTGTCATTCAGGAAAATTTCACTTTTGATAAATAATTCCACTGTTATCATGCCAATTCCACAGCAACTTTTCCATAACCAGAATAAAGGCTGCTATGGCAAATCCAAACATTAGAAAGAGGTAGACTCCAGATAATATGTTGAAACTCAACGGTCTTCTTTTTTTGATGCCACTACCATCTGAGAAAGTCATTTAAAATTCATAATTAAATAATACTGACTGGAAAAAAGACAGATGTGCATGCCTGTCTATGGTAACTGGATGACAAAGGTATGGTATGTGGCACAAATTGGATGTAAAATTACCTTTTGCATCACCCTTTTTACCCACAGTACAGATGCATGCATACCTGTGATTGCAGAAAAGTGTGAATGGACCTGTTTCAGTTTCACAAAATCTGCCTGCATCCCGTAGTTGTGTTTCATATTTTTCAATAATACGATACAAATTTGAAAACTGCCTCTTGATGATATCATTGAGAAATTCCAAGTGTGTGAAATTGCTTTTGCACAAAAATGTCCCCCTGTCAGAAGTGACCGAGCTTTCTGGCGTCATAAATACAAGGTCACACTCTTCATCATATTGTGACAATAAGTAGTTGGCTTCAATTTTAGTAGAAACAAATACATAGTCACCTGATTGAGAAGAGTGATGTAAATGTCCAGAGAAATAATATTTTCTTGCAGAGGTATGCATATCCCATAAATGAAGGGGTTTAGACATCATCTGCACACACTACCCATAAATGCAACAAAGGAAACATTGAAATTGGATGCAATAGGGAAGGACTGAACTGTGGTGCATGTGCATGTAGGGTTCAAACGGGATCCCGATCCCGATCCCGGATCCCGTGAAATTCCGGGATTTACCAGTCCCGATCCCGATCCCGATCCCGAAACCCCAATCCCGATCCCGATCCCGATCCCGAAATCTCAAAAATACCAATCCCGATCCCGATCCCGATCCCGAAAATTTTCAAATCCCGATCCCGATCCCGAGAAACTCCCAAGTCCGGGATCCCGATCCCGGAAAAATTAGTGGAAATTATAAGAAGTGAAATAATGACGTTTTTGCATGCAAAAAAGTGGATGCAAACCCCCAGCGTCAATTTTATGCCACTTTTCTGGCATCCAACAGTGTTTTGAGACCTTTATGAACAACTGTGAATGCCAGAAAAATGGCCAAAATCTCTATCCCTAGAACCCAATCCCGATCCCGGAAAAATGCCTATCCCAATCCCGATCCCGATCCCGTGACCCCAATCCGGCCAATCCCGATCCCGATCCCGATCCCGAAATCTCAAAAAACCAATCCCGATCCCGATCCCGATCCCGAAACCCCAATCCCGATCCCGATCCCGATCCCGAAATCTCAAAAAGTGAATCCCGATCCCGATCCCGATCCCGAAAAGTCAATCCCGTTTGAACCCTATGTGCATGCACAGCAAATAATGTGTTCATGAAGTGCACTGAAGTGGTCTGAAGTGCCCCTTCTGATCACACTTCAGAGCCAGATCACGCCTGATCACCAGGCACTTCACCACCCATGATCACACTTCAGAGCCTGATCATGCCTGATCACTGATGAAATGCACTTCACTAACACTTCAGGCATTTTATTACTGAATTGTTTACAGAAATAAAAAATCAGAAATCCATGAAGTGCGTTGAAGTGCCTGTGAGCATCTGTGTGAAGGCACATCACCACAGATCATGGCAGATCACCAGAGCATTTTTTGCTGTGATGGGTTTCATGCTTCAAATAAATACATAGACATCTATCATTCTCTTTTAGATATGCCTGTACCCAATTTAAAAAAAGCAAATTTACAAACCCTTTTTAAGCATGTTAAACAGTTCTGTCACATTAGATTCAAATACAACATTTCCATCAATATTGATAATCGTTTTCAACTGTTTCCAAAATGTGGATTTGCCATTTTGTATAGCCTTTAAAAGACTGCTACTATTGCTCCTTTGAAGCAACTTTGCATCTCCATTCTGCAGTATTTCTAGCAAAACATTGCTGGCATCTACAATTTCATCATTCTGTATGTTTACAGTCAGATTCATCAATAGCATTTTCTGATACATTGATATTATTAGCAAGTAGAAAAAGGCAAGGCAAATGGTCAAACTTTTGCCAGAAAGACTGCTCATCACAATTCTGGGTGCAGATGAGTTTGGTATTATCTGGGTGAACGACAATATTAATTAATGTGCAAATGTTGTGTTGTCATCATAATGCAAAAAAAATATTAAATAAATCCTGCACCTGGCGAATTTGGTTCCACTTTGTGTGAATAACTTTTCTCATCCCAAATCTCGATTCTAGACTGCGGCCAACATAAAATCTCAATGAAAGGAGTGCAAAAAGCATTGTAAATGAAAATAGCCACACAAGGTAGCTAAAAGGTGTGACCAGAAGTTTTGCTGACTGCCACATTGTTGGCTCTACTGGCTTCATTATAATTACAGTGTCAAATACTGCTAGCAGTGGGGCTGAATATGAATAGTTCGCAGCAGTACTAGATGATGGGTTTGACTGTAGCACCAGTTCACCCAGACAATCTATCATTCCTGTGAAAAAGTAAAGTTAATTGATCAAAAGTGCATTCCTACACTATTGGTACATAACAATGTTCAAGTGTTTGGACAACCATTATCAATGGCTTTTTCTCCAGCATCCTGCCAGCCAAACTCGGCAGCTTGGAGTACAAGCTCAGGGTGTTGATTCAAGAAAACATAATCAGCATTTATGGTTCCCATCATACTGTTAGTCATGTAATCTATTAGCTCCACAGCCAATCCTGGGTGTGTACAATTTTGACCAAGAGTGATATCTGTTTCATTGTGTATGCAGTCCATCACCATGGGAGGATTTGGATAGAAGCCAAAAGAAATTTTGGGCTGGGTTTGGCTCAGGTTCATGTCTGAGATGTTCATTCTTTGAAGCTGTTAATGGTTTTCAAGTCAATGGGGAATTAAGTTTGCTATGGAAATGAATGAATGTTCACAAATATTTTTATCATAATTTTGACAAAACATGGATATGCAAATGAAATGTAATACAGTGTCCATTTGAAATGTTTACCTTTCAGTCTGCGACATGATCAATTTTCAATGCAGTGCATAATGGAAAGAACACACTTGCACACCGTTTCTTTGAAAGTGAGGTAGTTGATTAAACTTATTTTTTGCATCTGGGTCATTGAACTACTATTTACATAAACAGTACTTAAATTATAAGTCAATTTTGTTTTTGCAATAATCCATTTACTCCCAATGATGACCCACACAAAATCGATTTAACCTTGATGGTATTTTTCAAAGAAAAAGAATGTTTCTGGATCGGGCAAAAAGTCTGTATCCAATACAGAGGGATCCATTGCATTCCTTAGTTCCAATATTCAATGTAATAAAATTGACAGTTACTTTCAAATGTTTATGTATGTACACAATCTATGTATTTTTATAGGTAATCAAAGTAAACCAGTCTATGTTTCAGTTCAAGGTTTAGCCACCAGTAAGAATAAACAACAATGGTGGCACATTTATAAAGTTCAATTTTGCCCAGCTTTCTAAAATGCATCCAAGTATGAAGTTCAGGGGCTTTGAAAAAAGGGTATCAGCTTTCAGTTGTGCGTGAGCTGCCAAGAATATGATACTTGAAAATTCAGTTGTTATGGATATAGTTGCACATTTTTCCCAGCACCTTTCAGCTATTGACTAGCTACCGTATTACCTCCAATATAAGTGTACCTTATATTGATTTTGTCAGCTTTTTATTGGATAACTTTATACCTTATATTTTGTTATATTCAATTGTTTTTTTCCAGATTTTGCAATCATTTTACCAACAGTGAACAACAAAGCTATTCACTTTGTCAGACTGGTGCCAATCCCAAGCCCTGTAAAGTGTAAAGTAAAGTGTCAAATGTAAAGTAAAGTGTCAAGTCAAATGTCAAATGTAAAGTCAAGTGTCAAGTCAAATGTCAAATGTAAAGTAAAGTGTCAAACGTAAAGTCAAGTGTCAAGTCAAATGTAAAGTAAAGTGTCAATTGTGTATCCAAATCTTATTTTTCGTATCCAAATCTTATGTTTTTGTATCCAAATCTTATTTCGAAAAACAAGATTTGGATACAAAAACATAAGATTTGGATACAAAAAAAATCGATTTGGATACACAATTGACACTTTACTTTACATTTGACATTTGACTTGACACTTGACTTTACATTTGACACTTGACTTTACATTTGACATTTGACTTGACACTTTACTTTACATTTGACACTTTACTTTACACTTTACAGGGCTTGGGACTGCCCCCTGGAATGTAACAAAATGGTGACGCAGGTGCCGGTTCCGCAAGTGGAAAAGTTGAGAGTAAAGAGTTGAGAGTTGAGTAAAATGATAAATGATAAGTTTAGAGTAAAGTTAAAAGTTAAGAGTTGAGTAAAATGATTTGTCGTTTTACTCAACTCTTAACTCTTAACTTTACTCATAACTTGTCATTTGTCATTTTACTCAACTCTTAAGTTTTAACTCTTAACTTTTCCACTTGCGGAACTGGCCCCAGTCTTAAACAAGTAAAACATAAAGTTGTCCGGGTGCCCTTCGGCACCAGTTTCATGTTTTTCCGCCTTGTTTGGCAACGTTTTTTTTACAATTTTATGCATTTTGGCACGCAGCCAGCTGTGCCATATATAAGAGGTATACCTTCTATTGGATGTATGCCTTATATTTATTTCATCACATTCAAAAAAGCCAAAAGTTTTACCTTCTCTTAGAGGGTACATTATATTGGAAATATGCTTTATATTGAAAAAATGGTAAGTACAAACACATCAAATGGATATATGATAAGCTTAATGTACATATTTTATTTAGCAACATCTAGCAATTTATTCTGGCTTCATGGAATTTAAGCCTGTTCACTTTTTTGTTTGTTTGTTGATGTTAGCACGAGGGAGGGCGGAATGTCGCAATTGCATCTAATGGTGGCGTTTCCTGTAGGTTTGGCAAGCGATTTTTAAAAGCGATTTTTAGATAAAAAATACGATTACAAAAATCATATTTGCACCTGATCATATTTTTAAAAAATCGCTAGCAAATATTTTAGTATTATATAACAAAAAGTTTTTGGAACCACGACGTTTCCAACGTCAAACCTAAGAAAGTTAAAAATTAAAAAAAGAACGGAAAGTTGCAAAAATTGCTTGGAAATTTACCATGGTGCACTCCCAAGCACTTTGATTGTACCTACTTATGCAGCAGTTAAAGCGCAGTTTCATGCCTGATATACAGAATTTCTTCTAATAGAACAGCATGCAAACCTCCAATAAAACGGCAGCTCCAAAAGAACAGCAGGTTCAAAATGATTCAAAAAGTATTCTCAGCAAGCACATGCTATTGCTGCCGACAAAATTGCAAATGGTTGTTGCAGGGGTTTTGAAGATTTGAACCCCGCGGGGGGTTGATATGGGACAGGCCTGATACGCACATCTGCCTGATACGCACATTTTCCCGTTTTTTTCACTTGACACTTTTTCAAGTGATTTTCAGAAAAGAGTAAAGTGAAAAAAGTACACTAATGTCATTGCGCAGCGTTATTCACTTCACACATATCTGAAAATCACTTGAAAATGTGTCAAGTGAAAAAACAGTGAAAAATAGCCATTTTTCACTGTTTTTCACTTGACACATTTTCAAGTGATTTTCAGATATGAGTGAAGTGAAAAAATTTCACTAATGTCATTGCGCAGCGTTCTTCACTTGTCTCATATCTGAAAATCACTTGAAAAAGTGTCAAGTGAAAAAAACGTGAAAATGTGCGTATCAGGCAGATGTGCGTATCAGTGCACCCCCGTTGATATACCTAGATCCTCCGAAGGGATAGATGGCTGTAAAAAAATTGGGGGTGGGTTGGGAGGGGGGTTTGAGGGGTTCGCTGGGGTTCATATAGGCTTTTCCGAGGTATAGACGAAAAAAAAGAGAAAAATCGCTAAAAGTAGGTGAAAAATAGGTATATAAGCATCTAAGTACACAAATAGCTGAAAATAGGCAATGAAATACATGAAGTAGCGTTTTTTAAGGTGAAAAACTATAAAAAGGTATGAAAATTAGCGATTTTGAGTGAAAATTGGTTCAAAATTTCTCTAAAATCGCTCCAGATCTATAGATAGCTGGCCGAGAGTGGGGGGGGGTTAGGAGATAGTAGCCCAAAATTTGGCCTCCGGGATAGATAGATAGCTGGCGGATTTTTTTCGGGGGGAACCCCGCTACTAAGTTGGGTTGTTCAAATGTGATCTACCTAAATTGATTATATTGTGCCTGTGCCTCTGTGCATGTTTACCCGCTGTGCATGAAGGCCTGCTGTGCATGGAGGCCCGGTGTGCATAGATGGGGACCTACATGCACACCGGGCCTCCATGCACAGCGGCCACCCACATGCGTGTCGGGTTTCAATGCACAGAAAGCATCAATTCCCCCCCCCCGCCTATCATGAATTGTCATGAATTGCTCAATTTTTATACGTATTTTTATTTTTGTTACATTTTATCTGCCATTTTCATTACATTTTTTAAGTAAGTAACTTTTGATTTGAATAAAACTGAAAATTTGTACATTTTTGGTTCAAATATCGGTTCCAGTTCCAGCTACTTCCACACACATACCACTATACCAGTGATGGTGATGGTGACTGGAACCTATAATCGAAATTACAAATTACAATTTTATTTACAAACACTCGTCGACATGCGGATTAGTGTCAGTAAAAAAATCGCTTCGGTAAAATTTGTAAATGGGCTGCGGAGGGGATACAATCGAGTGGTTTGGCTATAGGGGGGGGGGGGACTGATGCCTTAAGTGCATATAAACCCGGCGCGCAAGTTGGTGCATGGTGTGCATGGAAGACCGGTGTGCATATTTATAGGTCCCCCTCCATGCACACCAGGCCTCTATGCACACCGGGTAGAGATAAAATGCGCGCAGGGTCTACATGCACAGCGGTTAAACATGCACAGTAGGCCTACGTCATTATATTACAGCAGAAGGCATGATAGTAAATAGGTACACTGGGTACCAATTTGTACAGCTTTTGATTAGTCTATATCCCTCTAGGGGAAAAATTTCAAAGAAAAATAGACTAATCTTAACTCCAGCGATTTTTATTTAAAAAGATAAAAAATCGTTGTTGTTTTTTAAATCGGGCTGCTTAAAAAAATCTATTTTTTGGAACACTAGATTCCTAAAAAATTTCCACCCCCGTAGCTACGTATTTACATAGGATTCTACCCGCGCAATCTCAATTTCTATTTACACAAGGAATGTTTTTATATAAATAAATAGTTTTTATATCAAATGCATGCAAAAACGGTGCTTACAGTGGACGCACAAATTCCTGTGCGTAATGGCACGGACGCATGTGTCACTGTTACTCCGCGCACACGCGCCCGCCTACATCATAAAACCGCACGCGAATTTATTCAGCCGCGCGTGTCGTTTTCCCTATACAAACTTGTGATTTTTGTAAACTTTTTGAGGTCCATCACTATGGTTGGGACGATATGACTTTTCGACATCGATATTCGATATTCGATATTTTTTTCTGAAAGTCGATATTCGATATCGATACGATATGGACCCTCGATATTCGATAT
This sequence comes from Sphaerolaimus hirsutus, assembly GCA_964036195.1. Classification (NCBI taxonomy): domain Eukaryota; kingdom Metazoa; phylum Nematoda; class Chromadorea; order Monhysterida; family Sphaerolaimidae; genus Sphaerolaimus; species Sphaerolaimus hirsutus. Next base: position 5,825,305 of record OZ038454.1, on the reverse strand, counting down.
CGATATTCGATATGAAAATATGCTCGATATTCGATATCGATATTTCGATATTTTCGATATTTCGATATTTTAGTACAGCGGGTCATATTGTATTTCCATTTGGACACAAACATGGTTGATAATCTCTTTAAATGAGGCTCACAACAGTTAAAATGAGGTAATGAAATAAAAACGGGATGAATCAAATTATATAAGGTGAAAAATTATTAAGCAAACAATTCAGATCATACTTGTGACTAGGGGTGGCTGGCTTTCTACATTTTGAAAAGGTTGGTATTTTAAAATAAACAGCCAAATTTTTTAGCCATGCTGCCATACAAAGGTTTGGTGAAATGGTTTTCTTGTGATGCAGTTTGCTGTGTTGATAGCCTATATTATTAGATTTGTATACATTTCCCTTGATATACATCTTTTGATAGCTCAATTAGAAAATGGCATGGTATATGATATATCACTTTTGTGCATTCAAAAGCATACAGATGTTTGGCTGCAGCGTCCACTTTTTGTTGGCTTTAGCCATTTTTTTATTGGATCAAAATATGTGCGCGCACTGCAGCGCTGGGGGTTCCAGGTGACGACATCCGCGGCTATCGTATGCAATTCTTTTGGCGTGGGATTTTGGGCGTGGTAAAGGGGTTACCCCCAAACACAGACGCACTGGGGGGTAGCATTTTGTTGGGCGTCCACCGTTATAACTCGGCAACAGTTAGGTAAGAATTGCTCAAATTCGAATATACCTAATATGGTTGCATGCGGGGCTAACGATATGAAAATCAAAGGCATCTTTCTGCTACCCCCCCCCCCCCACTTTCTACAACTGGATATAGGGTGGGTCTGAAAAAAAGAAATTTTTGGGGTGTCGCACGCAACAAGCAAAATTCGCACCGCAATAACTTGCTGGCGTTTTCGAAAATCGAAAGGCCTATCAAAAAGAAAATACCCACAAAATCCCCCAACCGAACAAACGGTGAGTATCAATTTCCGAAAGTGTTCATCCTTCACGGAATCATAAACTTCTGGCAAACGATTCGCGTCAACTCGTTTCAGTAGCTGCAGCAGGGAAATTTCGCACAGACGGATAAGTGTACCATCACTCGTACCTGTCTGGGGCCAATTTCACAAGTGAACGAGTGAAAAGTCATAAGTGGTAAATATGTGAAGTGATGGGCGAATCAAGTGATGTGGGTAGTGATTAGCCAGTCAGGTCAAGCACGTGATTTTATTGAGGTATTAAATGGCGCACCGCACACTGAAATTTTCCGTTCAGCGTTCGAACGTTTTTGCACGCTGAACTACAAACGCTGAAATAAAAATCTAAAGAGCACGACGTTTTTGAAGCGTAAAAATTCGGAATTTGTAATATTTCGCGCAATTTGCATGCGAGCCGTACTTTTTACACTTCGAAAACGTTGTGTTCTTTAGATTTTGATTTCAGCGTTTGTAGTTCAGCGTGCAAAAACGTTCGAACGCTGAACGCAAAATTTCAGTGTGCGGTGCGGCAATAGAACTGGGCACACTAAATTTCGGAGACACTCCTTATGGCAACTTGGCAGCTGGCCAAAAATTTCGAAATCGCAATAAAATATAAAATATAAATAAAATAGGCCAAAAAAAGCTTTTCAAAAATAAACATGATTCGACACCAGCAGAATCTGATAATCTGATATGTGTAATCATAAAATATTTTCACGCTTCGTTACCACTTAGTGCTTAACTTCACACTTATTCACACTTAAGTTGACTCAACACAACTTTATGACTTGTATTTCAATTGTCCGCTTCCGGAATTGGCACCTCCACTGAACTGTCCATCGGCGAACGATGTTTTTCGAGAATTTGTTCGTTCGATGTGAAATTGTGCGTTTTTAGTGGCGTATTTGGTAAATAAGTGTGATTTGTAGGGAAAGTGCTCCTGTGGATGTGACATTCGCTATCGGAAGCTATCGTAAAAAAAATTTGAAAGCGTATCCAACAGCTATTATGAGAACGAGTGAGTAGTTCCGCGAATTATTTCGTTAAGCGTTCTCAAGACTTTTCTGCAACACTGCAATGCATCGAGATAAAACAGCATTGCGAGAGAATTTTTTTGCTGGGTTAAATGCACAGGTTTTTCTATTTCTCACGGAATTGCTAAACTTTTTCTAAAAGGCACATTCGTTCTTTAAGTAGCTTTTTCACAAAAAAAAGAAAAATCGCTCGTTCGTCGAAGATTCTGCGCGGTTGCTTTTGTGTTGATACTTATTAGTTTTGTAGTCCAAATTTTTATCAATCCTTTCAAATGAAATTTTTGAATCGTAATCCATGAAAACTCTGTATCACAGCACAATATATTGTCTTTCTTTTCTCAGAAATCGGAAATGGATACACGGCGTGACTCATCTCCCGGTGGGCACAGCAGTCGGAATTCATCGGGGCCCGGTAACGAAAGTAGGGGCCATTCTCCGGAAAACGTCCAATTTGATGGGCCACAAAGAATGCCTGGTTTGTTTACTCTTGTGTAATTTTTATAATTTTTGGCTCACTGCCAATGTTTCTCTCCAATGCTGGAATAAACGTTGTTCAAAGTTTTTTTTTATAAAACGGGAGCTCCGAAACATGATAAACAGCCAAAGTGTGATGTAAAAACTTGCAAAATACCGAGTAAATAAGCTATGAAAATTTCATCTACTGTTTAAAGAAACTGTTTCAATACTTGTGTTTGAAAACGACATTTTTAACGGTAAGACAGCGTTTACACTGTGAAACTGTGACGACAAAAAAATGCGATTTTTCAGCCATTGTTGTGCGATACATAGAAATCTTTTACATGTGTGAAGCCTCTATCGATCATGACTAAATCAGCCCCATAGCCTAAGACAAACATAAAATTATATATATTGCGTGTTCATGCACACTAGATCACACTTTTTTCTTGTTGTCGGAGGTAGGTAGCTTTAATGAGGCCGCCGACAACGCCCCTTGAACAAATACAGCGACAGCCTCCGACATCAAAAAAAGTGTGATCTAGTGTGCATGAACACACAATGTATATAATGTTATGTTTGTCTTAGGCAGTGGGACTGATCAGGTTATGATCGATTGGGGCTTCACACATGTAAAATATTTCATATGCATCCAACAAAAATGGCTGAAAAATTGCATTTTAATTACAAATTTAATAAAAATTACAGTGTGAAAGGCGCCGAAGAAACCATGGGCAAAGACATGTGTAGCATCACAATGTACTACAACTTCTCTTATATAGGTACGTGTATATGCTAACTCAACTCACTATATCTGTATTTGGGAGCTTTTACAAAAACTGGGTTGTTAAAAAGTTCCTTACTTTTACGTTTTATCAACAAATATTCAAAATTCCGTGCATTTTATTCCTTACAGATAATTTTGTTGGACCAGAGCGGCCGCCGCTCAGCGATAATGAAGATAAAGGTCGTTCCCTGTCGCCGGAAGGAAATGGTTCGTTTAAGTAGAAGGACATGTTCGTTTTTGGGACTGAAAGTGACATGGCGCGCTGAATTTTAACGAGAAGTCGATAAAACCGTTGTTCAGTTCACCCCTTGTCCTATCCTAATGCATTTTATGGAAATGCCGCGGCTCCTATATGTTGAGGGAAAGGCAGAAAATTTGACACTTTAAAATCAACATTCAGAACTTTATAGTAGTCTGCGAGCGAGCGCATTGGACATGCAACACTGATAGAGAATTAGAACTGAAACTTAGAATGGCATTTTCTCGAAATCAAAATTTTGGCGTTATTGACTTTTAGAAAAAGAGAACGCACTTATGATTTCGCATGCAAGAACGTTTGAATACAGGAATACAAATTCGTGTGCCAAAGTTACTCCATTGACTAACTTAGTTGTGTTTGATGCTGCTGTTTATTAATGGCTTGATCCATGGAATGCATTCTGCGTGTGATAAAGCACATTTTCGAAAATAAAATCAAAATTGAATTTAACAGTAACATGTTATCATATAATTCGAATCTAACCAAATATAATCATTAACAAACTCCCGCATGTTCCCGAACAAAATCAACCACTTGACATATTTTCATTCCAGACCCACTTGACGTATATATTTGGCTTATAAAGAAACTGCCTTTGTCGATGTCAAAAAAGATGCTGGCTGACGTTATAAAAGGAGACAGTTTAGTTCGTTGTCATTTTGAAAATGTTTATGTTATGTAAGTGGATAGAAGAGTATAGCTGTATAGTATAGTAAACACGAAACCAAGGTATCGACTTTTTGTCTAAAGTTTGTTATTTTCAGTGAATAAAAAGTATTTTCTAGTTGACATTCTGAAAAGTTTTATCGAGGTGTAAATATGGGGGATAGATATTGTGGAAAATACCAAGTTTATGACAACAAATTTCGTGGAAAAATTTATCCGCGAAATTTATATTTGCACTTTTAGAATCACCCTCATTAACAAAAAAAACAGTTCCAATGCCTGTAAAATCTACTATTTAACGTGCGTGACATAACTCTACTTACCGTTTGCATTTTCATATATAATTCTGGCCCTACTTAAACATATCCAAGAGATATCCATTATCCAACACACAGAGGAAACACCGGATGAGAATTTTTTGCGAGCTGCCCAAAAGTTGCACGGGGTTTTGGCAAGGCAGTCGACTCTTTCCGAAGAAAATGCACTTTTGCTAATGTTGGAAAAAGTGGAACAAAGTGATCACCTGACGCAAGAAGGTTTGTAAATTTTTGGGACATTTTTTTTTGGGGGGGGGGGGGGTGGGGGCAGTCCCGCACTCTGTCAAATGTGAAATTGACAAAAATATTGAATGTTGAACACTTGAATCGAGCATCGTTTGAAATTTAGTCTTTTACTTTCTATTTAACATCAAATATTACGGGAGTGCGGGGATTTTAAGAAATATTTGGGAGAGTTTGTAAAAATATGCAACATATTTTTACAAACTCTCCCAAATATATCTCAAAATTTCAAAATCTCATGTTTTTTTTTAAAAGCAGGATTTGCTTTTTTCATACCTTTATAGCCAGTTCACCTTCTTGACACATTTCACACTTTCAATTTCAATACACAATTCCAGATCTACTCGATCACATAACGAAATGTGACCGGGTCGCACGCAAGGAATCGCTCGCGTTGACTCCGCCCAGTCAGTTGCCATTTGTGGACGATGCGACGCAGCACAAAACTGCATTCGATCATTTGGTCAGTTCGAATTTTGTAACTGGGGTTTGGTGAATAAATGCGAAGCAGGGGTCTTGTAGATTTGGACCCCCGCGGGTTAAAAAACCTTAAAAATAGGTTAAGAGTAGGTACAAATAGGTACATAAGCACACAAATAGCTGCAAATGTGCGATAGGACATACATATTGATGATGAATATATTTTAATCGGTATGAAAAGTAGCGATTTTGAGTGAAAATTAGGGTAAATTTCTCAAAAATCGCTCCGGGATAGATAGATAGCTGGCGATTTGGGGGGGGGGGGTCAGGGGATAGTAGCCAAAAATTTCGCCTTGAGATAGATAGATAGCTGAGCGGCCTCCGGGATAGATAGATCAGGGACGTATCCAGGATTTTTGAGCGGGGGGGGGGCTGCTTGTTTACGGAGGCCGGCGAGGGGGCCCCCCTTAAAATTTTAGCTACATAGTGGCAAAATGGCGCCATGGCGCTTGCGCCATTAGTAGGCGCCACGCCATGGCGCCAATGGCGTTGGCGCCAGCGCCATGGAACGCTGTATATGTATGTAAATATACATACAAAACAGCAAAAAGCACAACATTGAGTGTATTTAAAACGATTTGCGGCCACATGGAGCAAATCTGAAAAAAAATTTACACTGACGTTGAAAAAGTCGCAATTTCCGGTCACTTTCTTGTCTCGCCCCGGGAAGGGGGGGGGCTGCAGCCCCGCCCCCCCCCCTGGATACGGCCCTGAGATAGATAGCTGTAGCGTTTGGGGGGGGGGGTAACAGACCCTTGATGCGAAGACTAGTGGGTAGGGTTGGTTAAAAAAACTTGATTTTTGGAGCACCCCGTAAAAAAAATTCAAATCGATTTTTTAACTCGACATTCTTTTTTGGGTTATTTCAATTTATATGTAATTAATTTGTCATATTCGTTGTGAATCACGTTTCATCTACCATTTTTCTCTGTGTGAATTGTGGCCCATAACACTCGGCCCCTAATTTTTTCGGAAGTCAATGCGTATGCTTTTGTATGCATTGATGTTTGATAAAACAAAAGTTTAGGTTTCAATATTTGTGGGAATGTGCTCACACACACTAGTTTTCACCGTGACTTCGTGGGAAAACTGAATTTTTTTCAAATGCAAATTAATGAACACGGGTGAATGATTTGATTTTATTTAAATTAGAAGTTTAATTAATAAAAGTGAAAATTTGAAAACTAAAACACATATAGCATACAATAAGAGTAGGCTGGATGTCGCCATGTCGCCATTTCACATCAGTCACGGTGAAAACTAGTGTGTGTAGGGCCATTAGATCAATAGATCGCAATTTACCCAATTTCCAGCTGTGCGATCCCGAAGTATCCGAAAACGCGACGACACATGGGATACATGACGCCAAAACTCCTGATGCCAGACGCCAAACTTTTGTCGACAAAGAGGACAAAAGTATTGAACAAAATGCACAGGAGAAAATTTCGGCCATGGCAGCCGCGCTTGCGAATCAGGCAAATGAAAATCCTTATGATACCGTGGGCAAAGTTTTTGGACACAGAATGGTTGGGTTTTCTTGTTTTGTTGATTTTTTTTGCATGGTGGGTAGTGGAAATAAAAAGTGTGCGCTTGAAAGTATGAAAAGTATGCAAGTGAAAGTATGAAAGTATAAAAAGTATGAAAGTGTGAGCTTGCGCGAAAGACAATAGATGATTTGATGAAATCTTTGATGATAGATACCTTTGATGAAATCCTATTGAAATGTCCTTGTCACATAAATTAGTAAATTCTTTTATCCACATTTCTGAAAACATTGAGGTTGCCATTTTTTATAATATATTTCGTGTTTTAATTTTCAAAAAAAATTTATTTTGACATAATTTTTAAACCCCCCAATTGTGCGCAGATTCAAACGCAGTTGGATTTGCTGGTGGATTTCGTCGTGGGCAAATTGCAGGAACAATGGAGAAACATTCTCTATGTGGTTTTCCCGCTGCACCACATCCAGACACTCCTGCTCATTTGCATCGTGCAGGCTTTCAGGTTCCTTTTTTTTGTTGAAAAAACGTGCCGGTCACCACAAGAAATTTTTAGTTGTGTAGCAGTGGGTTTTGAAAGATATTTTTTTAATTTTAATTTTTGAACTTTCTCTAGGGTGATATCGATACGAAAGAGTGTTGATTTTTTTGGTTGGGGCAAAATCATTCAAAATTTTCTCCTAAGATTTTGGGTGGAGTATTCTGGTTTACAGTAATGAAACATTCCCTCTCGGAATAGATAAATAGCTGCGTGAGGTCTGAGATAGATGGCTAAAATGAGCGTTTGGGGGTTACCCCAATTTATGCCCTCGCTGCGAGCAAGTGTTGAAACGAGACCGATTTTCAACCCGCAATCACAACGTAAACTAGTCAAAAGTCCCCCCACCCACATTACAGCGTGCCCCAAATGCTATCACTAGTCCCGGTATTTCTATCCTACTTCGCATTTGCCTGCATGGTGTATTTCACGCTGAAAATGTTCCGCGACAAGCACGTGATGCACGATGTGGAAACTTGGCAGAGGTTGTTGAATGTTTTTAGTGAGGATGATGAACGGAAGGTGGGTGGTTGTTTTTTTGTAATTAGGAAAAACCTACAATGTATCTCTCTGCAAGTAGTAGCAGCATGCAAGTAGTTATGACCACTCTGCAAGTGCGCTCGCCTTGCAAGCATGCATCCCAGCTAGCATTTAAAAATGGTGATTTAGAGAAAATATAAATCAATATAATCTCATAAAATCTCTCAAAACCTTAATGTCATTGAATCTATCTAAAATATTCCATGAAAAAATTATTTGAGATATTGACTCTTTGAAATTCTTAGGGATACTCTTTTGAATGAAATATTCTCTATATCTTGTTCACATGGAAAACCTGAATAAAATGTAAATAAATATAGGATTTTTGAAATTTTCTGGTATGTAAAATATATAAATGTCCCAAATTGTGACCAGGTTATCCTTCACATAGATTTTATTATATTTTTATTTTAAGATTTTCTAAGATTATGTTTTCCCAAAAACACCCATTTTTCAATGCTAGCTGGGATGTATACTTGCAAGTAGGGATGGATAAAGAGCGCTTTTTTTCAACGGCCCCGCGGCCCCGCTTTTAAAAAAAGCGCTTGAAAAAAAAGCGCTGGCCACCTACTTGCAAGCCATGCGCACTTGCAGAACGGTCATAATTACTTGCAGGCCGCTACTACTTGCTGAGCGGGATTACTTGCAGAGAGAGTTCCGGCCAAATGTATGTTCCGGCGTATACAAAACACAGAAAATGCCTTGATTTTCAGGCGATTACCCCCAGTCATCTACATGGGCTCTATTCTTGGCACTCATCTGAACCGTACATATACTTTTTCGTGTCCTTGGCTGGCTTTATTTTTACTTACGCCATGGCGGGCCCAGAGCGAACACCTAATGGGTTGGTTTTTGCGTGGTTTTATGAGCTTTCGAAAGTTTTGAAATTAGTGAATATGTAAAGGCGCCACGGTTTAATCGACGTCACATTCTTCCAATTGACTAAATCCACGAAAACATGGTAACATGCTCTGTGTAAATAGTTATCAACGTGGACCGCACAACATTTTACACGCGCACTGATTTATACTTGACTGATTATTAGGGTTGAAAAAAAAACGTTTTTTTTTAACTCGATGTTTTTAAAAAAAAAACGTTTTTTTTTATAATAAAAAACGTTTTTTTTAAAAGCTCCCAGATATGACCTTGTGTCAACATATATAGGTATATCAGACAGTGGCAATACTCTGTGATGTTATATATGACCATATAATGGCTGTGGAGCCATGGGATAGCATTATAAGTGGTGATTTGTGTCAAAAATATCCATTTTTCGTCAACATATCGTTCGTATATCGCCTTATAGTCGAATGTTCGTGACTTCAGGTAAAGTTTGGCACGGAATAGTGATCAAACAAGGTTATAAAAGGAGCTTGTTACTTTGGGAGTGAAGTTACACACTGTGGAGGTACATGGAAGCATATTACCTCAATATTATATAGTACAGCAGCATATGACGGCTTATTAACCCATGGTAGCACATATAAATGGATACTTTGATACTAAAAATGCCACAAAACCAATGAAAACAACCACCAATGTCAATTTGTGTGTGAAATTGCGCGCTTGCGCGCAAAAATTTTGCAAAATACCTAGTGTTTAGTACAAAAAAAACGTTGTTTTTTTTAAAAAAACGTTTTAAAAAAAACATCGGCCAACCCTACTGATTATACTGATTGATTTTATTACGAGTCTCTCGTTGGAAGTGTGCCAGCGTAGCCAACGCATGAGACTACAGCAATGTGACGTAAAGATTCGTTGTTGTAAAAAAGTAAACAAAAATAGAAACAGAAAGTTTGAAAAAGCAACAAATTATTATATCATTTTAGTATCGTCGCATGCACTAGTCATTGTTGGCGCACTGCCAACGCTAACCACCTTGCAATGTGTTGTCACCTGAATATACCAACTGCCCCCATCTCCCAGTCTGCTGCTGTGCGTTTTGGCGTGCGTGATGAGCGTGTTCACCATGGCCACCCTGAGCGACATGGTCGACCAGTACGCCATGGCCGCCCTGCTCGCTAATCTCGCTTCCAGGTGGGTGCTGTTTATGTGGGGGCAGTGATGTGAAAGCGTCATGGTCATGGCCAGTCAAATGGCGCTTTTGGTGTGGCGACATTGGCGCCTGGCACTAGGGTTGGGGAACCGAACCGAGAACCGAGCACAATTTTGGAACCGAGAACCGGAACCGAAAAAAATACCCGAACCGGAACCGAGAACCGGCACTTAGACCCGGAACCGAACTCAAGAACCGAACCGAGAACCGGAACCGAAAATTTCGAGGAACCGAGAATCGAACCGAAATTTTTTAGAACCGAGAACCGGAACCGAAAATTTTGAAATTCCCAACCCTACCTGGCACTGAGAATCAGAAAAGTGCCATGACGCTTGGCGCTACACCCATTTTAACGCAGTAATCACATATTAACTTAAAAATTGATCTACCGCTTTCAAAGTTTATCCTCACTATTTCTTATATCCCATCGATAAATTGGTTCAATAATAATAATAAAACAATTTAAAAAAATCCCCCCCCCCCCCCTCGCAGTTTGCACGCGTTCGCTGTGCGTCTAAATCTACCCGTCGCACAATTCTCACTGCTAGTAAAGCCAATTTTCTGCTTTAAAATCGGCCTAGTAGTTGTATCGGTGGGCGTGCCCACTTTTTGCATTTTATTGGTACCGGTTATTTATGCTGGCATCGTGGTGAAGTGTGTTAAAATGAAGTGCAACCCATGGAAGGTTATTGTGCCCCAATTGGTGGGTTTTTGGGTGGGGAATTTAAAACTATATTTTAAAATGTTTGATTAAGTTGATCGCTTATCGTGTTGAATGTGAGTTTTCTACGTGCCGGGTGTATGACCGGAATAAATATTTAGCCGTTGATTGGCTCTACACATTAGGTGTCAACTGGTTTCCATAGCGTGTCAATTCAGACTTTAGTTGATAGAACAACTGCACATTTTCAACTGACATGCTGTTATGTCGAAAAGGAATCAATATTGGTATGTGCATTTGAACTACGTTCCGCGAATTACAGATTAAAATCCGAGACTAGTGTAAACCGAAATGTTAACCAGTTGACCCATTTGACATCCGATTTGATTGTCAACTAGTCCGTATAGGGCCAAAGTCTTTCTTCACGCGCAGGTCTGTCTCATGTGGTCCGAAGTAGCAATCATGGTACTTCTGAAAGGCGACCTGTCAATTCAACCACTCACAGTAGCCCTTACAGGTTTGCAAGTTGCAACATATTATTTTGCACACTCAATTTTGCATCGATCTAATTTTGCACACGCTTTTCAGTGAGCGCGATCTTGCTCACATTTTGGCCCAACACCGGTGCACTTGTTTTAACACTGGCATTCGCAGTGGCGCAATTGAGGCATACTGTCACTTTTGCCGGATTTTGCAAGGCCGCACTGACTTTGGGTTTGATTTTGGTGCCGTTTTTGTACAAGAGAATTGCGGGGTTTTTGAAGAAGAAACGCGGATGGAAATTGGATGGTTGGTTGACATTTTTTTGCTCTTGTGAGAGATTTTGGAGGTTCCAGTTGACGGAGAGCGAATTCATTAAATACTTAGACTTATATACACTCAACGCTAATTTATGAGTATTCAATTTTGTGCTTACTGGTGTCATTTGTAAACTAGTGTGCGCAGAACCATCAGAAATGTCATGCTAACCCGCTAGTCAAGTAGACCCGCCTAGGGATGGAAAAAAGCGTTTTTTTTAACGGCCCGCTTTTTTTTAAAAAAGCGCTTTTTTAAAAACGCGCTTTTTTCGCTTTTTTTCAAAAAATGTCGAGATGTTCCCTAAAAAGCTCCCAAGTATGGTTCTGTATCAATATATACAGGTATATCAGAGAAGTGGCAGTACTTGTGATGATATATAGCCATAGAATGGCTGTGTAGTCATGTGATAACATGATAAGTGCTGATTTCTGCCGAAAAAATACTTTTTTATGTGACTCATAATGTATATCACTGTTTGTGAATGTTTCGTGAAGTTAAGTGAAAAGTTAGGGATGAAAGTGCTTACAAATAAGGCTATCAGGGAAAGCTAATACATTGAGACTAATGTTTCCCGCTGTAGAAGTATGTGGGAACACATTGGCTGAATATTCAATACTACACTAACATATCACAACTTATTATTACATGATAGCATGCAGGAATATTTAGACACTATGACATGAACAGAATAGAACTATGAATAGAATGCAATGACACTAAAAATACCACAAAACCAATGAAAACAACCACCAATGTCAATTTGTGTGTGAAAGTGCGCGCTTGCGCGCAAAATTTTTTCAAAATACCTAGTGTATAAGTACTAAAATTTTTGCCAGCGCTTTTTTATTAAAAAAAGCGCTGGGACCCTAGCGCTTTTTTTTAAATAGAGCGGCGTTTTTAAAAAAAAAGCGCTTGAAAAAAAGCGCTGGCCATCCCTAGACCCGCCAGTAATGTATTTTATGGGAGATTATCACAACACACGCACTGCACTGCACAATTTAGTATACCAATAATGTAAACCTGCTGCCGCTAATTCCCCTAAAATACATGACTGGCGGGTCTACATGTCTAGCGGGTTTACATACTAATTGGCCTACATCCCGTAATTCCACCTTTTCTCAGACATATTTTCGAATCGCAACAAATCCAGCGGCTATCTAATTCTCCTATTCTACATTCTTCTAGTTTTAGCCGCTATAACAATGTTGTATCACGGTCGACTGGGTTTCAGTTGGGAAAAACACGTGACAAATGTTACTTGGAAGGAATTTGAAACTACTTGCGGCCCGGGAAAAAGAAGCAATGCGCTCAGGCAGCAGTATGCGTGTTTGGAGTTGAAAGGTTCGGTTTTGGGTTGACTTTTCTGGTTTTTAAGACACTGGCATCAGTGTCAACTGCTTTCTGTGTCAACTGCGATTTTAGTTGGCGAAATCACATTTTTTTTATTTTTTACCTGGTATGATTTGCCATTTGCATTCTTTATGCTGTTTTTTATGGAAATTGAAATTGTACCCCAAACCCCAATTGTAATTGAAACCCCCAAAAACACCCATCTCTCAGACACCGCCGTACAATGGAAAGGCACTGTACAAGTAGTTCGACTAGTAAAAATCGATAACAGTTACGAAGTGCTTCTAGACTATTTACCGGACTCGTTCGCTGATTGGTTGAAATGTTTTTATGGACACACTAAAACGGGTCTCGATTGGTGGAATGAAGATGATAGAAATAGACAGCGTGCTAAGGGCGCTGGTGATAAGGGGTTTGTTTTGTGGGGGGTTTTGTTTTGTAGTGTAAAGTTTTACGAGGCTCGAGTTTCGTACCGTGTGGGATTTTGGGTAAAAAACATGTCAAGTCCAATTTAAAATGCAAAAAAAACACACATGTTACATGGCATTTGGTATTATTTAATGTGGAATTTTACGGAGTGCTGGATTGGCCTTCTGAAAGCGTCTGAAATTTGTCACTTGAAATGGGGCGTGTATATTTTTTGATAATTGTTTTTATATTTGATATCGAAATACAATATCTTTCGACCCTCACACAAAATATTTACAAATGGAATTTTTTCCAACAAACCCTCCACAATTTTCAGTAATCCAGAACCGGGAACTGAATCTGAAACTCAGATATCCAAAAACTCCGCAAAAGATGCAAATATAGATGAGCACTGTTCGCTGACTCACAAAAATGTTTACACATTTGAAATTGAAGTTTTCGGGCCATATGGGCAGCATATGATTAGCAGTAACAAAGGAACTATCATTTTGAGGGCTGGACATCCGTTTAAGAATATGCTCGAGCTTTTGGATGAAGGTTTGTTTTTGGGTGGTATCCTCTTTTATTTTTTTAGAGTTTAAATGTGGATATTTGTGAGAACTTTTGGGTCATTCTCTGAAAAACTTCACACAATCTTTCACAATTTCCGGAACAATAAATGCGTGTCTATGGGACAGTGATTACGAAATGAGTAAAGTTGTAAGGATTGGGTCAATTGACAAGTAAGTTCCTTACAAATTATACTCATCAGTTATTGGTCATCTCGTTACTTGAAATTCCACTTAACTGTACGCACCACTTTTCCTTGTCACTTGCCCACTTAACGTAAAAGGCACCCTAAATTTTTAGCATTTTAAAGATAATTCCATCCCATTCTCAGGCGACGTGGTCACATTCGTAGCGTTTTTCGAGGAATATCCAATATATCGATATCCGCCGAAATTGCGACTTTTATCATTGGAATGTAATCGATGCTCGGCTTGGCAAAATCAGAATTCTGACGCTGTGCCAGCCAAAATTGGAAATGATGGAATTTTAATTGAATCCGTGCCAAGAAAATTGGTTGTGAATCAACTTTATGGTGGATATGTTTGGTCGCACATGTTTTACTCGTTTAAATTCTTTTTCAACTTTTTGTTCGCCCCTTTGTTCCATATTCCCACATAATTAGTGTTCAAATGGGATCCAGACATATGAAAGCAAAAAAGTAACGTGCACTTTGTGCAACATATCCCTGAATAAAAACTATAAAAGATTCACAGTACATAGCTTTGTGTGTGAATTGGGTGCGTAATTCATCAAAATAGTTCAGTTCAGTTTGATCAGTTTAGAACGCTTTTGGAGTTGGCACCGCTCCAGGATCACGATGCAAACAAATGAAAATATGGTAAAGTGGCGTTAATTTTTAGTCCGAGCCCTAGAACCCCCTTTGAGCCCCTATTCATAACTGATTCGATTTTAAATTTTTGTACAGAACTTTTGTGTGCCCCCATTGCCAAAAATTAGTCCGGTTAATTGTCAGTTAATGTGCTATGTTGGTTATTTTAAGTCAAATATGCTTTACTTTATGATAGTCTTCCTAGATTTTTCCTTGCTTGGTATACCATTCTGCATAATTTCTATTTTTTTGAATATTTCAGGCCATGTTTTTTTTTATATTTTGGCCGGTTTTGGCCATGTTTTTACGTCAGTACATTTCGGTACAAATCAAGTGAATTTGTGAAATACAAATCACTGCTTAGGAGCTTTATTTGTCTGTTTTTAATTTTCGCTGCTATTGTATTTATTTAGACTTTATTTAGATTTAATACATTTTTGTCAGCAATGGATTATTGCATGAAAATATAAATATTATAAATACATAATGTCACATTTATTCCACTGTTTCATTTTTAGCTTATGAAGTTAAAAGAAAGAAACTTGTTTTTCTTTGAGTCAGCAATACAGTCTTTCAATCTATGGGGCAAAATTGCAACCATATTTTATTCCGATACACTGCTATTCGGTGATATTTTCGGAGTTTTTTTGTGTAGATATTTGTTTTGAAAAACAGATCATTCTACACTGATGTTCCCAAACACGTACTAAATGTTGACTGCCTTAATTTTGGAAACTGATAATTCATTTGCATTGTCACTTTTGGACGCATTTAGACTTTTGTAGATTTGGACCCCCGCGGGGGTTCATATACCGTATTTCCTCGATTCAATTGAATTTGAATTCCCCTTAAATCAACCCCCCTCGAAATACCCCCAGGTGTTTTTGGGCTGGGGAAAAAATAACCCCCCCCCCTCGAAATACCCCCGTCTGGAATTATGTACATGATGTATGCAGTGTACATTATGTATGTATTGGTCGCAGTTTGCATCGCAGCTACACATGTACTAGTTTGTGTAGCGATAGACGTTGATATGTCCAAATATACCCTACTTGGACATGTTGATTACCTGTTTTGTGTATTTATATAAAAGCGTACTCTTTACTATGAATTACGTGAAAATTTCTGACGAAAATATAAACCCCCCCTCGAAAAAGCCCCCCCCCCTCAAAATTTCCACTCTGAAAAAAGAAACCCAGGAGAAAAACAGCTAAAAATAGGTATATAAGTACATATAGTACAAAAAATAGCTGAAAATAGGCAATACGTAACATGAATTAGAATTTTGAAGGTGAACAACTATAAAAAGGTTCGAAAATTAGCGATTTTGAGCGAAAATTGGGGCAAAATTTCTTTAAAATCGCTTCAGATAGATAGATAGATAGCTGGCAGATTGGGGGGGGGGGTTTAGGGGATAGTAACCCAAAATTTTGCCTCCGGGATAGATAGATAGCTCAGCGGGCCTCCGGGATACATGATAGCTGGCGGATTTGGGGGGGAACCCCGCCCCCCCAGCCCCCCCCTACTAAACCCCTGCATTGGTGTTCGGACAATTTATTTCTGGGTGTCGACATTCGTGATTGACTGAAAGTATTCACTTTGGATCATAACAAATACCCCCAGCATGTAAATGATCACAACAATTCTCACATTTCCAATTCCAGACATCCCAAATCATTCTACATCCCATCCCAAAATGTCCACAAGACAACAATCGTCCAGTCACCAAAAACCCACTTCACAAGCCACACATAAAAATGACCCACTTCACAACCAGTCCATTTCCCAAGCCAGCGCCTTGGCCTGTCTTATTTGCCAATGTGAATTGATTCCCGTTTCAAAAAAAAGTGACCACGTACCGGTGGCCGCGCTGAAGAGGTGTGGTCATGTATTTCATGAACAGTGTGTGACTACTTGGTTGAGGAGGTCAGTTGGCTTTGGGGGGGGGGGGGTTGAATATGAAAATTTTTGAAAAGTATTCAGATGCGCGTTAGAATTTGCAATTTTTGTGTAGGTAGGTGCAGATATAAGTGATTTCGATGAAAATTTGGTATGTTTGGATGGTGTTATGTTACCCGAAATCTTAGCCTCACGAATTTTCACTTTCCAAGAACCGGGAAAGGGCGAGAATTTTGCAGGTGCTGTAAAACTGAAAGTGGAAATTTTGCCTTTGGAAAATGGGAGCGACTTTTATCGCACGAGCCGCTTGTGACTCCGCCCACTCGCGAAGCTAGCAATGGGAATTCTCGTAATTTTTTTATTTTCCAGGCAACAGGCTTGTCCAAAATGCCGCGCACCCACCGATTTGTTCGATTTTGATCGAATTTATTTGGATGAAGATGATTATGCTTCTCAACTGGAGGCTGACCAGGTTTTTTTGGAAAATTTTTTTAAATTTACCGTACCGCAAGTTTACCGCAACTTTCAAGATTTACTTCAGTTTACCGCAACTTTCAGTTACCGAAAAACTGCTGTTTCCCACACAGTCACTTGCTGTTTGGTTTTAGTCATTATGTATCATTTTTCACATAAAAACCACATCAATCTCAGCTGCCGCACGACGATTCCGAAAAGCCCTGGTACGAAACCTACGCCAAAGAATTAGCCTTTGGCGTTGGCGCAGTTTTTGGCGCGATTTTGGCCGCTGGCACTGGCGCGGTTGTGTCCAAAATGACATCGGCCCCTGAACGCGAACGCAGAAACAGGCGGCAGTGATTTTCGAGATTTTGGGCGTGAATTTTTGGGTTATGTATTTTTGTGCTGTAAAGTGATTTTGGTGCCAATTAATTTTTGGTGGTGGGTCGATGGGGTGTGCGCTGAGACTGTTTATTTTAATTAGCCCTTCTCTGAAACTGGTCTCTGAAATCCTGGCAAAGTTTCAAAAATTGGATCTACCCTTAATGATTTTCCAATATTGTCCTATGTGATTAAACACCAAAAAATATTCTTCAATGTGTGTGAAGTGTTTCCAATGTGTTTAAATTTTGGAATATATTTCAAAGTTTTTCGGATCCTTGTTGAATAATTTTGACTGATTTCGCCTTATTTACTGGTTCACAGTTGTTTTTTTTATTGTTGTCTTTTGTCAATTGAGCTTGGCTTACTCGCAGTTGGTATCATTAGTTATTTGAGAAATTGCGGCTAATCCCCCCAGTGCTTGCTTTTGACTCGGTTTAACTACAGGGGTCAATTCCGCAAGTGACAGGTGATACTGAAATCATAACTCAAACAAGTTACGTGACAATAGAACCTGTAAGTGACTGGTGTTTTTGTTCAGAAATGAATATTTCATGTTTATCCTTGTTACTTTGACATGATAACTTTCCAGGGGTATTCTAGATTTTGACGCTCCGGGGGGGGGGGTGTTGGATAGATAGCTGAGCGGCCTCCGAGAAAGAAAGATGGCTGGAAAAAAATTGGGGGGGGGGGGCGGGGGTTTGATATATAGGCTTTTTCAAGGTGTATAAGGAAGAAAATGGAGAAAAATCGCTAAAAATATTTGTCACCGGGATAGATAGATAGCTGGGCGGTTTGGCCAACCCCCCCCCCCTTTCCTACCTATGTAACTTTCTTTACACTTATATTGCCTATTTTTGTGGAGTTTGTGGCTGATTGATATAAATACTGACTAGACATAACGTGCTTGCGCATAATTTTACAAAATTGTGATTGAAACACCGCTAGATAATTTCTATAAATTTCCTTATGTTTTACAATGTTAGAAAAAATATGTTTTTATATAGTGGTCTTTTTCAGTTATGTTAGATTTCAGTGCAAGGTGCGCAGTCAGTTTTACAGTAGTACGTTACCGTATTTCCTCGAAATACCCCCCCCTTGAAATACCCCCCCCCTCGTTTGACCCCCCCCCTCTCGAGACCACTATGAAACAATCACCCCCCCCCTCGAAATACCCCCCCCCCCAAATTGAGTGTAAAGGGAACGTACATGACAATAACTGTAGTTTGTGTTCAGTGTACTGCAGAACACACGTTAAAACACTGTCGGTGTCACGTTAGAACAGTGTACATACCATCTACATACTAATATTAGTCTACAGAACCTTATAAATGGCGGTTTTTGTTGCATTTTTCGACGTCTGCGTACGTTTCAGACGACAATTTCGTACTTGGTTTTCAAAAATTTTCTTGTGAAACAATCACCCCCCCCCCTCGAAATACCCCCCCCCTCGTTTAACCCCCCCCCTCTCGGGACCACTATGAAACAATCACCCCCCGGGGGGTATTTCGAGGAAATACGGTATATATATATATCCACACATGTACATATTAATTCAACTGTTGCTTTGGCTGCATCGCTCGCCATATATTCACATATTCAGCGTCTTATGCAAATGAATTTTTCTTTTTTATTGAAAAGTTTGATCAAAAATGTACTAACTCTGCCCTTCACCCGTTTGCACCCGAGCGCCGCACACACAGCGCGTCGTTATTGTGGAAAATATGTATTTCATCTCACCTCAGGTCGAGTTGCATTTTCAAAAATAGGAAGATTACAAAACTCCCACCTTAACCTCCCCCACCCAGATGTCCATCCAATCTCAATCGGCCAAATTGGCACTGGGCACAGGCTCCGGCGGGGGTGCAGATGATGACGCGTCATTATTGGTGGACGCGCTGCCGTATATTGACGCGGGGTATGACGAGCACGCTAAGCAGGCGGTGAGTTGGGGTTGGGGTTTGTGTGTGTTATGTGGGGTCATTGAGGCTTTGCGCTCTTATTGGCCCCACACACTAGTTGACGTCGACACCAAATGTCAACTGGTTCCGATCCCAATTCAAAGCTTTCATTTGAAGACTGTTTGTCAGCAAGCTTTAAAATGGGAACGTAACCAGTTGACATTTGGTGTCGTTGTAAACTAGCGTGTGTGGGGTCAATAAGAGCGCAAAGCCTCAATGGCACAAAGCATTTTAGCCATCGAATGTGGCCCCTGGACCCCCCCACTTAAATACCCCCCCCCCCCGAATATAGGCCCTGTCCCTGATTGAGGCTGAATGTGTACGTTTCCCAGCGACTACTGATTACCTAGCAAATCTGCTGCCACCGGAAGAAGTCATCGATCAATGGAGCACAGACATTTTGCGATCGGAAATGGAAAGGGTCGCCGGCAGACATCCCATGGAAATGTTGTCTATGAAAAGGTTGTTGTTTTAAATTTATTTAATAAAATTTAAGTTTGTTTATGTTCTTGTTTTGAAAATGTAATGCTCAGATTTGTTGAATGTGGCTGCATCAGGTTTGACATTAGTATATCGATAATTTTGAATCAAAAACAAATTTGTATTTGAAGCAATCTTTGATATCGATATCGAAAAATATCTACATCGAAAAGCGATGTCCTCGCAATCAGTTTCGCATCACTAGGTAAACCAATTTCCTTGCGTTGTCACTAGCTCTATTGAATTATTATTATTACAAATTTCACACATTTCATCGAGATCCACCAATTTTTGGCTACTTCGCATTTTTCAAACAAACCCAAAATATCCAACGAAAAACTCAAAAATCCCCCCCCCCAATCTAAAATTTCAAAAATTCATTTCCCCACCCAGATACGAGCTGCCGGGGCCGGCGACGGCGCGCCTGACCGACGTGGCCGCGTGGACTGATTCCGTGTCCAATGCCAGGGCACAGCTGCAGCACCAACATGCCAGGTGGGGGTTTTTTGGGGGTGGGATTTTTTAGCTTTTTTTTTTTGGGGGGGGGGTTGTTGTTGCCGATCGAGTATTATTGATTGTCAAAGTCTAGGAAAATTCGCTACTCAGGAGGGATAAGTCGTTTCTTTGGGGGGGGGGGTTCACGGGGGACGAATGTTTAGGCTTTTTCAAGCAGGGACTTATCCAGGATTTTTGAGCGGGGGGGGAGCTGCTTGTTTACGGAGGCCGGGGAACGGGTCCCCTAAAATTTTAGCTTCAGAGTGGCGGAATGGCGCCAAGGCGCTGGCGCCTTTAGTAGGCGCCACACCATGGCGCCATTGGCGTTGGCGCCAGCGCCACGGAACGCTGTATATGTATGTAAAATATACATACAAAAACCGCAAAAAGCACAACATTAAGTGTATTTATAACGATTTGCGGCCACATGGAGCAAATCTGATGATAATACCTTATGTCTGGTGAAAAACGCGCGGCTGCAGCCCCCCCCCCCCCCTGGATACGGCCCTGTTTTCAAGGTGTAGAAGGCAGAAAGGGGGAAAATCGTGCAGGGTTAAACTGCAAATTAATGTGTATAGGTATACACGCACATATTTATAAAGTCGGTAGAAAAAAGCTATAAGGCACATGAACTCTGGATACTTCTTCACTCCCCCACCCCCCCCCCCCAGACTGACCAACCTCTCCCTGCTGTGGTCGCACGGGGGCGCCGCCTGGCGCGCATACAACACCACCCTGGAGCGACTGTCCCGCCACGCCGAGCAGCAGGTGCGGCACACGGCCGCACGCGTACAGGATGTGCATGTTAAACGGAAACACATGCAGCTGGAGGCCGGCGCGCAGTTGAAGCGGTTCGAGACCGAGTCGGTTTTGGTTGTTTTTTTGTATTTTTTTGGTTGCTTTTTTGGTCTGGGGCTGATTTCAAGATTTTTGACTTGATGAGAAATTTGATGAGTAGAAAGGCTGAAATGTGAATCTGAGAGAGTGAAAAGTAGATACCTATTATTATTTTCAGTGCGGAATTGACAGCGCAATTAACACACTAGCTTCGCAAATGTCAAGTGAAGAAATGTGTCGAGGAAGTTGACAGCGTTTTTTTTGAGTTCACCAGATTTACTCGTTTTCTCGGCCGCGTTTTTCGGTACTCACTGATAATTGTCTCACTACGGTTTTGACAATTTACCGTTCCGTATTTATTGTCGGTAAACTGTGAACCTTTACCGTACCGTTTTACGGTCCATATTTTTCCAACCGCAACTTTCACCTAGGGTTCAAACGGGATCCCGATCCTGAATCCCGAAATTTCGGGATTTTATGGTCCCGATCCCGATCCCGAAACCTCAATCCCGTTTGAACGTTTACTTTCACCACATTTATGTTTCAGATGGGTGCAGTTGGTGAGTAAAAACTTCCAAATTGAGAGCGCCTGCGCGGATATCGAACATGAATTGGGTCCCTTGAGGAAAAGATCAAAGTCCACGAGTGGGGATTGATTTTTGGTCCGTTTTTAAATATTTTTTTTGTGTTCTCGTTTGCGGACTATTGTCTGATTGGAAAAGATCTGGGTTTTTTTGCATAGTTCATGTGTACGTCAATTTCCCCGTATTTTGTAATTCTCCTTTTGAATTGAACTTTCGGATATACTTTGAAATATGGTTTTTAAATCGTTGCTACTGTAAAAAGTTGAAGTAAATGATGAAGTTCACAAAATTCGATTGTGTTGGGAAAGGTCTGCAAAAAAGTGCAAAACAATTTTGGGTGTAAGTAAAGTGGTGGACAATCGGTGGAAATTTGCTTCACAAAAGTAGGAGTTATTCTAAAGTAGTAAACTCGGCAGACATCATGCGAGTCAATTGTCTAACGAATTTTTGTAGAAATTTTTCGCCATCCTAACCAAATTTGATTGTAATCGACACTCGTATTTCATGCTTAGGGATGACCATCAACAAATTTTACAATTAGATAAGTGAAAAGTCACCGACGATATTTGAATTTAAGATCTACACTTGATAAATATACGGCAATTTCTTATTATTACAAACAAAGTGAGCATTTTATGTCAATCAGAGCAATTTTTAGATTTCCAAAATGATCCAGATTTCGCTAGTGGTGTACAGTGATTAGGGTCGTTCTTCCTTTGTTCTTTCGCACGCACACGTATGTACTTTTTTGTTGGAATTTGTCCGGGCTGTTACAATGAAATACCTTGCTATCCGCTTTCATATGTCAATATGTGCATCCAGTTTATCCAGTTCTCGCATAAAATGTCATATTGAATAAGATTTAACGTGAATCGAATGGAATCCATTCATTCAAATTCGAAATTCACTCAACAATTTTAACGAAATTTGAAATTGGTACGTAAAGGCGGAATCACTGACTCCTTTCATGTTTGCCGAGTTTAGCTAAAATATTCGCATTACTTGACATGATCTGTGTGAATAAGCAGCTCAATATCTAGGAAAGATATAGCCGGAGAATTTTCTAGAACGACCCCCTCCCCCAGCCCCCATGCCACTCATTTTCGAACCCGATTGGTTTGGTTCTGCTATTCTCCTGACGTCACTTTGCCTATTCCGATACCGTAATCGATAATTACGGTATGGAATGGATCAATACCGTAATAATTTCGCCAGTTCATCTTAGGATCGGCGCGGCGTCCATCAAAGTCCTTAATTTTGCGCTTCTGCCGCATTTTCTTAGAGTTCACTGCGCTCCTAGTTAGAATAATCCATTTTTTTAAATTGATTTCATGTTTCTTTTTTATTTATTTATTTTCTTGTTTATTTATTCCATTTATATACCAACGTAGTCAAATTCCACAAAAAAATCCCCACAATAATTATCAATATGAGATCACATTTGAGATCACCAAAATCGTGTAACATCAATTCGACGCGTACTCTAAGAATCCTTTTTTCGCTTGCCATATGAATTGGGTCAGAAACGTGACCAGCGCCTGTCTGGTATTTTCTGATGCGATGCTTCTTTCTGGGCCATTTGCGGCGGCTGTGCGAAAGATTATTTGTTAGGTATGTTTTGTTGGTAACCTGGGCGGATTTGATACTCTGCACTGGCAATTATTTATGTCACACGTTGGAAGCGTGCCAATAATAATTAAAGCATATAATTTTTGTTAAAATATCAAAACAAAATTATTGTTGTGAATACGCTAACGTATTTATTTACAATGCTGTAAGAGCAATGAAATTTTTCGACGTTTTATGAAAATCGTTGAATGTTAAATATCGTTGGCACGTTTCCAGCATGAAACACCCGTGAAAGGTGAGAGAAAAAGTATATGAATGGGTCTGCGCGAATCAATTTGCACATTGCGCGTATCATTGGCAGACTGTGAAATACTTGGGGGCAGTTTCAAGCTGTGTAAAGTGTAAAGTAAAGTGTCAAATGTAAAGTCAAATGCAAAGTAAAGTGACAATCAAAACAAAAAAGAAAAGATTTTACTACTGAACTTTGCATGACAATTGACACTTTACTTTACACTTTACAGGGCTTGGAACTGCCACTTGGTGAATGAACTGAACTGAAGTACTGAACATTTAAGCTGCCGATGCTTAAAGACTTATCCCAATTTTTGCTACTGCTGCACTTGCGAAAATTACGCGGGTCAGCAAACTTCAAATTTTTGGGCTTATTCATGAAAGGACAAAATAATTTTTTTTAATCTCACTTTCCGCCGACTGTCCGCGTATTTCTGGAACTGTCCCCATAAGTTTTTCCATTGTCGCTCTGAATGCAAGCCATTCCCTATTGCTCAAATTGATACCCAAGTCAAAATGTCTGGCTGAAAGTTCTGCTGGAGTTATGATCATTTTTGCATAATTCTCAGTTTCTTGTTCTGTTTCTGACGTGTGCATCATCAAATAGTTGTGCAGGTAGTTACCGACGGTTTTTGACTGCGAGTGTTGGGAATTTTTGTGTAATTATGTTTGAATGTGAGGGATTGTGAATTTTTTGAAATTCATAGTCATTTTCAATTTATTAGACCCCGTTTACACGGATTTTTTGTGACGACTCGAATACTATAAAACGTTCAATAAGTTGAGTAAAAAGGTTCCATATTCATTAGCAAAAGTGGTCAAGTATACCTTCTACCTAAGCGAATATGCAGGCCAAATTGCAGACTCGTGTTTGTAGCTCAAGATTTATAACGTTCGAAAAAAGTTTGCTATTGTCGCTGGCTGTCGGAGACAGTCCAACAACTGTCCGACAACTGCAAAAGTTTTCAAACGCCTGTAACTCATGAGCTACAAGCACGACTGTGCAATTCGACATGCATATTCGCCTAGGTAAAATGTATTATTGACCACTTTTTCTCATAAATATGGAACATTTTTACTATACTTATTGAACGTTTTATTTTTGTCGAGTCGTCACAAAAAATCCGTGTAAACGGGGTCTTATCATTTTATCGTGTTTTTCTCGACATGGTAAGCATTGTTCTGCGTGGTCTGCATGCATGTACACTTGAACTGCAAGAGCAATTGAAAACTCAAGTGCGCTGCAACTGATTTATGATTTTTTTATGTTTATTCGAACAGTATCATCCAAAGAGTTACAAAACAATGTGAGTGCACACGCACTGCAGCCTGCGCTATGTAAATAGTTTACTAATCATGTAAACCCTCTGCCGCTAACCCCTGTACTGTGCTAATTCCCCCTAAAATACATTACTGGCGGGTCTACATGTCTAGCGAGTTTACATGACCACAGGCACAGGGTCATCCTGATCCCGATCCTGAAAAGTCGATCCCATTTGAGCCCTAATTTTGTGACAATCATACTGACACGCTGGATGGTTGGTCACTCCGTTTCAGAACATGCCAATGGGATTATTGCTTTTTTTGGCAAATGTCCAATTACAACGTGGAACGCTGTGAAACGGTTACTGTAATCGCGCCGGCAACCGCTTAATAAGCACCTTTGTAATATTGTGCGCGTTCCATGTCTGATATGAATACTTAAAAGTGGAAAATGCTATCTACAATGTATATGAACATGGAATGTAATATCTAGGTAATATTGTCCGACTTAGCGGTGGCCTTGGTTTTTGAACAATTGTTTGAAAAAAGTGGCCATTTTAAGATGTCTACTTTCACATAACGTGAAATCTCACATGCCCAGAGGTGAATTTGCTATCTCCGAAGATGAATCTCACATGTGCAGTGTGAAATACACAGATTTTCTTTGGCGCTTTTCCATCGCTACTTATTGGCCCCACACACGCTAGTTGACATCGACACCAAATGTCAACTGTTTTCGTTCACAATTCAAAGCTTGCGTTTGAACGTCGTTCGTCGGCTCGTCAGCAAGCTTTGAATCGGGAGTTTACATGAGTTTTGACATTTTACATGAATTTCGTCACTTCGCATCCGCATGACATTCACCATTTTGCATGACATTTGCCACTTCACATGACATTTGCCACTTCACATGGCACTTCCCAGGCTCTGTGAATGTCCACTCGGCCGACCACGATAAGTGCTTCGATGCTATAAACGAGCACTCGGCACCATGCATTGATGTGTGCGCCCAGCAAGCTGACAATCTTGGTGAGCTGACCGATCTTGGATGTGACAATGGCTACTTTCTTCGCGGAGAAGACGGGGCAGCTGGGGATCAGGCTCAGGTTGACAGTGCCCAGGCTGGCTGAGTGATTTTCGTCAGAAACACTCGATTGAGCGAGATTGTAATGATCTGTTTGACTACTACTGTATTGTGGTATCCATTGCTAAAATACCTACACACTGTAACCCATCCATTTACATTCCACCAATATGTAGGTAGGTATAAATCAGAACCAGGGACGTATTCAGGATTTTTGAGCGGGGGGGGGGCTGTTTGTTTACGGAGGCCGGCGAGCGGGGGGGGGGGGCTCAGCCCCCCCCCCTAAAATTTTACGTATACAGGGGCGGAATGGCGCCATGGCGCTGGCGCCATTAGTAGGCGCAACGCCATGGCGCCATTGGCGTTGGCGCCAGCGCCTTGGAACGCTGTATATGTATGTAAATATACATACAAATACAGCAAACAGCACACAATTGAGCATGTTTGTAACGATTTCGGCCACAGGGAGCAAATCTGTAGATAATACATCACGTTTGGTGAAAAATGCGCGCTTGCGCGCAAAATTTTTTCTCGCTGACGTTGAAAAAGTGCCATTTTCCGGTCACTTTTTGGTCTCAGCCCGGGAGGGGGGGGCTGCAGCCCCCCCGCCCCCCCCCCCCTGGATACGGCCCTGATCAGAACAAAATTGAAAATACAACACATGTATATCCAAACATAGTTATGTCCTTCGTCATGCAAGAAATTATTACTTTTTCTATTTCTACAATCAATAAGCACATCATGCAGGTCTAATAAGTCGGTCTCAAATATATAATAAATTGAAATTTGAAAATGATTTCTTTTGTAAATGCAATGTTCCACTCACCAACTGTTTTACTTGGTCACATTCTCTCCAATTTTCCAAGCTATCACCAATTACAAATCTGTTTTTTAAGCTTGGCTTCACCTCTATTATTGCAGTGAGTACAGCCATGCCAATTTTTTCATTGGTAAGGCCACACTCGTTCCGAACAGTTCTCAAAGCGATTTTTTCACTTTTTGTTAATTTCCTTTCACATACACTATTTCTCATGGTAAATTTTGTGGATTGGGGGGAATTTCCACAATTTAGATGTGCCTGACGCTGGCTGGCAGTGAGAGTTGTCTGCGAAATTTTTTACAAATTGGTGTAATAACTTACTGGTTAACAGTCGAAATTTCCAAAGCTGGTATACTCGGATGACATTACACCGTACATTTTTCCAGAGGAGACACTCCATCATGACATGATCACTTTCGTCGCCATCATCATCTCTCGCCATCCGTCGTCTTCATGACGTCTTCCATAAGTTATTGGCTGGCCGTCTGCCAGCCGAAGACATAACTCCTATCTGTTTGTAGAGTATCGTGTCTGCCGAGTATAACTCTGTTTTAAAAACTGAGTTGACCAGAATGGATCATGTCTTATATCTGTCAACAGCAATTGACGGACTAAACATTCTGGTAAACCCAAATGCGTTTTAAACAAACTCATCAACTTTGGAAATTTGTGCATGTTTGCAATTGCGCCAAAAATAAATGACACCTTTGGAACTCCCGTTGTCAGCAACCGTGTAGAAGTTTCTTTTACTGGGGCGCAATTTTTTGATTCATTAACTGCATTTTCTGCCAACTGTCTGCTGCGTCTAGCTCTGGGAAAAGATGAATAGAGTCTTTCAATCAAATCTTTGTGACATTGGACACCCACACTCGTTGACATCAAGATCAACTAAATTTTGGTTAATTACGTGATTTCACCTTTCCTAGGTAATATGGCATGGTTTATTTTATACAATGACCTTAATTTTCATTGTTTCTGTCATGTGTGATGCTTTAAACAAATTGGGTTATTTAGTTGACATGCAGTTGACACGAATTGCGATGTCAACTAGTGTGTGTGTGCGCCCATATATTTACCATCAAAATTCACCTGTAATATACTATAGGATTTGTGGCGCTGTGCACCACCACGCCCAGGTTGCTCACGTCTGCCATTGCCATCATAAAATTTGGCCCCAAGCCAAAATAATTCCTGTTGCCCGCATCCACCAATTCGATTATGTTCAGCACCAATGGCAGCGAATGGCAAATTACGTATTTGATGCATATCTGCAGAGGGTTTGGGGTCTCACTTTTTTGTTTGTGACATTTGGTGCCACACCCAGACCCTGTAAAAGGCCCTGTAAAATGTAAAATGTCATGCAAAGTGTCAAAAGTCATGGAAACTCGGTTGCCATTTTGCAGGGTATTTTCCATAACTTTTGATACTTTGCATGACGGTTGACATTTTACGGGGCTTTTTACAGGGTCTGGGAGTGCACCTTGGTGTGATTAGTTAATTGAATAGGGTTCAAACTGGACCACGGTTTCGGTACATGGTTCGGAAAAATTTTCCGGACTGGGGGGGCCCGGTCCCGAGAAAAATAAATTCCGGACCTGGTCCAGGTCCCGATAGAAAAGTTCCGGTCCCGGTCCCGGTCCGAATAACTGGTCCCGTTTGAACCCTTAAGCCGGAATTACAGCTCAGCGGCGTTTGACGTGAAATGATGACATCGTAAAATTGATTACATCAAAATAGACAAAGGTACAGCATTGAAATTTCAGAATTAGATAGTTCAAGTAATTGTGTGTAATGTCCCAAAAAAATTTATCAAATAATCATTATTTAAGTAGTTATTAATTTAACGTCAAAATTTTTTGGTGACGTAAAATGTTTGACGTGAAATGTTGACGTAGAATGTGTAAATTTTGACGAAAAATAAATAACTTATTACATAATAATTATTTTAGTAATTTTTTTAGGACATTACACACAATTACTAGAACTATCAAATTCTGAAATTTCAAGGCTGTACCTATGTCTATTTTGATGTAATCAATTTTACGTCGTCATCATTTCACGTCAAACGCCGCTGAGCTGTAATTCCGGCTTAACAGACAACTCTATTTAAATATCGTATTTACCTGTATCGCGACGTGGCTTTGTCTCGATGCCGCCGTACTCACTGGACCTTCTTGATTCTGAATCGAATGCAAATAGGTTTTTTTAGAAATTGTTTTATTGGACTGACTGTATTTACGTGCATTTGCTTGTGCATAATTTTAGCCGGATAAAAGCTACCGATTGCGCTGTTCACAGGCATGGTGCTTTCGTAGGAAAATGTATAGGTATTTCTGTACTACAGTATTTGCTCAAATAATTTATCTCAGCAATTAATTTTCATCTGACTTTTTACGGGTAACACTATTCTAGGGCCTAATATGTTTGTCAATATTTTTCAAATAAGTATCTGGGGGCACTCCCAGACCCTGTAAAAAACCCTGTAAAATGTCAAATGTCATGCAAAGTGCCAAAGGTCGTGGAAAATGCCCTGCAAAATGGCGACTCGGTTGCCATTTTGCTGGGCATTTTCCATGACTTTACACGCTTTGCATTATATTTTACATTTTACAGGGTCTGGGACTGGCACCTGAGCTAGTTCAACAACTCACTGATGCAGGTGATTGTCGCATAATACAGGCCATTCTCGCAGCAGTGTATGTTATCAATATTAGTGGCCCTCCATTTACCACTGTTATATGGCCGATCACGCGATAAAACAGCTGTGAAAAGGGTTGTAATTAGTGATGTAAAAGTGCCATGGCGCTGACGCCTGGCGCTAGCGCCAAAGCAAAAAGCGCCATGGCGCTAACTTGCTGTGGCGCTTGGCGTCATCCCCATGAAAAGCGCCATGGCGCTATTTTGCTATGGCGCCATTGGCGCTTGGCGCTGGGGGTCGGAAAAGCGCATGGCGCTTTTGGCGCTTGGCGCCAAAGTCCTGGCGCTTTTTACACCACTAGTTGTACAATGAAAAGAATATTTGGTCGATAATTTGGAGCACGATCTTTAGATTGATGCCTAAATTCTATACAAGTCCCCTGTTACCACTGCCGAATTGTGTGAATGTTTAAAATATCTGGAAAATTTTCCAAGTGTCATCATCCAATACGAATCATCCAAAATTTTGGGCTAATATACCCTAAACCCCCCCCCCAAATCGGCCAGCTATCTACCTATCTGGAGCGATTTTTGAGAAACTATACCCCAATTTTCGCTCAAAATCGCTATTTTTCATACCTTTATATACATTTTAACCTCCAAAATCACTAGTTCATGCGTCTAACCAGGGCCGTATCCAGGGGGGGGGGGGGCGGTAGGGTGGCAGAATTTACCGTACCGTACCGCATTTTTGGGAAATTTACCGTACTGTACCGTACCGTTTACCGCACTTTTAGAAATTTACCGTACCGTACCGCGTACCGCATTTTCCAAAATTTACCGTACCGTACCGCGTACCGCACTCATTTACCGCAGAAAATGCGGTAAATTTTACTAAGATTATCCTTAAATATGGCTCTTTATTGATGATAATTAATGTGGTGTTCTGAAATTTTTTTTGCGCGCAAGCGCGCAAATTTCACAACATTGTTTTCCTAGATACTCTTAAAGTATGAAACATTAGACTCAATGTATTTACTTTATGTGTTTATGTGTAATTATATATACTCATTTTCAACTGTTTTCACCTACTTTTAGCAATTTTTCTCCCACTTGGCAATTTTTTCTCCATTTCTTCCTTCTACACCTTGAATATGGTCCTACATTATGGGTAATGTAATTTTTTTTGTCATCATACTTTTGTTGTGTTCTTAAGGCCATTTATTAGATTGTGAAATTGAATTTGGTTTCAATTTATGAATTAAAGGTTGTCTGTAGCCCCGCATTGATACATTTCTGACATCGGAAATTTACCGTACCGTACTGTACCGTACCGCGTACCGCACTTTTCAGATTTACCGTACCGTACCGTTTACCGCAAAATTGAAGATTTACCGTACCATACCGTTTACTGCAAAATGGAAAATTTACCGTACCGTACGGTTTACCGCAAGCCCGTACCGTCTGCCACCCTAGGGGGCGGGGGGGCTGCAGCCCCCCCCCCCCCTCCCGGGGCGACCTCCAAAAAGTGACCGGAAAATGCGACTTTTTCAACGTCAGCGTAAAAAATTTTGCGCGCAAGCGCGCATTCTTCACCAGACATAAGGTATTGTCATTGGATTTGCTCCATGTGGCCACAAATCATTATAAATACACTCAATGTTGTGTTTTTTTGCTGTTTTGTATGTATATTTACATACATATACAGCATTCCATGGCGCTGACGCCAACGCCAATGGCGCGATGGCGTGGCGCCTACTAATGGCGCCAGCGCCATGGCGCCATTCCGCCACTATGTAGCTAAAATTTTAGGGGGGGGGGCTGAGCCCCCCCCCCCTCGCCGGCCTCCGTAAACAAGCAGCCCCCCCCGCTCAAAAATCCTGGATACGTCCCTGCGTCTAACTGCCTATTTTCAGCTATTTTTAGTACTATATGTCCTTATATACCCATTTTTAGCCATTTTTCACCTACTTTTAGCCATTTTTCTCCTTTTCCTCACTTCTATACCTATATTTTGAACCCCCGCGACCCCCCCCAAACCCCCCCCCCAAAATTTTTTTCAGCTATCTATCCCTCCGGAGGAGCGATTTGCTATCTATATGAACCCCCGCGAGGGTCCAAATCTACAAAACCCCTGGTAAATACATGTACTTTTTACGGAGGAAACGTCAACGTATTTACAGATTACTGATTACTCATTACTCATTACCTATTTATATGTATAATACGTTTTTATCAACTATTTATGCTTCCCACCCCCAAAGTACGCACTCTTCTCTCACCTGATACCATTTATTCATTCTCAATTTTGTCGCGATCAATTCCGCGCCAAGTTCCAAACTTCCCACCCTCTTGCATGGAATTATTTCCAATTCGTAGAAATATGGAGCGCAATAGATCATTGTCGATACTGCTACAAGTAATATACCTATGCAGGGTTGCGTGTGCAGCCAGTCTGTAAATTTGTGTGTGTTTTTTGTTGGAAAACGCTGTTTTTGTGGGAGGGGGGGGGGTTTCTCGGTAAAAGTCAAATGAACCAATAAAGTATACTCGACGGACCGCATCTCCATCATGACGTCATCATTAATAAAATTTGAATAATTCCAGCAAAAAAAAAAACGAAAAAAAACATGACGGAAAAAACATTCCTCGTTTGTACCTGACTCCGCCTTTTTCTTTTTTCAATATTTTATTTTTTGTGAAAGTGCATACATAAGTGCATACATCCAGCTCTCGCGTTATTGACCAAGACATAAATAAATATGGGCGCATACTTTGCGGTCCGCCGAATATACTTAAAATTTGGAAAATGCAAATATTGATGTTAATTTTTGTTGATTTCTCACATTCACTTTTTTAAATAATATTTTTTTAAGATTTCCATATTTTTGAAAAACATTTTTTTCAATACGGTACTTTGTTTTGAAAAAAGTCTTTTACCCCCCCCCCCCCCCCATTCAACAAACTCGATCTAGCGTGCAGCGGTCTCGACACAGCCATGTAACAAGCCAGCGCAATCAAACATTGCGTCCAGCAACTTCCCACTGACGTTGCCCCAGCTGGTGCGTAAACGTGCCTCCTGTTTTTTTTCAAAAAAATGTTTTTTTAGAAAAAATTTTTTTAAACTTTTTTTGTAAACACTCACGCCAGCGTGATGAGAACGTCTCTGGAATAGACGTCATGTAACAACTGGGAGCACTCCCAGACCCTGTAAAAAGCCCTGAAAAATGCAAATGTCATGCAACGGTTGCCATTTTGCAGGACATTTTCCATGACTTTTGACACTTTGAATGACATTTGACATTTTTCAGGCCTTTTTACAGGGTCTGGGATTGGCACCTGGCCGATGACTACATCACAGCGTAAAAGGACTGCAGTGAGGAGAAGTAAACTGTCCCAAGCTAATAATGACCATAGATAGCAGCGGAGACACTGCAACGTATTTTAAAAAAATACTTTAAAACATAAATTATTATTTTTTAACATCAATTAACACAACATATTTAACATAAAAAGTGAGAAAATTTTAACAAACTCCCCGGACAAACTTTCAAATGACCAAAATGTCATGTAAAATAAAAAAATACAAGTAAAAGCTTTGCGGTAAATACTTACATTTTACTAATTTCAACTAGTTAATTCAACCGTGCGTGGCCCCTTTTTCATGCAAAAGTGGGATTTTGAAACTGCGAATTTTTTACACAGCTTTACAAATCTTCACCAGGGAGGGGCCCTTTCTCCATTTCCACCTTCCACTTAAGATCATATTATCTCCACCCCAAATCCACCTAAAACTTTATCAAAACCACCATGTATCCAAAACTTACCTCAGCCAGGTGTAAGTTTCTAATCAAATGCACCGCCCAGGTGTTTACTAGAAGGCCGGCAAGTGCGCAAGTAACCATTAAGATTCCTGGTAAAATGTGCGCGAAATATTCCCCATTGTCAGACCCCTTTGGGAAATCCTGAAAAATATAATTTTTTACGTGTAAATGCTCTGAAATGGATGTTGGAAAGTAAATGGATAAATTGGAAATTTGGAGAAATTATATGTTTAAAGAGTCTGTAGAAAAGGTACAAAATGTTTTCACCCTGGCCTGTACCTGAACCCGGGACCTTTCACGATGCGTGTGAATGCTTTAACCGACTGAGCTACCAGGAAGCCACATTTTGCACTGCTCTAGCTCTATTTTGAAAATGTTTTGCATTGATTTGTTTCACAAATCCGTTTTTGCTAAATTGAACACTGGAATTTGTCAATACGATTTCGAACGTTCTTTGCAACGCCATAACTAAGACAAGATCCCATCTAAAAACGTCAGAACAGCGTGAAATTGTGCACCTTTTTCTTTTCATCTTCGTTTTCCTAACTAAAACCTTTCGAACTAACTTTTAGTAAGCACGTGCATAAAATCACTCAAAAACATTCGAATGCGTACCGCCAATTTTTAGCGTGCGGTGTTTCTTCAGTGTGTGCACACAAATGGCCCCACACACGCTCAAAGCAAAAAATTGGTGTATGGATGCGCGGTGAAGCGTTGTGAAGTGTTTTCACGCTGACTATTCCCGACGCTTCACTAAAATTTGCGTGAAGACACTTCACGCATTTTAATCTGACGCTGCTGACGCTGCCTTCTTATGTTGGTGAAGCGTGTGGAAGCGCTAAGCAGCGTGAAGTGTCTTACACATTTTTGGAAGCGCGTGAAGCATTTGTGAAGCTAGGTTTAAGCAAGCTACGTTTAAAAAATATTTTCAAAGTCACTTTAAATCACGCACCTGGAGTGTACAACTCAGTGTTATTTCATTTTTCCTCTCATCATTTATGTCGATCTTTATATCGAGACCCAATAACGGGGATGGTGTAGTGCTGTCTTTCTGTCCGAACATTGTGAAAATTAATTAATTAATTATCTAAATATGTTTGTATAATTAGATATTCTAGGGTTGAAATTTGTTTGTTGTAGAAAATCTGTAATTAACGAATGTTGTGTGGGGGAAAAACTAGAACACTGCAGAGGGCAGTCGCGAGTAGTGATGGAAAAGCGCCATGGCGCTGGCGCCTGGCGCTAGCGCCAAAGCAAAAAGCGCCATGGCGCTTTTGGCGCTTGGCGCTATTTTAGCGTGGCGCCATTGGCGCTTGGCGCCGGGCTCTCAAAAAGCGCCATGGCGCTTTTGGCGCTTGGCGCCATTTTCTGGTGGCGCTATTGGCGCCTGGCGCCGGCATTTTAAATGGCGCCAAAAAAGCGCCAACCTTGATTATAACAATTGCCATGATGCTGGGAAATCGAAACTTTGAGTTTATCAACTTTGAGGTCAACTGTATAAATATTGATTTATGTAAGGGTGTTATGGGACATATTTATTAAATATTGATTAATATAAGGAGACAACTTTATTTACATAGAATACAAGTACCGTATTACCTCGAATTATCCCCCCCCTTGAATTAACCCCCCCCCCTCGAAATACCCCCCCCTAAAATTCGGCTGAGGAAATAATAAACCCCCCCCCCCTCGAAATACCCCCCCTAAAATTGAGTGTAAAGGGAACGTACATGACAAATACCGCAGTTTGTGATCTGTACAATGCAGAACACACGTTAAAACTGATGATTGAGTGATGTTGCGTAGGGTTTATGTGTATAAACAGTTATATATGCCTATAACCACATTTATATCTATGTAATTGTTTGATTTTTCTATGTCTGAGTATGGGGAATTTCCGAAAATTTCTGGCGAAATAATAGACCCCCCCTCGAATAAACCCCCCCCCCTCGAATAATCCCCCCCTCAAATTTTGCTGGCGAAATAATAAACCCCCTGGGGGTATTTCAAGGTAATACGGTAGTCATTATTCTACAAACGAATTGAAGAAAATTTTTTTGGCGCTGGCGCTATTGGCGCTTGGCGCCATTACCGTGTGGCGCCATTGGCGCTTGGCGCTGACATCCAGAAAAGCGCCATGGCGCTTTTGGCGCTTGGCGCTATTTTGCTCTGGCGCAATTGGCGCTTGGCGCTGTGGGTAGGAAAAGCGCCATGGCGCTTTTGGCGCTTGGCGCTAAACGCCTGGCGCTTTTTCCATCACTAGTCGCGAGCCCTGTAAAGTGTAAAGTTTGTCAATGTAAAAGTGAATTTTAGTGGTGTTTTGCGCCCGTGCAAGCTCACTGTGTAAACTTATACGTTCTGGAAAAAATTTAGAAATTTGTAATAGTGTATAGTGATGTCATTTCATCACAATGTCAGAAGTGTGCAGTCATGTCAACGTTATAACTTATGAGATATACATACATAAACACATACATAAGTACCTGAATAAATGTAAAATAGTATACTGATCGGATACTGCGCTCTACAAAGAATGCTACCATACTTTGCAGAACAAAATCACAGTAAGAACCCAATTCCCCCAATGTGCACCCAATTCGGTTGAAGACTGAAAATGCTTTTATTTCACGAGAAAAAAATTGTAAAAACATGGTCCTTTATTCACATGAGATACGGTGGATCCCACCTAGGGTTGGAAAAAAAACGTTTTTTTTTTAACTCGATGTTTTTTTTTTAAAAAAAACGTGTTTTTTTTAAAAAAAACATCGAGTTAAAAAAAACGTTTTTTTTCCAACCCTAACCGTATCTAAAAGATCCCCGGGGATTTAATTTCCAGGTATTTTGCTGTGGGGGTCATTCACGGGACTGATTTTTCAGGATTTTTTGGAATGGTCAGTCATGAATGTATGCATAAGGCAATTATTCATTGTATGAACAACAATGCAATTAACTTTATGACACTGGAATGTAACAAAACGTTCAATGAGGCCTTATAAAACTTGACAGAGAATTGTCATTGGGTCACCCCCCAGACCATTAAAAAGGCAGGGTTAGCAAAATCTCAAAAAATAGATAAAATAAAATGGAAAGTTGAAAAATAAACTAAAATAATATAAAATGAAAC
>OZ038454.1:5765629-5788937 GCA_964036195.1 Sphaerolaimus hirsutus | reverse complement strand
GTCTCGATTGGCACCTGACCTGCACTACCATTTTCCAATCATTGGTAATCATTTTCCTTTCCTCTGTTACCCCCCCCCCCCCCACCCCCCCCCCCCAGACTGACCAACCTTTCCCTGCTCTGGTCGCACGGGGGCGCCGCGTGGCGCGCATACAACACCACCCTGGAGCGGCTGTCGCGCCACGCCGAGCAGCAGGTGCGGCACACGGCCGCACGCGTACAGGATGTGCATGTTAAACGGAAACACATGCAGCTGGAGGCCGGCGCGCAGTTGAAGCGGTTCGAGACCGAGTCGGTTTTGGTTGTTTTTTGTATTTTTTTTGGTTGCTTTTTTGGTCTGGGGCTGATTTCAAGATTTTCGACTTGATGAGAAATTTGATGAGTAAAAAGGCTGAAATGTGAATTTGAAAAAGTGAAAAGTATATATTATTATTTACAGTGTGGAATTGACAGCGCAATTATAACACACTAGCTTCGCAAATGTCAAGTGAAGAAATGTGTCGAGGAAGTTGACAGCGTTGTTTTGAGTTTACCAGATTTACTCGTTTTCTCGGCCGCGTTTTTCGGTACTCACTGAAAATGGTCTCACTACGGTTTGACAATTTACCGTACCGTATTTATTGTCTGTAAACTGTGAACCTTTACCGTACCGTTTTACGGTCCATATTTTTCGAACCGCAACTTTCACCTAGGGTTCAAACCGGATCCCGATCCCGAATCCCGAAATTTCGGGATTTTATGGTCCCGATCCCGAAACCTCAATCCCGTTTGAACCCTACTTTCACCCCATTTATGTTTCAGATGGGTGCAGTTGGTGAGTAAAAACTTCCAAATTGAGAGCGCCTGCGCGGATATCGAACATGAATTGGGTCCCTTGAGGAAAAGATCAAAGTCCGCGAGTGCGGATTGATTTTTGGTCCGTTTTTATTTTTTATTTTTTTGTGTTCTCGTTTGCGGACTATTGTCTGATTGGAAAAGATCTGGGTTTTTTTGCATAGTTCATGTGTACGTCAATTTCGCCGTATTTTGTAATCCTCCTTTTGAATTGAACTTTCGGATATACTTTGAAATATGGTTTTTAAATCGTTGCTACTGCAAAAAGTTGAAGTAAATGATGAAGTTCACAAGATTCGATTGTGGAGGGAAAGGTCTGCAAAAAAAAGTGCAAAACAATTTTGGGTGTTAGTAAAGTGGTGGACAATCGATGGAAATTTGCTTCACAAAAGTAGGAGTTATTCTACAGTGCGCGCAGAAATTTCTGTTTTTTATTTATTTTTCGGCCATCTAAACAACCAGACGAAGAGACCCCGTACGGGAACTCGGTAGCCAGCCCAAAACAGCCGGCCGAAACTTGTTTCGAAATCGATTAAATAAAATAGGCTAAAATTAGGTATATAACCATCTATATAGACGAAAATAGCGAAAATACCTCTCTGCACCTCAAAATATGTGTGTTCCCTGCGAGATGTAAGATATATAGCAATTTAACTTCATTGTTGAGCCACACACAAAAGTGACACGCCTGACCGAAAATGCGTGCTTAGCGCTCGCGGGCATTCACACCAAAGTGGGCGGAGCTTATGCGGACCGGCGCATGCAAAGCAAAATATCTGCGCGCACTGTAAAGTAGTAAACTCGGCAGACATTATGCGAGTCAATGGTCTAACGAATTTTTGTACAAGTGCCATTCTAACCCAATTTCATTGTAATCGACACTCGTATTTCATGCTTAGGGATGACTTTCAACAAATTTTTCAATTACGAAAGTGAAAAGTCACCGACGATAATTGAATTTAAGATCTACACTTGATAAATATACGACAATTTCTTATTATTACAAACAAACTTAGCATTTTATGTTAATCAGAGCAATTTTTAGATTTCCAAAATGATCCAGATTTCGCTAGTGGTGTACAGTGATTAGGGTCGTTCTTCCTTCGTTCTTTCGCACGCACACGTATGTATGTTTTTGTTGGAATTTGTCCGGGTTGTTACAATGAAATACCTTGCTATCCGCTTTCATATGTCAATATGTGCATCCAGTTTATCCTGTTCTCGCATAAAATGTCATATTGAATAAGATTTAACGTGAATCGAATGGAATCCATTCATTCAAATTCGAAATTCACTCAACAATTTTAACGAAATTTGAAATTGGTACGTAAAGGCGGAATCACTGACTCCTTTCATGTTTGCCGAGTTTAGCTAAAATATTCGCATTGACTTGACATGATCTGTGTGAGTGAATAAGCAGCTCAATATCTAGGAAAGATATAGCCGGAGAATTTTCTAAACCAACCCCCTTCCCCAGCCCCCATGCCACTCATTTTCGATCCCGATTGGTTTGGTTCTGCTATTCTCCTGGCGTCACTTTGCCTATTCCGATACCGTATTCGATAATTACGGTATGGAATTGATCAATACCGTAATAATTTCGCCAGTTCATCTCAGGATCGGCGCGGCGTCCATCAAAGTCCTTAATTTTGCGCTTCTGCCGCATTTTCTTAGAGTTCACTACGCTCCTAGTTAGAATAATCCATTTTTTAAATTGATTTCATGTTTCTTTTTTTATTTGCGTTATTTATTTATTTATTGTCTTGTTTATTTATTCCATTTATATACCAACGTAGTCAAATTCCACAAAAAGTCCCCACAATAATTATCAATACGAGATCACATTTGAGATCGCCAAAATCGTGTAACATCAATTCGACGCGTACTCTAAGAATCCTTTTTTCGCTTGCCAAATGAATTGGGTCAGAAACGTGACCAGCGCCTGTCTGGTATTTTCTGATGCGATGCTTCTTTCTGGGCCATTTGCGGCGGCTGTGCGAAAGATTATTTGTTACGTATGTTTTGTTGGTAACCTGGGCGGATTTGATACTCTGCACTGGCAATTATTTATGTCACACGTTGGAAGCGTGCCAATAATAATTGAGCATGTAATTTTTGTTAAATTGCGTTTCATGAAAATCTCATACCGTATTACCTCGAATTATCACCCCCCCTTTGAATTAACTTCCTCCTCGAGATAACCCCCCTCAAATTGGGCTGGGGAAATAATACCCCCCCCCCTTAGGGTTCAAACGGGATTGACTTTTCGGGATCGGGATCGGGATTGGTTTTTTGAGATTTCGGGATCGGGATTGGCCTTTCGGGATCGGGATCGGGATTGTCTTTTTGAAATTTCGGGATCGGGATTGACCTTTCGGGATCGGGATTGTCTTTTTTTCAGGATCGGGATTTAGGCCCCAAAAAATTGGTTGTCAGGGTTTTTCCTGACATTTCACAAAATGACCCAAAACACCAAAAACAATGGATGCCAGAAACGTTGGATTAAATTGGCATCCAAAACAATGCTATAGCTTCATTTAGGCACTGCGCAATGGGCTGCCTGGCATTGTCATTCACACCACTGTCTACCAAATTTGCATGTGTATTAATCTTAAACTATGGTAATGGGCACTGTATCGAGTACATTTGTAGTGGTGTCCATGCCCATGGAACAGATATATAGAGGTAGGTGCGGAAATGCGCGCTTGCGCGCAAAATTTTTGCAAACTGCATACAAAATGGTCATTTAAAAGTGCACCTTTTGTGGTTGTGAATTTTTCCGGGATCGGGATCGGGATTTTTAAAGTCTCGGGATCGGGATTGGCTTTTTCAAATTTCAGGGATCGGGATCGGGATTGAGGTTTCGGGATCGGGATCCCGTTTGAATCCTACCACCCCTCCGGAATCATGCGATGTACATGATGTATTTATTACTGCAAGTTTGCAGTATCTATCTACATTTTTATGTCCAAATATATCCTGCTTGGACACACTTATTACCTGTTTTGGGTACGCAAATGCCTACTATTTACTACGATCCTTACGAAAATTTCTGACGAAATAATATCCCCCCATAATTAACCCCCCTCAAATGTCGCTGGCGAAATTGTAGACACCCAATGGGGGTATTTCGAAGTAATACGGTATGTTAATATCTTTGGCACCTTTACAACAATTTTTAGGCTTATTCGTGAACAAAAAAATTTAAAATTTTGAAAAGCTCACATTCCGTCGACTGTCCGCGTATTTCTGGAACGGTCCCCAGAAGTTTTTCCATGGTCGCTCTGAATGCAAGCCATTCCCTGTTGCTCAAATTGATGCCCAAGTCAAAATGTCTAGCTGAAAGTTCTGCGGGAGTTATGATCATTTTTGCATAATTCTCAGTTTCTTGTTCTGTTTCTGACGTGTGCATCATTAAATAGTTGTGCAGGTAGTTTCCAACTGTTTTTGACTGCAAATTTTGGGAATTTTTGTGTAATTATGTTTGAATGTGAGGGATTGTGAATTTTGTGAAATTCATAGTCATTTTCAATTTATTATCATTTTATCGTGTTTTTCTCGACATGGTAAGCATTGTTCTGCGTGGTCTGCATGCATGTACACTTGAACTGCAAGAGCAATTGAAAACTCAAGTGCGCTGCAACTGATTTATGATTTTTTTACGTTTCTTCGAACAGTATCATCCAAAGAGTTACAAAACAATGTTAGTGCACACGCAGTGCAGCCTGTGCTATGTAAATAGTTTACTCTACTAATCATGTAAACCCTCTGCCGCTAACCCGTGTACTGTGCTAATTCCCCCTGAAATACATTACTGGCGGGTCTACATGTCTAGCGAGTTTACATGGCCACAGGCACAGGGTCATCCTGATCCCGATCCTGAAAAGTCGATCCCATTTGAGCCCTAATTTTGTGACAATCATACTGACACGCTGGATGGTTGGTCACTCTGTTTCAGAACATGCCAATGGGAGTATTGATTTTTTTGGCAAATGTCCAATTACAACGTGGAACGCTGTGAAACGGTTACTGTAATCCCGCCGGCAACCGCTTAATAAGCACCTTTGTGATATTGTGCGCGTTCCATGTCTGATATGAAAAGTGGAAAATGCTATCTACAATGTATATGAACATGGAATGTAATATCTAGGTAATATTGTCCGACTTAGCGGTGGCCTTGTTTTTTAAACAATTGTTTGAAAATAGGGGCCATTCTAAGATGTCTACTTTCACATAACGTGAAATCTCACATGCCCGGAGGTGAATTTGACATCTCCGAAGATGAATCTCACATGTGCAGTGTGAAATACACACATTTTCTCTGGCGCTTTTCCATCGCTACTTATTGGCCCCACACACGCTAGTTGACATCGACACCAAATGTCAACTGGTTTCATTCCCAATTCAAAGCTTGCGTTTGAACGTCGTTCGTCGGCTCGTCAGCAAGCTTTGAATCGGGAGTTTACATGAGTTTTGACATTTTACATGAATTTCGTCACTTCGCATCCGCATGACATTCACCATTTTGCATGACATTTGCCACTTCACATGACATTTGCCACTTCA
Source organism: Sphaerolaimus hirsutus (assembly GCA_964036195.1). Taxonomy (NCBI): domain Eukaryota; kingdom Metazoa; phylum Nematoda; class Chromadorea; order Monhysterida; family Sphaerolaimidae; genus Sphaerolaimus; species Sphaerolaimus hirsutus. The sequence goes on along the minus strand of OZ038454.1, from coordinate 5,783,538 downwards.
CATGGCACTTCCCAGGCTCTGTGAATGTCCACTCGGCCGACCACGATAAGTGCTTTGACGCTATAAGAGAGCACTCGGCGCCCTGTATCGACGTGTGCGCCCAGCAAGCTGACAATCTTGGTGAGCTGACCGATCTTGGATGTGACAATGGCTACTTTCTTCGCGGAGAAGACGGGGCAGCTGGGGATCAGGCTCAGGTTGACAGTGCCCAGACTGTGGCTGAGTGATTTTCGTCAGAAACACTCGATTGAGCGAGATTTTAATGATCTGTTTGACTACTACTGTACTGTGGTATCCATTGCTAAAATACCTACACACTGTAACCCATCCATTTACATTCCACCAATATGTAGGTAGGTATAAATCAGAACAAAATTGAAAATACAACACATGTAAATATCCAAACATAGTTATGTCCTTTGTCATGCAAGAAATTACTACTTATTCTATTTCTACAATCAATAAGCACATCATGCATGTCTAATAAGTCGGTCTCAAATAAAAAATAAATTGAAATTTGAATATGAATTTTTAATAAATGCAATGTTCTCACCAACTGTTTTACTTGGTCACATTCTCTCCAATTTTCCAAGCTATCACCAATTACAAATCTGTTTTTTAAGCTTGGCTTCACCTCTATTATTGCAGTGAGTACAGCCATGCCAATTTTTTCATTGGTAAGGCCACACTCGTTCCGAACAGTTCTCAAAGCGATTTTTTCACTTTTTGTTAATTTCCTTTCACATACACTTTTTCTCATGGTAAATTTTGTGGATTGGGGGGAATTTCCACAATTTAGATGTGCCTGACGCTGGCTGGCAGTGAGAGTTGTCTGCGAAATTTTTTACAAATTGGTGTAATAACTTACTGGTTAACAGTCGAAATTTCCAAAGCTGGTATACTCGGATGATATTACACCGTACATTTTTCCAGAGGAGACACTCCATCATGACATGATCACTTTCATCCCGATCATCATCTCTCGCCATCCGTCGTCTTCATGACGTCTTCCATAAGTTATTGGCTGGCCGTCTGCCAGCCGAAGACATAACTCCTATCTGTTTGTAGAGTATCGTGTCTGCCGAGTATAACTCTGTTTTAAAAACTGAGTTGACCAGAATGGATCATGTCTTATATCTGTCAACAGCAATTGACGGACTAAACATTCTGGTAAACCCAAATGCGTTTTAAACAAACTCATCAACTTTGGAAATTTGTGCATGTTTGCAATTGCGCCAAAAATAAATGACACCTTTGGAACTCCCGTTGTCAGCAACCGTGTAGAAGTTTCTTTTACTGGGGCACAATTTTTTGATTCATTAACTGCATTTTCTGCCAACTGTCTGCTGCGTCTTGCTCTGAAAAAAGATGAATAGAGTCCTTTAATCAGATCTTTGTGACATTGGACCCCCACACACTCGTTGACATCAAAATCAACTAAATTTTGGTTAATTACGTGATTTCACCTTTCCTAGGTAATATGGCATGGTTTATTTTATAAAGAGCCGGCTAATATAATTGAGCTTTTGATGACATCTTGATTCCATCAATTATATCTCACTCCCCAAGCACAGTTGGGCCAAGTGGTCTGGTGTGGAGTTGCCCCCAGGTGTTTACTACATCCACCCCTGGGGGGACCCCTGTGGCTGCCCTGATGTAGCCACAGGGGCATGTCCCGTAAAAATTATCAAATTTTCATCTGGCCATTATAAATGAGCTTTTTTAAAATTTGGTTGAAATAGGCATTTTAATATTATTAAACAAGTGGAAAAAGCTCACAGGTGGTGGAAAACAATCACTCAAAAAGAGAAACAACCCTTTTTTTGTACCACAGGGTCCAGGTTCTCTGACAAGCCATAAAAGACTACCTGAACGAATCCCTTTGACATGCAGAAATCATTCCTTTTCATGACTGGTGCTAAGTGAAACCTTTATATGGGGGGTTGCCTTTGGGTGACATATACACTTTGATGTGGTGCATCTTTTATCACCCCTTCCCCCACCCTGAACCCCCCTCAGAAAAAGTTGTGGTTGCACAAATGAGCAAACTTTTTTCATCTTGAAATTTCATTTTGGGATTGTGTTCACCTAGCCCCAAAAATATGATTGTGCTGGCTCCAGACCATTGGAAATTTTTGTCTGGCAAGTAGTGAGCATGGGGAGGCCATGACAGACAGTGTACCAGATGTGTCTGGGGCCAGGTGAACACAAAACCAAAATGAGATTCCAGATGAAAAAAGTTTGTTCCTTTGTTCAACCACAACTTTTTTGAGGGGGGTTCAGGGAGGGGGGAGGGTGATAAAAGATGCACCACATCAAGGTGTATATGTCACCCAAAGGCAACCCCCCATCATAAAGGTTTCACCTAGCACCAGTCATGAAAAGGGATGATTTCTGCATGTCAGAGGGATTTGTTCAGGTAGTCTTTTATGGCTTGTCAGAGAACCTGGACCCTGTGGTACAAAAAACGGGTTGGTTCTCTTTTTGAGTGATTGTTTTCCACCACCTGTGAGCTTTTCCACTGGTTTTACAATATAAAAATGCCTATTTCAACCAAATTTTAAAAAAGCTCATTTATAATGGCCAGATGAAAATTTGATAATTTTTACGGGACATGCCCCTGTAGCTACATCAGAGCAGCCACAAGGGTCCCCCCAGGGGTGGATGTAGTAAACACCTGGGGGCAACTCCACACCAGACCACATGGCCCAACTGTGCTTGGGGAGTGAGATACAATTGATGGAATCCATATGTCATCAAAAGCTCAATTATATTAGCCGGCACTTTACAATGACCTTAATTTTCATTGTTTCTGTTATGTGTGATGCTTTAAACAAATTGGGTTATTTAGTTGACACGCAGTTGACACGAATTGCGACGTCAACTAGTGTGTGTGTGTGCACCCATACAAAATATTTACCATCAAAATTCACCTGTAATATACTATAGGATTTGTGGCGCTGTGCACCACCACGCCCAGGTTGCTCACGTCTGCCATTGCCATCATAAAATTTGGCCCCAAGCCAAAATAATTCCTGTTGCCCGCATCCACCAATTCGATTATGTTCAGCACCAATGGCAGCGAATGGCAAATCACGTATTTAATGCATATCTGCAGAGGGTTTGGGGTCTCACTTTTTTTGTTTGTGACATTTGGTGCCACACCCAGACCCTGTAAAATGTAAAATGTCATGCAAAGTGTCAAAAGTCATGGAAACTCGGTTGCCATTTTGCAGGGTATTTTCCATAACTTTTGATACTTTGCATGACGGTTGACATTTTACGGGGCTTTTTACAGGGTCTGGGAGTGCACCCTGGTGTGATTAGTGAATTGAATAGGGTGCAAACGGGACCACGGTTTCGGTACATGGTTCGGAAAATTTTCCGGACTGGGGGGGGGCGGTCCCGAGAAAAATAAATTCCGGACCTGGTCCAGGTACCGATAGAAAAGTTCCGTTACCGGTTAGGGTTGGAAAAAAACGTTTTTTTAACTCTATGTTTTATATAAAAAAACGTTTTTTAAATAAAAAACGTTGTTTTTTTTAAAAGCTCCCAGATACGACCTTGTGTCAACATATATATGTATATCAGACAATGGCAATACTCTGTGATGTTATATATGACCATATAATGGCTGTTGAGCCATGGGATAGCATTATAAGTGGTGATTTGTGTCAAAAATATCCATTTCTTTGTTGATACGTTCGTATATCGCCTTATAGTCGAATGTTTGTGACTTCAGGTAAAGTTTGGCACGGAATAGTGATCAAACAAGGTTATAAAAGGAGGTTGTTACTTTGGGAGTGAAGTTACACACTGTGGAGGTACATGGAAGCACATTACCTCAATATTATATGCTACACCGACATATGACGGCTTATTAACCCATGGTAGCATATATAAATGGATACTTTGATACTAAAAATGCCACAAAACCAATGAAAACAACCACCAATGTCAATTTGTGTGTAAAATTGCGCGCTTGCGCGCAAAAATTTTGCAAAATACCTAGTGCTTAGTACTAAAAATTTTGGTCGATGTTTTTTTTAAAAAAAAAACATTTCGGACGTCATGTTTTTTTATATAAAAAACGTCGTTTTAAAAAAAAAAACGTTTTAAAAAAAACATCGGCCAACCCTAGTTCCGGTCCCGGTCCGAAAAACTGGTCCCGTTTGAACCCTAACAGACAACTCTATTTAAATATCGTATTTACCTGTATCGCGACGTGGCTTTGTCTCGATGCCGCCGTACTCACTGGACCTTCTTGATTCTGAATCGAATACAAATAGGGTTTTTTTAGAAATTGTTTTATTGGACTGACTGTATTTACGTGCATTTGCTTGTGCATAATTTTAACCGGATAAATGCATTTTAAAAGCTACCGATTGCGCTGTTCACAGGCATGGTGCTTTCGTAGGAAAATGTATAGGTATTTCTGTACTACAGTATTTGCTCAAATAATTTATCTCAGCAATTAATTTTCATCTGACTTTTTCCGGGTAACACTATTCTAGGGCCTAATATGTTTGTCAATATTTTTCAAATAAGTATCTGGGGGCACTCCCAGACCCTGTAAAAAGCCCTGTAAAATGTCAAATGTCATGCAAAGTGCCAAAAGTCGTGGAAAATGCCCTGCAAAATGGCGACTCGGTTGCCATTTTGCTGGGCATTTTCCATGACTTTACACGCTTTGCATTATATTTTACATTTTACAGGGTCTGGGACTGGCACCTGAGCTATTAGTTCAACAACTCACGGATGCAGGTGATTGTCGCATAATACAGGCCATTCTCGCAGCAGTGTATGTTATCAATATTAGTGGCCCTCCATTTACCACTGTTATATGGCCGATCACGCGATAAAACAGCTGTGAAAAGGGTTGTAATTAGTGATGTAAAAGCGCCATGGCGCTGACGCCTGGCGCTAGCGCCAAAGCAAAAAGCGCCATGGCGCTAACTTGCTGTGGCGCTTGGCGTCATCCCCATGAAAAGCGCCATGGCGCTATTTTGCTATGGCGCCATTGGCGCTTGGCGCTGGGGGTCGGAAAAGCGCATGGCGCTTTTGGCGCTTGGCGCCAAAGTCCTGGCGCTTTTTACACCACTAGTTGTATAATGAAAAGAATATTTGGTCGATAATTTGGAGCACGATTTTTAGATTGATGCCTAAATTCTATACAAGTCCCCTGTTACCACTGCCGAATTGTGTGAATGTTTCAAATATCTGGAAAATTTTCCAAGTGTCATCATCCAATACGAATCATCCAAAATTTTGGGTTAATATACCCTAAACCCCCCCCCCCAGATCGGCCAGCTATCTACCTATCTGGAGCGATTTTTGAGAAACTTTACCCCAATTTTCGCTCAAAATCGCTATTTTTCATACCTTTATATACATTTTAATTTCAAAAATCACTAGTTCATGCGTCTAACTGCCTTAATGTCCTTATATACCCATTGTTAGCCATTTTTCACTACTTTTAGCGTTTTTTTCTCCTTTTCCTCACTTCTATACCTATATTTTGAACCCCCGCGACCCCCCCCCCCCAACCTCCCCCCCCCAAATTTTTTTCAGCTATCTATCCCTCCGGAGGAGCGATTTGCTATCTATATGAACCCCCGCGAGGGTCCAAATCTACAAAACCCCTGGTAAATACATGTACTTTTTACGGAGGAAACGTCAACGTATTTACACATTACTGATTACTCATTACTCATTACCTATACGTATAATACGTTTTATCAACTATTTATGCTTCCCACCCCCAAAATACGCACTCTTCTCTCACCTGATACCATTTATTCATTCTCAATTTTGTCGCAATCAATTCCGCGCCAAGTTCCAAACTTCCCACCCTCTTGCATGGAATTATTTCCAATTCGTAGAAATATGGAGCGCAATAGATCATTGTCGATACTGCTACAAGTAATATACCTATGCAGGGTTGCGTGTGCAGCCAGTCTGCAAATTTTTGTGTGTTTTTTGTTGGAAAACGCTGTTTTTGTGGGAGGGGGGGGGGTTTCTCGGTAAAAGTCAAATGAACCAATAAAGTATACTCGACGGACCGCATGCTATGCATTTTTCTGAAGGAAACACTCCATCATGACGTCATCATTAATAAAATTAAAATAATTCCAGCAAAAAAAAACGAAAAAACATGACGGAAAAAACATTCCTCGTTTGTACCTGACTCCGCCTTTTTCTTTTTTTTCAATATTTTTTTGTGTAAGTGCATACATAAGTATCCAGCTCTCCCGTTATTGACCAAGGCATAAATATATATGGGCGCATACTTTGCGGTCCGCCGAATATACTCAAAATTTGGAAAATGCAAATATTGATGTTAATTTTTGTTGATTGCTCACATTCACACTTTCAAATTCACGTTTTTAAATAATATTTTTTTAAGATTTCCATATTTTTGAAAAACATTTTTTTTAATACGGTACTTTGTTTTGAAAAAACGGTCTTTTACCCCCCCCCCCCCATTCAACAAACTCGATCTAGCGTGCAGCGGTCTCGACACAGCCATGTAACAAGCCAGCGCAATCAAACATTGCGTCCAGCAACTTCCCACTGACGTTGCCCCAGCTGGTGCGTAAACATGCCTCCTGTTTTTTCAATAAAATGTTTTAGAAAAAAATTTAAAAAATTTTTTTTTGTAAACACTCACGCCAGCGTGATGAGAACGTCTCTGGAATAGACGTCATGTAACAACTGGGAGCACTCCCAGACCCTGTAAAAAGCCCTGAAAAATGTCAAATGTCATGCAACGGTTGCCATTTTGCAGGGCATTTTCCATGACTTTTGACACTTTGCATGACATTTGACATTTTTCAGGGCTTTTTACAGGGTCTGGGATTGGCACCTGGCCGATGACTACATCGCAGCGTAAAAGGACTGCAGTGAGGAGAAGTAAACTGTCCCAAGCTAATAATGACCATAGATAGCAGCGGAGACACTGCAACGTAAATATTTTAAAGAAATACTTTAATCATAAATTATTATTAACATTAATTAACACAACATTATTTAACATAAAAAGTGAGAAAATTTTAACAAACTCCCCGGACAAACTCTCAAATGACCAAAATGTCATGTAAAATAAAAATATACAAGTAAAAGCTTTGCGGTAAATACTTAAATACATTTTGCCAATTTCAACTAGTTAATTCAACTTTCATGCAAAAGTGGGATTTTCAAACTGCGAATTTTTTACACAGCTTTACAAATCTTCACCAGGGAGGGACACTTTTTTCCATTTCCACCTTCCACTTAAAATCATATTATCGCCACCCCAAATCCTCCTAAAACTTTATAAAAACCACCAAGTATCCAAAACTTACCTCAGCCAGGTGTAAGTTTCTGATCAAATGCACTGCCCAGGTGTTTACTAGAAGGCCGGCAAGTGCGCAAGTAACCATTACGATTCCTGGTAAAATGTGCGCGAAATATTCCCCATTGTCCGACCCCTTTGGAAAATCCTGAAAAAAATAATTTTTTACGTGTAAATGCTCTGAAATGGATGTTGGAAACTAAATGGATAAATTGGAAATTTGAATAAATTATATATTTAAAGAGTCTGTAGAAAAGGTACAAAATGTTTTCACACTGGCCTGTACTTGAACCCGGGACCTTTCACGATGCGTGTGAATGCTTTAACCGACTGAGCTACCAGGAAGCCACATTTTGCACTGCTCTAGCTCTATTTTGAAAATGTTTTGCATTGATTTGTTTCACAAATCCGTTTTTGCTAAATTGAACACTGGAATTTGTCAATACGATTTCGAACGTTCTTTGCAACGACATAACTAAGACAAGATCCCATCTAAAACGTCAGAACAGCATGAAATTGTGCACTTTTTTTTCTTCTTCGTTTTCCTAACTAAAACCTTTCGAACCAACTTTGAGTAAGCACGTGCATAAAATAACTCAAAAACATTCGGATGCGTACCGCCAATTTTTAGCGTGCGGTGGTTCGCCAGTGTGTGCACACAAATGGCCCCACACACGCTCAAAGCAAAAAATGGGTGTATGGATACGCGGTGAAGCGTCGTGAAGTACTTCACGCTGACGCTTCCCGACGCTTCACGCAGCACACCATCGCTTCCTGACGCTTCACTAAAATTTGCGTGAAGACACTTCACTCATTTTAATATGACGCTGACGCTGCGTTCTTATGTTGGTGAAGCGTGTGGAAGCGCTAAGCAGCGTGAAGTGTCTTACACATTTTTGGAAGCGCGTGAAGCATTTGTGAAGCTAGGTTGAAGCAAGCTACGTTAAAAAATATTTTCGAAGTCACTTTAATTCACGCACCTGGAGTGTACAACTCAGTGTTATTTCATTTTTCCTCTCATCATTTATGTCGATCTTTATATCGAGACCCAATAACGGTGATGGTGTAGTGCTGTCTTTCTGTCCGAACATTGTGAAAATTAATTAATTAATTATCTAAATATGTTTGTATGATTAGATATTCTAGGGTTGAAATTTGTATGTTGTAGAAAATCTGTAATTAACGAATGTTGTGTGGGGGAAAAAACTAGAACACTGCAGAGGGCAGTCGCGAGCCCTGTAAAGTGTAAAGTTTGTTAATGTAAAAAGTGAATTTAAGTTGTGTTTTGCGCCCGTGCAAGCTCACTGTGTCAACTTATACGTTCAACTTATACGGAAAAAAATTGAGAAATTTGTAGTAGTGTATAGTGATGTCATTTCATCACATTGTCAGAAGTGTGCAGTTATGTCAACGTTATAACTTATGAGATATACATACATAAACACCTAAATAGGTACCTGAATAAATGTAAAATAGTATACTGATCGGACTCTGCGCTCTACAAAGAATGCTACCATATTTTGCAGAACAAAATCACAGTAAGAACCCAATTCCCCCAATGTGCACCCAATTCGGTTGAAGACTGTAAATGATTTTATTTCACGAGAAAAAAATTGTAAAAACATGGTCCTTTATTCACATGAGATACGGTAGATCCCACCTCAAAGTGAGCAGCCATAATAAATAGTATGGAAATATAAAAACGTTAATTGATGCGTGCGCACTGCATTTTCACTCACATCTAGCGCCCGCTCGATCTCAAAATACCTCGCTGTTTTACATTTACATTTGACATAGGCTTTCACTCAATGCCCTGCTTAAACGTGGGAAAGTTAATGTCCATGTTGTGAAAATAAAATCTACATATTTAATTGTCTTAGGTGCCTGAATGTCTAAATACGGGCACCTTATAGTGCATTTGCATAGGACACTTTGCGTAGTCCCACTATATTTCGTTGACTGCATGCTATACAGTTTTCTGAACTAAGCACTCCGTCATAACGACATCCTTGAAAAATTGTTTTGATAAAAAAAAACAGAAAACGATGCAAAACTCTCTTAGAAGACAAAAATGTGCGATATACTTTTTTGAATAACATAAAAAATAACTCCCCCCCCATTCGAATAACTCCCCCCTGAATAACTCCCCCCTCAAAAACTTCGGACTTAAAAAATAACTCCCCTGGGGTCTTGTTCGAGGATTTAGGGTACTCGAGTATTGGATAAATACATTTACATATACTCAAACAAAGTACCTGTACTCACCTGTGCGCGTACTTTTGAAAAGCATACGTGTACAGAAAATGTATATCTGAAATTATTATATGTGACATGATAAGTGACAATGGTCCCACACACGCTAGTTGACATCGGCACCAAATGTCAATTGGTTCTGTTCCCAGCTTGCGTTTGAACGTCATTCATCGGCTCGTCAGCAAGCTTTGAATTGGGATCGGCACCAGTTGACATTTGGTGTTTGATTTTGATAGAATGGTTAAAGATAGCGGCAGTGCTTCCTTATTTTTCGAGTTGAAATTTTTTTCCTGCAACTCGTCAACTAAAATCTGAATTGACATGGAATCCAGTTGACATCCATTGTGCGTAGCGCCATAGACACTGCAAATTGTACCAGGCAATAAGCACATTTGCATGCTACTGATTTTCTAAGCACAAACCCGTGTAAGTTGTAAATAAATTTAAGCAATTACGCGTGAAATTTGTCCATTTTGTTTCTTCTCTGAAATCGCTGTGTTGCTCGCTCAAATTGTCTGATGACGTTTTAGCCTCGGGCACTTAGGAAATTTGCTTGTGCACCCACGTCCCACACATCTACCGTATAAAAATGTAAAAGATCCCCGGGGATTTAATTTCCAGGTATTTTGCTGTGGGGGTTATTCACGGGACTGATTTTTCAGGATTTTTTGGAATGGTCAGTCATGAATGTATGCATAAGGCAATTATTCATTGTATGAACAACAATGCAATTAACTTAATGAAACTGGAATGTAACAAAATGTTAAATGAGGCCTTATAAAACTTGACAGAGAATTGTCATTGGGTCACCCCCAGACCATTAAAAAGGCATGGTTGGCAAAATCTCATTTGAAAAAAAAATAAAATTAAAATGGTAGGTTGAAAAATAAACTAAAATCAAATCAAATGAAACAAAAATAATTTTTTTTCACAACCGAGTTGCCATTTTGCAGTGCATTTTCCATGACTTTTGCCACTTTGCACGACATTTCACATTCTACATGGGCTTTTCACAGGGTCTGGGAGTGCCCCCGGGATTTTTCAACGGTGACATCACGCATGCAACGTGACGTGTTTGCTTAGCCTAAGTTAATTTTTTATGATGAACTGAAACCTATCATTATTATGTTAGTTTTGAATGCACCCGCAACATGTGACACGGGTTCTTTTATAACGCGATAAAATGACAAAAGCTGACGAAAATTCAATCAGTTCCAAATGTTGTTTTCAACAATTGGGTTTTTTATTTTGTAGTGCAGGAACTCCTTATTCCCTTAAAATTTATTTACCGCATTTGCTTGAATAATTCCCCCTTGAATAATTCTCCCCCCCCTCGAATAATCCCCCCCTGTAAGACGAGTGAGGAAATAATAATTCCCCCCTCGAATAATCCCCCCCTTTAAAGATTTGATTAATTTGTGTTACCTAATTTTAACAAAAATAGCACGTTATTGTGTATCTAACGCATATTTCGTGAAATGAGTTGATGGAAACATGCTTGAAAACTTTGATGAAATAATTATTCCCCCCTTGAATAATTCCCCCCTCAAAAATGTCTGACGAAATAATAATTCCCCAGGATGATTATTCAAGCAAATACGGTATTTATTCCTTCATATTTATTTACAGAGGCAGAAAACACGGCACAAGAATAATGTGGGATCATTTGTCTTAAAATAACTAATGACAATAAAACTTGCAGACGGAATTGGGTAGAAATAATAGTAGACTTATGAGAATAGACACATTCTCAGGTTTCATAGGGGGTGAATATTATTTATGATTAATATATGACGTACGTACAAACATGTGGCCAGCGTGTTAACGTTTTTTACATAATCACGCATAATTTGTGGCTCATAAAACCCTCCAAAATAGCGAAAAAGTAACACGTAGTGGATTTAACACGCTAATCCGCACGGTCCAAAAAGTAACTGCAAGCCTGGATAGAATGTTGACTGATTTTTTACCGGAAACTGTACTTGGGGCACATGTGCACGAAATTTCGGCGCTTGGTACCATTTTTTCTATAGTTTTACAAGCTTTAAGCTATAGTTCAGTCTTGTGTCTTACCTTGGCGGCATGCCAACGAGAACTCGCGTGTTCTGATAATCGGAAAATGTGTTGTTGCCGAAAAGAAAGTGTAAATGCAATAATCTATTTCTGGCGATATTTTCCACTCGTCATACTCGGCAGTCAATTTTCGATGGTTGGCACGCTGCCAACGTTAACTACACACACTTATACACAGTTTTAGTCACTGAAATATGCCATTTTCCACAAAAACTGGCAACCCCCCGCCCAACCAAGTCCCATGCGCGCAGCCGCAGCAAACAGAAGTCCAGAATGCAGATATGCATACATTATTCAGTGATTAGATCAACGCTGAGCCATTTGCAACGCGCGCACGCGTGCTTCTCGTTACTTTGCGATGGCAAAATTGTGAAATTTTTGAAGTTTTTTAGATGGTTTTTTGGATTTTTTGAAATTTTGGATTTTTTATTGAATTTTATATTTCATGACACTGGAGATAATTTTTTTAAATGAGTTCAACTGTGGCCCTTTTGAAGTGTATTTGATGTGCACACATGGCGATAGACCAGAGTTGCGAAAGCGTATTTACGCTTACCCGAAATACCCGGGTAAATGGGTATTTATACTTACGCTTACGCTTACGCTTTCATAAAATACCCGTACGCTTTTTTACGCTTTCCCGGCCAAAATACCCAGGTACTAAAAGCGTAAAAAAGCTTTTCACACGGTTCAGTTTTACACTTTTGAAAAAGCATAAAACCACAAAAAAGAATGAACAAAACTGCATACCAAAAAATTACTGCGTGCATGCAGTAATGTGCTGGAAAAAGTGGCACATTTACAAATTGTGTCTTGCTAATACTGTGTCGTCGAGCAAAATCGTGGCTTCAGATAAGAAATTTTGGGCTGAAAATGGATTCCGACGACGATGTTGTCGCCGTCGACAGCAGTAACTCCAAGTTGGAAAATACAAAGATGACTTACCTTGTTTCTTCTAATAGAACGGCAGCCTCCAATAGAACGGCACCTCCCATAGAACGGCAGGCAAATAAAGTTGACCAAAAAATTGAACGGTGCTCTTCTATTAGAAGAAATACGGTAAGTGTCGCTGCCGATGAATTGCCAAACAACATATGAGGCAGACTACTAAGTTGACATCAGAAAAATGTCGCTGAGAGCTTGATTTGGAAAGAATTCACTGAGAAAACGTCTCTTAAAATTTTTTTACGCTTACGCTTTTATTTACGCTTTCCCAGGTGTTTTAAAAATACCTTACGCTTTCAGTATCCATACTGAAAATTTGGAAAGTGTATTTACGCTTACGCTTACGCTTTCCAAAAATACCGGTATTTTAACAACTCTGCGATAGACCTAACTAATGTTGAACCTAAAATGGGCCAACAATAAGAAAAAATTATTCAATTATAAAATTTTGATAAAATAAATTAAAAAAAACGTTTTCAAACTTGTGCTTGCCATCACCCTTTAACCAATCCAATCCCAAGTAAAATATAAGCTCTATGTTTGGCTCTTAAGGCTGTGGGAAGCTCTAATGGGGCAGATGAGTGCTGGAATATAGGTGGCGACATGAGTTGTGGCTGAGGTGTCGAAAAAAATTGAAATGGAAATTAGAAAATTTTGCACTTGCCAGAAAATGGCAATGAAAAATTCTTGTACTTGCTGGAAAATGGAAAAATGAAATGCCGGAAAATGGAAAGCAGAATTTGCATGAGCTGCCACTATTTTTTAAGCATGTCAGGCAAGCAGGCAACAAGTTGTCAGAGATCTGTGTTTCTCTGTCCCTGTTGTAAAATGCCTTCCAACAGACACACATTATTAGACCAATGCTGTGCAGATGCCCTTCGTGGCCCCTTTCGATGCCATTTCTACATTTTTATGCCACAGATGCAATAAATATCACTTGTCAATTGATTTGACATGTTAAAATTTGTGGGCTTGAAATCCCTGGAAAAAATTGCAAAAGTATAGACATTTTCTATGAAAAAATAGATTTAAAGTGTCTAAAATATCAAGAGTCAAAAAAAATTCAGAATTTTGGAAATTATTTTGATTTTTTGATTCCTTGAATGATCATGACAAACCTCTTGAAGCATGCTGTGCATGTGTGTGCGTGTGTGCGTGCATGCGATGAAATTTTCTATCGAAGTGTTTCTCAGTAAATGTGAGAGTGCTCTTCTCGTGCAAATATCTCATAGATGGAAAGGGCATATGTGACTATGTGTGTCTCTGATTGACAGCTGAAAATATTGAACTACTGGGTGCTTTGAGTGATACTTATAGGATGCAAATACTAGGGGCGCCGGAGCAGACACTTCTTTATGTAATGGCTAGTTATGCGGTGCCATATTGTCAAAATGGCACCCTCAAAAAATGGCACCGCACCGCACCGGTACCGGTGCTATTCTTGAAAAAATTGCACCGGCACCGTCAGGGCACCCTCAAAAAAACGGCACCGCACAGCACCAGCACCGGCGCTGCTGCTCTTCGGTGCCGAGCACCGGGGCATCGGTGCCCCGGTGCATTTCCATCACTATTAATGGCACTGCCCACGCTAGTTTACCAACACCAGTCAACTCAAAATTGAGCACTGCTCATGAATCAGCTTTGAAACTAAGCTTGCCCAAAGTACTGTATTTCTTCTAATAGAAGAGTGCCGTTTTATTTTTCATCAACCGTCTTACCTGCCGTTCTATTGGAGGTGCCGTTCTATTGAAGGTATGTAGTTATATCAGAAGAAATACGCTATATAACTTTAAAGTTGGTATCCGGGTATTATGGGAGAGATGCCTACCTAAATCATATTATCAGTTAAAAAACGTAATGTTCAGATTGGCGTTTTTTTTGCTATTTCGCAATCACAGAAGCGGCGAAGTAAATAGAAATGCATCAAGTCGAATAAAACATTTATGCAAATCTTATGTTGCACTTAAGATAATGGATTTGAGCGTAGATGTTTACAACGATGACATGTGAAGTAAACACAAAGTGTTGTATTTTAGATTTCTCCGGAAAGTTATGTACGTATTTTGTTTGACTTTCATTATTTGACCATTGTAAAATGTGGATATTGTGTGAGGGCGCCGATATTTTGGGCGAAATTTTTGCAAAGATTAAACATGAAGTGCTACAAAATTGAACGACTTAATGAGGAGAAATGTAAACGATTCTGTTTAATATACCTACTTTACTGAAAATAGCAACCGAGTTACCAAATTGCAGGGCATTTTCCATGACTTTTGACACTTTGCATGACATTTGACATTTTACAGGGCTTTTTACAGGGTCTGGGAGTGCCCCCAGTTTGCACATGAGTATTTATTACAAACTGTTATCGCACAATTGCCAGGCATCCCGTAGTCTTAAATAAGTTATAATTAAAATACATTCGAAAAGTTTTTACGCGATTTCAAGCCTTCGCAAGCTTTTTAGAAAGTAAAAAAATTTGGAAACTGTTTTTCAATGAATGCCGCCATTTTCAATAAATACATGGCATTTCAATAAATACAATAATTCGAGAAAATACGGTACATAGTGAGCTTGCGCTGCGATTACAAAAAACAACTCCAAATTGCATATGGCTCTGTGGTTGATAAACAGTAATGTTTTTAATGGAACTCACAACACCCAAGATGTATTTTATCCATTATTCATTATTGAAAGGAAATGACGTTCAGGTATAATAAAATGAATACACAAATGAGTAAATAAGTATGTAAATAGGTATATGTAATATTTTGTATAAATGTGCTTATCAGTAGGTAGCTTTCTATGTTTTGAATGCATGCAGTGACATCAAATGCAAAGTTGAAATATTCTCCAGAAATAACAAGCTGAGATGTTATTGTTGTACCCCCCCCCACATTTTTTTACTCTCTACCGGGGTAAGGGTGTTTGCGCCAAGGGCTAGCTGTTGCGTTCGATTTTTGTGGATTAAAAATAAAAAAGGAACTCAGAAGATACACGATTACTGTATTTCCTCGAATAACCCCCCGGGGGTTTTCTCAGAGTGGAATGTTTTAGGGGGGGTTAAACGAAGGGGGTATTTCGAGGGGCGGTTTATTATTTCGCCAGAAATTTTTTTGAAATCCCAGTACTAATTTGTTGTTTGTAACGTTGTTTTAACATAACACATTCAATGTCTTTAACGTGTGTTCTGCGTTTCCCGGGTCACAAACCGCAGCTTTTGTAGTTTACGTTCTCTATACACTAAAATTGGGGGTATTTCGAGGGGGGGTGTATAAATTCATAGTGTCCATTTTGAGGGGGGTATTTCCAGGGGGTGGGGGTATTTCGAGGGGGTGGGGGTATTTCGAGGAAATACGGTATTTGAATAAAAGCACAGGTTCCTACTAGGTTTCCTCGAAATACCTATGTCTCCGGGTGTATTTCTTATCATCTTTCAAGCTGAAATCATCCACTTCGGAAATTTATTAAGCGACAAGAAAAATGGTGAGTTACCTATGTATGTGAAAAGTTAAGTAACAGTGCTTAGATGTTGCTTCAGGTCACAGAAAAAGTTATAACTGACAAATCTGTTTGTGTAAATGAATGTGTGAATATAAATATTCACTCAACATGACATTGAAGACTCTCTTAATTACCTTGTTACTTGTCCACTGAAGGAATTGGTGTCGTCACGAAGGTCTCCAACAAATAATCACGTCTAAAGTGCCAGCAAAAAAAAACAAACAACAACAACAATTAACCACCTTCAATGATGGTTATGGGGCAATGTAGTCGATTTATTAAAAACGTTCATCACACATAAAAAACGTTACGCATTAGTATACTCGGTGCAAGGCGGGCTATGCATTTTTTGAATGAAACGCTCCATCATGACGTCATCATCAGTAAAAGCAAGTGTCCCCAAACAGTTGGTTGTACCCGACTCCGCCTTTTTCTTTTATTTACCTATTTTTGTTGTGAAAGCGTGTACATAAGCATCACGGGCATGTAACATAAGCGTTATCGACTAAAACATAAATAATTTTGGGCGCAAACTTTGTAAATAGTCCGCCGAGTATACACTCCGTCGAAATTGCACCCCAAAGAATCATGGAAAAAGCAATTGCATATGACGGGCATAAATGTACTGAATAAACCAGGGGCCAGTTCTGCAAATTGAAAGTGAGAAGTAAAATTGTAAATGCGAAGAAAAATGGCAAAAGCGAAGTGAATTGAGAAGTAAAATGGCAAAAGCGAAGATAAATTATATATAGGTATTTTTTAGCTTTTGCGATTTTACTTCGCTTTTGCCAATTTACTTGCCATTTTACTTCGCTTTTTCCAATTTACTTGCCATTTTTCTTCTCACTTCTCAATTTGCGGAACTGGCACCAGCGCATTCGCAATGGGATGGAATACAGATAAATGAAACTTCAATCTGTTTATGACGCTGCTGTGATAAATTGCATATTAAAGCCGCTTTTTCCAACGTCTTTGGAGGCAGTGAATGCAATGGACGATACCGTATATCCTTGAATAAGAACTTCAGGGCTGTTTTTTGTGATAAGTATATTTTTATGAATCGGCTCAAATTACTTGAAAAATGGGTGATTTTGAGAAATGACCGTATTTCCCCGAAATACACCCAGGGGGCGTATTTTTTCTGAGTGGATATTTTGAGAGGGGTATTTCGAGGGGGGGTTATTCAAGATGGTTGAATTTTTCCCTCAGCTCGAAAACATCTGGGGGTATTTCGAGGGGGGGGGTTAATTCAAGTGGTGGTATTTCGAGGAAATAGGGTACACTTGAATATAATGTTTGAATAGATCTCTCAAAAAGAAAATATAATAAAACCTCTCTGGAAAAAAACCCGGGAATAAATCAATATAAACCTACTGTATTTCCTCGAAATACCCCCGGGGGGTGATTGTTTCATAGTGGTCCCGAGAGGGGGGGGGGGGTTAAACGAGGGGGGGGGGATTTCGAGGGGGGGGGGGGTTATTATTTCACAAGAAAATTTTTGAAAACCAAGTACGAATTTGTCGTCTGAAACGTACGCAGACGTCGAAAAATGCAACAAAAACTGCCATTTATAAGGTTCTGTAGACTAATATTAGTACGTAGATGGTATAAACACTGTTCTAACGTGATTCCGACATTGTTTTAACGTGTGTTCTGCACTACGCAGAACATAAACTGCCGTATTTGTCATGTACGTTCTCTTTACACTCAATTTGGGGGGGGGGTATTTCGAGGGGGGGGTGATTGTTTCATAGTGGTCTCGAGAGGGGGGGGGTCAAACGAGGGGGGGGGGGTATTTCAA
>OZ038454.1:5579291-5765429 GCA_964036195.1 Sphaerolaimus hirsutus | reverse complement strand
ATATTTATGGACATAAAATTACACATGTATGTGACCTCTGTGTCTGTAAATACCGTATTACCTCGAATTACCCCCCCCCCTTGAATTAACCCCCCCTCGAATTAACCCCCCCTCAAAATGGGCTGGGGAAATAATAAACCCCCCCTCGAAATACCCCCCCAAATACAGTGTAAACAGTATGTACATAACAAATAACACAGTGTGTGAACTGTATTATGCAGAACACACGTTAAAACCGATGGCTGAGTGATGTGAGGGAATGGTTTATGTGTATATACAGTAGTAAATATATGCCTATAAACACTCATACGCCTCTGAAGATGTTGTATTTTTCTACGTCTGACTATGGGGAATTTTGTAAAATTTCTGGCGAAATAATAGACCCCCCCCTCGAATAAACCCCCCCATCGAATTAACCCCCCCCCCTCAAAATTTGCTGGCGAAATAATAAACCCCCATGGGGGTATTTCGAGGTAATACGGTATGTATGGAATCCAAATATAATCTTCTACTACCCCACCCTTTCCAAATCTGATTGTCTACTACCCCACTGTATCCAAATCTGATTGTCTTCTACACCCACCCCCCTTCCCCCCCACCCACAGAATGGTCATAGTAGCGGCGACAAGAACAGTTGGCAGTATCCTTGGCTCACTGTGTACCAGCATCTTTCTGAACCCATTGGGTTTCACAAATTGGCTGACAGTTTGCATGAGCGTGTACGCTTGCGGTTTTTTCTGGGCACTCTATAGAATTCCACATATTCCACCGAAAGAGCTGAGTGAAACTTTGAAGGCGCTCGCTGGAATTTCCGATCAACAGAGGTTCGTTTTTTTGGACATTTGGTGTAGAAAAACAAAACAAAAAACGTGAGGACATTTTGTAGACAAGATGTAAACCTGCACACTACTAAAAATGAACCAAAAAAGTATTTTCTACAAAATATTTACCTACGTTGAGAAGCTGCTTTTCCAGCTCCCTTCCCGGGTTTTGGACTTACCGTATTACCTCGAAATACCCCCAGGGGGTTTATCATTTCGCCAGCAAAATTTGAGGGGGGGATAATTCGAGGGCGGTTTATTCGAGGGGGGGGTCTATTATTTCGCCAGAAATTTTCGGAAATTCCCCATACGCAGACGTAGAAAAATCGAACAATTATGTAGATGTATATGTGTTTCTAGGCATATATAACGGTATATACACATAAGCCCTTCCCTAACGTCACTTGATCATCACTTTTAACGTGTGTTACGCAATGTACAGATGACAAACTGCGGTATTTGTCATGTACGTACTCTTTACACTCAACTTTAGGGGGGGGGGGTGGGGTATTTCGAGGGGGGGGGTTATTATTTCCTCAGCCGAATTTTAGGGGGGGTTTTTCGAGGGGGGGGGGGGGTTAATTCAAGGTAATACGGTATTTGCCTAGTTTTCTTCAAATTTGTAGTGGAGGGTCAAAATGTTACACTTCTGTCAAAATGTATCAAAATGAGAGGCAAATAGCATTGGATCTTTGTTTTGGAAAATAGCCAAAAATGGGCTGGACCAGATGCCATTTCCCAGCTCAATTTTTTATGTTCATTTTTATATGACCTCACCAAAATAAACCAACTTCAATCCCAGCGAAACATCTAATCAAAATCTGGCAGTATCCACAGAAATTGCTGACCACATTGAAGTAGTGGACAAAAATCCAGAAACCATAAATTTCAAGGAAATTTGGAATCTGTACAAAGATGCAGCTAGGACACTTACCCAGAAAAGGGTTGGGCACAGGAGGTTGATGATTTTGCTCATGATGATCATAATGGTTGCCCTGTCCATGTCACTAGCTGAAGGACAGAGTTTGTTTTTTCATTTAGTTTATAATGGGTATGCAATGAATGGTGCCTGTGTAAATTGGGTCATTTCATTGGGTCATTGGAAATTAACTTTTGTAATCTATACAGGGGCATCTTCCAAATCTGCCATTTTTAATCTATACAGTGGCATCTTCTAAATCTGCCATTTTCACATGCAAACAAATTGACACAGGTACTTTCCATGCCCTACCCATTCAGCCCTTTATATTTATATTTTAGTAAAATACCAATTAAACTTGCAGTTTTCATTGGTATTTATGTGCTGAACCCGCCATTGGAATGGAGGGGGGCAAAATATGCAGCGTGGAGAGCAGCAGAGAGCACAATGAGTTGGTTTTTTTCTTGAATTTTTCCTATGATAATAAGTTGATCCAATAATTGGGGTAGCCAATTATTTTATCATCACTTTCTGTGTGACTAGATCTTTGGTGTGACACTTAATACAATTTTTTAGCAAAGTAGCAAAAAATAGCAATTTTTTAAAGGAATTTAACAACCAAAAATATATACCAAAACCCCAGGTTTAGTCATCTCAACGACTGGGGGTGTCTTGATGAAAAAAGTGCTGCACCTACCCGAAACCTACATGATATTTTTTGGTGTTCTATCCTCCTTTCTATCTATGTTTTTCTTGGCATTTGTCCAAAGCGATTGGTACATGTGGGCGGCTGCTGCAGCTGGGTCACTTTCATCAGTTACACATCCAGCTGTTTTGGCATTTTTGAACATTTTGGTTGGACCTACTGAGGTTGGTTTTAAGGTGGGATATCAGTTTTCATGACAAAAAAATGTTGAAAACCAGAAATTCATCAGTGCCATCACAAAAAAACTTGTGTGAACAGCACCATAGTAATTAGTGAATTTATTCATGCAATTCACTTGAACAACTTTTCTTATAAATTGCCACTTTTCATGTGACTTCTCCACTTCCACTTCCACCAGGAGTTCCAGAAGTTTTCAAATTTGATCAAGATCTAAATACTCCACAAATGCATGTATTTCAGATCGGAAGGCTGTCTACCATAAGCCTGCTAATAATGACCCTGGGCTTTTTACTGGGAGATATGGTTTTGCAACCATTGTATTTGCTCACAGTGGGCGTTTTCCCTGGACTCATTTTTTTGGTCGTAGCCGCGTTACTTTTCTTCGCACTTGTCATTGTACTTTTCACCCACATTTTGGCAGTTAAAGAGGGGATTTACGAGTGCACCAGATTTGAGTTATTCTTCATCAGAGCTATAAAATCGATTTTGCAGAAATTACGGTTAACACACGTACCTTAAAACGATATTATTGCTGAAAAATTTTTTTATGAAAGTATGTCTGAAAATATGTGTCAGTAATTTACCAATAACGGGAAAGTGGTGGCGTATTTTAACAATGATTTTTATGGTTTTGAACAGTGAGAAATTGTTTATTTATGTTCAGCCATTCTTTCATAATTTCAACTTTCGCCGGGTTTATTGACAACTTGTCTCGGTTTTATTTGTCACAACTTAAAAATATGTGATTATTGACTGGTGATGAATGAAGTGGCCCGATGCATACATTTTCTCGCGTTCCAGACGTTGTCTACTATAAAATATGTTGTTTTTTTTGCAAATGAATTGGTACTAGCACCAGCAGCCAGGAATTTGACACAAACTTGTCACTGTGACCAAAAAAACTCACCCACAGTGCCTTTCCTGGGCGTAGTGCCGTGCAACAATAGCGACATGGTATGTTTTTTCCAAAGTTGTTAAAAGGTAAAAAATACTCGAAAAATACGCGTACGCGAGTACCTATGCGGTAAAAACATTTACATATACTTTTTTAAATACCGTACGCACTTGTACGCGTACATTTTTAAAGCATACGCGTACGCAAAATGTATTTCAGAAAATGCATTTTGGGACATATTGTGCCTACACACACTAGTTTTCACCGTGACTTCGTGTGAAAACTGAAAAATTTTTAAATGCTAATAAATGAAACCAGTTGAATGATTTAATTAAAATTTAATTTGAATTTAATTTAATAAAAGTTACAATTTTGAAATTTGTAAACTAAAACACATATAGCATACAATAAGAGTAGGCTGAATGTCACCATGTCACCATTTCAGTTTTCACACATGTCATGGTGAAAACTAGTGTGTGTAGGGCCATTTAGGTATAAAGTGACTACACTGCTATGTATTTACCAGAGTTGTGCAAATACTGGTATTTTTGGAAAACGTAAACGTAAACGTAAATACCTTTTCCAAATCAAAAGTATAAATACTAAAACGTAAGGTATTTTTAAAATACCAAGGAATACGTAAAAAAAACGTAAACGTAAAAAAATTTACACACAGTATTTGCCATTGTGATTTGGGAAATACCATTATTTTCACCTTTAGATGGGTCAATCGCTATATCTGCACCACTTTCCGTGTGGCCAAGTCCAACTACGCTGGTGATTCTAGGGGAGTCCCAGACCCTGTGAAATGCCTTAAAAATGTCAAATGGCGTGCAAACTGTCTAAGGTCATGCAAAATGCCCTGGAAGGTGGCAAATCTTTGCCATTTTGCTGGGCATATAACATGAGTATTGACATTTGCATGAAATTTTACATTTTTACAGGGCATCCTACAGAGTCTGGGATTGGCACCAGAGCTGCACTCGCCCTGCCAGTTTCAAAACGTGTGCTACTCATAGTTGTTGCAAGTGGCGTCGTCGGAATTCATCACAAAAAAAATTATAAACGCAAGACTCCACAAATAAACAAAAAGGGTTCTGTGTTCAGCATTTGAACACATTCATGAATATGTACCAAGTATTCCATGTGTATTAATTGCAAGCGAGATTCACTTTTTTATACACCGCTTTTTGTATGTACCTATACAAGTTACGTTTATGCAAAAACATAAGAATATTGTTGGCTGCAGGTGGTGTGGCCCATTTGAACATGTGCATGTGTGAACGATCACAAGTTTTTTACGTTTTCACCAGTACCCAGGTACTTTGGTCAGGAAAACGTAACAAAACGTAACGGTATTTTTGGAAAACGTAAATGTAAACGTAAGTATAAATACCCGAATAACTGGGTATTTCGGGTAAACGTAAATACGTTTTTCCAACTCTGGTATTTACAGAAGTGGTTCTGTTGAATTATAAAGACACGCGTGCATGCCTTTAAAAAAATCGCAACCAAATCGAATATGTTGTGGAGACAATAGAAGTGGAAACGAGTCGGGAGAGCGACAATTTTTATTTCCCAGAATAAAGAGACCTTGAAAACTATTTTACCTGTCATTTGCTTATAGAAAAATATACGTTGTGCTGTACACGTACGAAAAAGTGCCCACTTTTACATATTCTATGAATAAAATTAGGTAGTCATTTCTACACTCACAAGAAAAGTACCCACATTTACGCGTACGTACGAGTAAAAAAAAGTATTCCACGTTTTCTATACTTTGTAGTGAGTAAAAAAACTTAAAATTTACATATACTTTAAAAAAAGTTCAGTGATTCTAACAACTCTGGTTTTTCAATTAAGAAATGAATATTGTGTGCTGTCATTGACGAAAGGAACATTTCAGCTAGGTAAATATATGACAGTTTGAAAATTGTCTTGGTGATATTAAGGCAGATGAGATTACATATGGTAAAACCATTGTCCTTTCTCTTTGCGACCAAATAAAATACCTCTGATAATCTGTTACACAAATATAAATATACTCCAGATAACAACAACTCAGAAACATTCACCAATCAATTGCAACAAAAACCAAAATATGTAAATAATATCCATGAACAATTGTATTGCTGCAAACACGTAATCTTCAGGGGAAATTTCGTGCCTTTTCCCACCCATGACCATTTGCACATCGATAGCAAGATACTGTGAAATTGGAAAATGAATTGAAATTTATGTAAATCGCAAACGATAGTATCGTTGGCACTCTTCCGAAACCAGGTTGGCGTGAACCAGGCGTGCAAGGTGTTGAGTTATTTTTGAGTATTTCTAATTTTTAGAGTTTACAGAAGGTTAATTCTTCAACTAACAACCATGAACATCAGCGTGGCGACTGCCGCATAAATCAAGTAGAGTATCTGCAAGAAGTTCACTTTTAAACTTACTCTGTTTTTCAAAATAAAAAATAAAAAAACTCACCTTGATCTTCAAGAAGATATTCACCAACACAGCGACGATGCCGAACACCATGACGACCATCGAAACGACAAACATTATGCCCAAAAGCGATGTGAAGTCAAACTGAAGCGAAATAGCCAAAAAGTATCAAATATTTTTAGAAATCATATTTTTATTTGAAAATGTCAACCTTTGTTTGCGTGGCAAAAATGATGATCGTTCCACAAACAACCGTAACTACAGCCACTGCAATTAAAACTTCTATACGACCATGATGTGCCGTAATCATTGCAGTCATGAAGCCTGCCGCCAGTGTCTGCGATTTTTTTATAATGTAGGATGCCACGTTTAAAAAAAGCAACAACAGATAATTTAAAAAAACAAACCAGCAGTCCACAGAGGATAATGTTGATGGGGAATTTTCTACGAATTCCTTGGCAACATGCCAATGTCAAATATGTCCCGATGAAGACCGCACTAAAAAAACAACATAATCAGTGCCCACGTAGGTGAATAAAAAATGAGAACATAAATAGGTATTTTATTCCATTTTTACTAACAAGCTGACATAGTAGAGTATTTTGCCAGCAGTTGTAGCTCTTATAAAGTTCCTTGCGTCTTCAATAAAAAATACTGGCAAAACCATCAGAGTGACAACTAGAAATTGCAGACACACTATTCCAAACACCTGGATAAAGAAAAAATGCGATTTTTAAAACGTTTTAAAAATGTAAAAAAATTAAAAACCACACACTTAAAAATGAAATGTATCATATCCCACATACCTAAATACAAAAACAAAAATACCGTATTTCCTCGAAATACCCCCAGGGTTTTTTTTTCAGAGTGAGAATTTTGAGGGGGGGGGGGGGGGTATTGCGAGGGGGTGGGGGTAATTAGAGGGGGGGGGTTATTATTTCGCCGGAAATTTTTGAACACCCAGTACTAATAACTTACGCAGACGTAGAAAAATGCAACAAAAACCACCATGTATAAGAGTCTATAGTAGGGCTTGAACTCGACCCGACTCGACTCGACTCGACTCGTGACTCAAGGGTAAAACAGGGTACCGACTCGACTCGTCTGACTCGACCGGAAAAATTGGGCCTAAACTCGAGACTCAAGGTTTTTGCCTGACTCGACTCAAAATTTTGGCAAATTTCGAGTCGGGGTTTCCATTGAATACTGTCCTAAAAATCAATTTTGATATGAACTTTTTAACATATTTTTCAAAAAATTTGCACGCGAGCATGCATTTCCATATCACATGCGTGATATATTGTCGATTGGCTTGACATATGTATTGAATGGTGTTAAAACTCAAATTTCTTGTTACCATAGAATTCTACATAATGAAATACACACACCATCCATGATATACACACCATCTCAAATGCATTGCACAATGTTGGCACTGATCCAAAAAAATGCTGTAAAAGATGTTAATTATCCATCCGTAGGCTGATTTTTTTTTGCAACTTTATTTGTAGCAACATGAGTGATAAAAAGTTCTATTTTTGCTTTATCTTAATATTTAAATGAACTGTTGGCATTTAGACTTCACAAAGTGTGTGTGAAAACATTGGAAGAGAAACCAGTATCAAAAATATCAGCAAGGATCATACCAAAAGGTAATGCATCCGACTCGACTCGAGACTCGAGATTTTTGCCAGACTCGACTCGACTTTTCAGTGTCTTGCCTGACTCGACTCGCCGACTCGACCGGAAAAAAATTGGGGTTGCGACTTGAACTCGACTTTGAAAAAAATCGAGTTTCAAGCCCTAGTCTATAGCCTTATATAAGTATGTAGATGATATAAATCATGTTCTAACGTA
Source organism: Sphaerolaimus hirsutus (assembly GCA_964036195.1). NCBI lineage: Eukaryota > Metazoa > Nematoda > Chromadorea > Monhysterida > Sphaerolaimidae > Sphaerolaimus > Sphaerolaimus hirsutus. Next base: position 5,757,612 of record OZ038454.1, on the reverse strand, counting down.
ACACAATCATTGTTTTAACGTGTGTTCTGCGTTTCCCAGAGCGTTTGTCATCTACGTTCCCTATACACTGAATTTGGGGGGGTATTTCGAGGGGGGGGGGGTTATAAATTCATAGTGCCTATTTTGAGGGGGGGTATGTCGAGGAAATACGGTAGTATTGTTTTAATCACATTACATTGCTCTCACTGTGGGTTAATTGAGTGCACGTTCTTCACGTGCACGTGGATGTAATTTTGATCATCCATCCACATAATGGTACAATAATTTGTATAGTGCAGTATAAGTCGGTAGAAGAATGTGAGAAACGAGTTTGGCAAAAAAATTCTGTAATTTTCCCACGTGAACGTTACCTGAAAGCTTTCATTTCCATCTCAAAAACACAACAAAATAATGCTGTTTGAGGTATAAAAACACTACCTTGCGTATAAATCCCTGCCTGATAGACACGCTATCAAACCCAACTGCATACTTTCCACCCCCCAGGGGATTTACATCTGGGTTGTTATCATGGGCATTCTGGTTGCCACCAAAATTTTGTCTTGGAGTTGGGGGTATCATTGGCGCACTTGGTACCACTGGTGAACCCCCTGAAAGGTTTGTATAATATATGATTCGTCACGAAACAGTTCGACACGGTGCCAGTCCCAGACCCTGTAAAATGCCCTGTAAAATGTAAAATGTCATGCAAAGTGTCAAAAGTCATGTAAAATTCCCGGTAAATTCGCAAACGTTTGCCATTTTACCGGGCATTTTACATGACTTTTGACACTTTGCATGACATTTGATATTTTACAGGGAATTTTACAGGGTTTGGGACTACCACATGGTGCACAGTGATTTTTGTAGTATACCTATTTTGATGCACGATACTTTGATTAATGATGCATGCCATTAAGTGTGCAAACAACTGAGTACATTTTGTTGTTCATCCAATCTGAATTATAGAAACAAATTCTCATGTCTCACAACCAACCTCCATAATAGCCCTGTCCTTGTGGGTGTGGCGGGGGTGCCCCACCCATATTATAGTTCGGTGGGTACCCCTGTGGAGGGGGTCCTCCAGGGTACCCTTGACTGGTATAATATGAATTCTGTTGATGCCCATCTCCATAGCCAAATTGGGGCGGGGCCACTGGCGGCTGCATCTTGACGTTAATGTTTTAAGAAAATATTCAAATATTCAAATTCAAAATTAAAATTTATAATATTTACTAGCTATCACTAGTTGTAGCAATGCCAGAATTGTTGTAACCTTCAAACAGCCACCTTTTAAGGGCTGTTATAAATATTTATAAGGATCACAGGATTTTATTGCCACAGACTGTAACTGGCATTGAATTCAGTTCACACACAACAACTGTGAGTCATATGATTTTTTGTTGACATCAATTGACTCAAAGCATCTATTGGTATTGGTATTTTATGGCTGAATCCACAGACAGTGCATTATGTGTTTTAGAGCAGTTTGAGTACAATCTGCACACAATTCATTGTTGGGAGCTGAAATACAACATAACTATAATGCAGCAACTGTACACTAAATACTTGGCACCAACGTAAACAATAAGCTTTACTTAGCTCTCTACTTTCTGTGCCATATTTTTTCATTTGAACATAAAAAATAGTTTTTGAAATGTAACCTGACTTAGCAACATTTTCACATCAGCACATCTAATTGAAATTGAATAGTTAAATATATTAGAACTCTATGAAAATCTTAGCCCTCTGCTCTCGCTTCCCATTCTCCATTCCTTTTACCGTATTTATTCTAATAGAATGGCATACCTCCAATAGAATGGCACCTCCAATAGAACAGCATGATTTGGCACATTTTTGCGCTCACGAAAACGATAGAATGGCAGACTCCAATTGAACGGCACCTCTAATAGAACGACAGGTAGAAAGTATGTTGGTAGTGTGCCAAAGCAAAAAAATAAATCAAAAATGAGCGGTGAGAACGTTCAAACCATTCATATATTTAGTTGTTAAATTTCAAACTGATGCTCTGATATTAAAATATTGCTCAAACTTCATAAGAAAAGCTATGTTGGAATGAGAAATCTGTGGAAAAAACTGGTGAAAAAATAGAACGGCAGCCTCCAGTAGAACGGCACCTCCAATAGAATGGCAGGTAAAAACTTGACGGAAAAAAAGAACGGCTCTCTTCTTTCAGAAGAAATACGGTATTTGTGTGTTTTTGCATTCTAAAAGGGCATCTCCAATAGCGGTGGGTAAAAAAGTTGACAGAAAGATAGAAGAGCGTCCTCCAATATACTTGCATCTCCAATAGTAGTGGGTAGAAAAGTTAGAAGGGCACCCTCCAAACGAAAGGCTTCTCCAATAGCGGTGGGTAAAAACGTTGACAAAAATGAAGGGTGCCTTTCAAATATAGGCGGGCAAAAAGTTGACGACAAAATGGTTTTTAAACATGAGTATGAGTGTAATCAGTTACCTATTTATGTTTAGCCATGCATTAATAATTCAACTTTCAGCTGGTTTATTGTCTATGTTTTATTTGACACGATATGTGACAGGTGATGAAGTGATCAGCTAAACATTTTAGGCTTGAAAATTAGATTGAACATATCTCAGCACATGAGATCACATGATATAGGTAATCACTGTTCTTCATTCTTGCAACAATACACCTCTGATAACCTCTAACACTCGTATAAATAGGCTCACACATTTACAAATCAGAAACATTCACCAATCAATTGCAGCAAAAACCAAAATATGTAAATTATATCCATGAACAATTGTATTGCTGCAAACACATAATCTTCAGGGGAAATTTCGTGCTTTTTCCCACCCATGACCATTTGCACATCGATAGCAAGGTACTGTGAAAAAAATGATATTTACCAATATTTTGGACTATCAAACTCTTGTGACTGTTTACTGTGCTGCTCGTTACAATTGTTTGTCTTCACTGGCAGGCTCAAGTTTGAATCTTCAAAACAATGAGTCATGTTGTCATACAAAAGTAATGGTTGGCACATTGCCAAACGTTCAGTACACATGCACAGTATCAAGTGACAAGAGTGACAATTTTATCAATCAACTAACAACCATGAACATAAGTGTGGCAACTGCTGCATAAATCAAGTAGAGTATCTGCAAATACATCCACTTTTTAAACTTCACGCTGTTTTTCAAAAACCTGTTTAAAAAACTCACCCTTATCTTGAGGAACATATTGACCAATACAGCAACAATTCCGAACACCATGACAACCATCGAAACGACGAACATTATGCCCAAAAGTGATGTGAAGTCAAACTGAAAACAAAAAAAAACACAACAGATATAAAATATTTATAAAAAAAAGTTTTTTTGGAAAAAAACATGTCAACCTTTGTTTGCGTGGCAAAAATGATGATGGTTCCACAAACAACGGTAACTACTCCCACTGCAATCAGAACTACTTGAACATCGTGATATGCTGTAATCATCGCAGTCATGTACCCTGCCGCCAGCGTCTGAGTTTTTTTTATATTTATAAAAAAGTAGGATCGCTAGTCTTTGAAAAAAAACGAGAACGGATAATTTGAAAAACAAACGAACAAACCAGCAGTGCACAGAGGAAAATATTGAGGGGGCTTTTTCGGCGGATTCCTTGGCAACATGCCAATGCCAAATATGTCCCAATGAAGACTCCGCTGGAAAAAAGAAACTTGCCCACATGAGTGAACAATTCACATAAATTCCACTTTTACTCACTAGCTGGCATAGTAGAGAATTTTGCCAGCAGTAGTAGCTCTTATAAAGTTCCTTACTTCATCAATTAAAAATACTGCCAAAACCATTAAAGTGACCACCAGAAATTGCAGACACACTATTCCAAATACCTGGATGAAGGAAAAATCAGTTTTAAAAAGGGTTGGTGTGGTTTCTACCAGAGTTGTTACGATCGGTACTTGTATTTTTGGAAAGCGTAAGTGTAGGCATAAATAAGCTTTCCAAATTTTGAGAATTCATACTAAAGTATAATTTAGTTTTAAAATTACAAAGAAAGTGTAAAAAATCCTAATATGTTCCTAGTTTCAGTGCATAATCGCATGTGTGCAGTTTTTGTACACAACCCTGTTTAACACTTTCGCAAACACATTAGTCTGCTTTCCGTCCCAGTATAAGAAACTGGGAAATGAGTTTGGTAAAAAAATTTTGCCTCTTGAAAGCTTACATTTCCATTTCAAAAACGCACCAAAATAATACCGTTTAGGAGGTATAAAAACACTACCTTGCGTATAAATCCCTGCCTGATAGACACGCTATTGAACCCAATTGCATACTTTCCACCCAGGGGGCTTCCATCTGGATTGTCATCTTGGGAATTTTGGTCCACACCATAATTTGGCCTTGGAGGCATCATTGGCGGCACTGGTGGCCCTAACGGTTTTGGGTATGATTTGTAACGATGCTAACCTTGTAAACACCTTCCCGGTCACGTCCGGCACCCATTTTTTGATTTTACTTCTTACATCCTATAGAGGCTGAAACTTGGCTATATCCCAAGAGGCTGAAACTTGGGGGAGATATTGGCGCAACCCCCCTCTACTTTGCATGTATTGGGGGGTCGCGGCAACCCCTCAGGGTGGGTCGCCCTAATCGCAAATATTGTTTTGCCTTTTTTGGTGTCCCACAGCAGGTCTGGCACCCGCTGATTTCTGAGCTGTGGGAGGGGTATATATCTAAAATTTTGGGTTGTGTTACCAACACCACTCCCCTACTATACACTATTCAAAAATGTGAGATTAATGAGAAATTTTTTTCAAAAATTTGCTTATTCTCTTTAAAAAAAGCACCACTCCCCAATAGATGGATAACAAAAATTCACTTTTTGGAAATTTTTTATTAGACACTTAAAGAGCTGGTTTACAATACTTTAAAGGGAACGGTTTGATGTTAAAAGTTATGTACAGAACCATACCTCTAAAATGCCTGCATTGCAAAATTTACTTAGGGCGAATTTTATGACATCATAATGACATCATTGCAGGAACAAAAATTCACAAAATTTACACTTTGAAATTCCCCCCCCCCAAGTAAATTTTGCAATGCATGCATTTTAGAGGTATGGTTCTTTACATAACTTTAAACATCAAACCGTTCCCTTTAAAGTATTGTAAACCAGCTCTTAAAGTGTCTAATAAAAAAGTTCCAAAAAGTGAACATTTTATCATCCATCTATTGGGCAGTGGTGTTTTCTAGAGAAAAAGAGATTTTTTATAAATTTTTCACATTTATCTCACATTATTGAATAGTGTATAGTAGGGGAGTGGTGTTGGTAACACATTCCCAAAATTTTAGATTTATACCCCTCCCACAGCTCAGAAATCAGTGGGTGCCGGACGTGCTGTCGGACACAATAAAAGCCAAAAAAATTTGCACTTAGGGCGACCGACTCTGAGAGGGGTCGCCCCGACCCCCTAAATTCATGCGAAGTAGAGGGGGGTTACACCAATACCTCCCCCAAGTTTCAGCTTCTGGAGCGCCCTAGAACTGGAAATAGGGTGTCACAAGTAAGATCAAAAATAGGGTGCCGGACGTGACCGGGAAGGTGTTTAGGATTTATTATTATTTTTTAAAGTGCTGTTTTCTAAAATGACTTTTTGAATTTTCGAATTTTTCCCAAAAATAGTTTTTGATTTTGTGATTTTGTTGAGATACTTTTCGAATTTTTGAATATCTTCCACTAGATTTTTGCTTTTTTATTTTTTTCTGGTCAAATTTTTCTGTGTTGCCGCTGCGGCATATTCAAAACATTTCGAATTTTTATTGGCGATCGGGAAGCGTAGCACAGCAGAAAGAATGAATCCGTGAAGCCTGGATGTGTGTGAAGTGGCGCGCTTCCACACACTTCCACACGCTTCCACCAGCATCACGAAAATACAGTGATGTGTCTTCCACATGCTTCACCTAGCTTCACCGCGCGCTTCACGCGCATCCAAAATGTGGAAGACACTTCACCGAGCTGGCGCTTCCACACGCTTCCCCTACGCATACATTTGGGTCTGACCGCCATATTAAGAAGGGTGAAGTGCCTTCACGCAGATTTTTGTGGTTTGTGTGGAAGCGTCGGCATGCTTGGTGAAGCGTTTGTAAGTGTTGGCGTGAAGACACTTCCCGACGCTTCCCGACGCTTCACCGCACATCCACACACCCATTTTTGCTGTGTAGGTGACTGCGTTCTCGTAGGCCGTAAGCTAAAAGCAATCTTATCAAACTTTCAGAGCAAATGAATGAGTTTGACATGCTTGCTGGAAGCGAAAATGATGTGTGTTGAGCCAAAAAAGTTAGGGAAGCATCTGCGGGAATAAACTTTATTATGCTCCATCACAATATGTACATCAAACAATCTACAACTACATCACACTTTTTGTTGTTCTTACAATCTGAATTTTAAAAGCAAATTCTCATCTCGAACAACAAACCTCCGTAATAGCCCTGTCCTTGTGGGTGTGGCGGGGGTGCCCCACCCATATTATAGTTCGGTGGGTACCCCTGTGGAGGGGGTCCTCCAGGGTACCCACCACCCATATCGTAATTGGGTGGGTACCCCTGGGGTGGGGGACCATTGTACCCTTGATTTGTATAATATGAATTTTGTTGTTGCCCATTTCCATAGCCAAAATGGGGCGGGGCCATTGGCGGCTGCATCTTGACTTTTAGGTTTTAACAATATTTTGGTTTTTCCATTATTTAAATTATGGTAAAAATTACGTTTTCATCAGTTTACATTCAGTTTAAGGTTTTCTTGGCAAAATCGCTTTGAACTCATGAATACAGTACACAAAGAAGTCATGGTAACAGTCGTCAACAATACACGTGAATAGATGCGAATATACCTAAATACATACACTTGTAATGGTGGAAAAAATGGGATATAAATTTGATACACTGCAGCCATAATCGACTATATGTACATGTTGGCACTGTGCCAACTAGTGCCAGAACACATGACGCTCAGAGTGCCATTGCGCCTTTACAAAAATAGTGCTGGGCGCCATACGAAAAATGGTATTTTTGAAACCCAGCGGCTGTATTCTGAACAGCGCCATTTTACTGGCACGTTCATATTACTAGTTTGCATGTTGCAGCGTGAAGACGTGAAATAAATGTAACTGCGTGTGCACAGTATCAAATCACACCAGAGTATAAGTAGGTAAATAAATAGATGCATAAATTTTTTTTTGGATGATTATAAAAAATGATAACTAATAATTTGGGATTTTTTAAAATAAAAAATAAAAAGTGATACTAATTACTTATTTAGGTAAATCGCACCACTAGCGGGACCGGGTCGGTTCCACAAAAAAAAATCGTTTTTGGAGTCACCAGAAACAAAAAATAGTATCGCAATTTATAACTTCACTTCGAGTCAGACTTCTCAAGTAAGCATGCCATAGAAAACGTGCCGTTTTTTTTGCTAAAAAAGCTTGTTAATCACCTTGAAACATGCTCATTCCGTATTTTTCCAGTAGTGCTATATTGATAGCCAAAAAGTATTATAATATTTAGCATACCTACAACTACCGTATTTCCCCGATTTATACCCCCTTGAACTGATCCCCTCCATCGAAATACCCCCAGATACCATTCCAAGTCCTGTAAAGTGTAATGTCAAATCAAATATCATGACAAATGTCATACAAATTTGTCAATTGTCATGCAAAGTGTCAGACAAATGTCAATTGTCATGCAAAGTTCAGTAATAAAATATTTTCTTTATTTTGCTGGGATTGACATTTTCCATGACATTTGACGCTTGACTTTACGCTTTTCAGGCTTTGGGGCTGAAACATTTTACCTATAATAAACAATTCTTAAAAAAACAAAATGAAACATTTTCCAAAAAAACGTTTTCACTGTATTTTTGGTTCAATTAGTATTTCTCGTTTCATAAAAACATTCGTTCGTATCCAATTCGATTGTTTGTTTAAAAAAGTGATCAAACATAAATCCGGGTAAATCGTGTAATGTGAGAATGGTTGACGATGTTTTCTCCGTAAAAGCGACATTGGAATTGAGCGGTAGCAATCGTGACTTTGAAGTGAGTTTTATTTTGTGGGTCATTTTTGTTTGGAAAGCAAACCACTATCTCAAATTATTAGTTTCTTCATTTGGCACAGTGCCAAGTTAACAAACGATTTTTCAATTTCTCACTATTTGCGCAGATTTCCAGTGCGCATTGTGTCGCGGATAGACTTTTCATCGGCACAAGTACTGGTCACGTGTTTTCCTATAATTATGATCAGAAAACGTCGAAATTTGTGGCGGGATTGGGTGCAGATGTGACACAGGTTGATTTAGGAGAACTGAGTTACATTCAGTTGCCTTGATATTCAGAATGGGCTTCTGCGCGTCGTTGCGCAATACAATTTTTTAAACTCATTTACGTATTCAGTTTGACGGGTTTGGCGCTGCGTGCACTACTTTACTAATGGTAAACTGAGAATTGGTTAAACTCATTTTTAGCTTAGCGCATCTGAGTTTACCGGAATGATCTGTTCGTCAACTACAGTTGATGGTGGTTAAAATAACACTGGTAAACTCAGATGCACTCAAAAAATCTGTTCACCAAATTATTCTTACTTTAGTCTTACGTTGAATCCCTGGACCAAGGATGTTTATTCTCTTACCCATGGCGCGAAACCGCGAAATTTAAAATTTTCTGAGGAATATAACTCAGTTGAACCGTTGATTTTTTTGTTTGTCAGTTTTTTTTAACGGCGGTACGAACATCTGATCTGGAAATATTTCTCAAACTTTGTTTTGTATGCAATGCGAAAAATGCATGCATCCCAGTAATTCTTAACTGCATCACCTAAACTCGATTTTCTGACACTCAAAAGTTCTCAAAAATCCTTTTCAGGATCAAACATCAGAAATAATCGAAATTGACTCAGCATCAGCCCTAGATCGACTTTTGGTGCACGCTGCGGGACATTTGTTTGTGCTTTCTTTGAATTGTCTGGAAACTTTAGGGACGGCCAGGTTCAAAAATGTCACTTGCGTGGCGCTGAATGGAAATCCTGAATGTCAAGATGAAGATGATCCATTTTCTGTTCAGGTTTGTAAAAAAACTAATACATATTTCTTAGTTTCATTGTTCATTTAAAAATTATGTTCGTATAAAAATCATTCCATGTTCTTTCATTTTTACATTTGAAACTTTTCAGGTTGCAGTGGGTGTCAAATCAAAGAAAATTCTCCTGTGCCGTTTGGACACGGAAACAATACATTGGCAATCTACAGTTTCTGCCGATGCCCCTCCATTGGCTCTGGTCAGTAATTTTTATGTTTAAAAATGCCAGCATTTTTTTCCTAAAAATGCTAAAAATACGCTGTTTAAACTGGAAAAGTTGAGTAGTTCGGAATGAAATGAGAATTGCAGTGAAATCTCAGCATTCAAAAGTCGTTAAAATCAGCTGAAGCAATATTTCGAAACATGGATCTAGATTTTATTTCTAGATTGACCACAATTAAAATTTAATTTCACCATTAGCAATTCATGACATTTTTCACATTCACATATTCATGACATTTTTCCTTCAGTCCTACAATGGTTCATTGCTGTGTTTCGGAACCACAAGTCACTATTTTGTGTATGAATGTGTTTCCAAACAGTTGACGCCATTGTTTCCCATAGATGCAAATGATTCTAAGCCATTGGTTCAATCTGTTGGCCAGGTTCGTTTCTGTATTATTGGTTATTAACGGACTTTCAATGTTTTTCAATATTTTTTAAACGTTTTTGAAGTTTCATCAAAATCAATGCACACTAGTTTTCAACCGAATTTATGAAACCCATAAATCAGCCTTGAATGCATTTGAGTATGGATGGCAAGCGCTTTTTTTCAAGCGCTTTTTTTAAAAAAAACGCCGCTTTTTTTTAAAAAAAAGCGCTGGCAAAAATTTTAGTACTCATGCACTAGGTATTCTGCAAATTTTTTTGCGCGCAAGCGCATAATTTCACATGCAAATTGCCATTGGTGGTTGTTTTCATTGGTTTTGTAGCATTTTAGTGGCATTGCTTCTATTCCTGCATGGTATCATGTAACAATAAGTTGAGGAGATATGTCAGTGTAGTAAATAATATCCAGCCAATGTGCTTCCACTTTTCTACAGTGTGAAACATCACTGTCATGTATTAGCCATCTTTTATACCCAAATTTAAGGACTATTCCATGCCTAACTTCACTTGCAGTCAAGAAATATTCAAAAACGGCGATATACATAATTAGTTGACATAAAATTGGATTTTTTGGCAGAAATCAGCACTTATAATGCCATCAGATGATTACATAGCCATTCTATGGTTACATATCATCACAAGTACTGCCACTTGTCTGATATACCTGTATATATTGACTCAGGACCATATTTGGGAGCTTTTTAGGTAACGTCTTGACAATTTTTGAAAAAAAGCGAAAAAAGCGCGTTTTTTTTTAAAAAAAGCGGGGCCGTTAACAAAAAGCGCTTTTTTTCCATCCCTACATTTGAGTTCACCAAAATAAGTCAAAATAAATCCCCATCAATTGTGCTTGACTGCATATAAGCTGACAGCTGAAACCTGCAAGCTCGTTTACGCACGGCAAATTCAAATTCAAAAAATAAATACAAGAATTCAACAAACCAGAAAAATGTTCCATGAAAAAATTCATTTCAAACTTTCCTTCATAGTCAGAATTCCTGGTCTGCGGCATGCAAGGTCTGGGCGTTTTCACTGACAAATCGGGAATTTCTTCGAGACCGCCTTTGCTGTGGGCTGGCGACGCAAATGTACACAGTTTGGCTACGAAATGGCCCTATGTTTTGGCGCTTGGCACTCGGTTTCTGACTGTTTATGAGTGAGTTTGAAGGGAGGCGTGTATTTTTGGTGTTGGGGAAAACGCCACGAAAATGGCGCTATATGGAGTTTTTTATTAGCGCCATTAAGTTTTCTTTTCGCAATTAATGCCATAAATCTCCTCATAAATAGATATTTTGCCAAAATGGTAACGCCGCTGCACCGCAGTGTCAATGTTTTTAGATATATTGTAACCGCAAACTTTCAATTCTAACCTTGAATTTAAATAAAAGTACTACACTTCTCAACAGTGCCAGTAAGGTGGTATTCTTTCTCCTGCGAAATATGGAGTCGTAAAAATATAAATACTGATATAGTGAAGTTGAATATTGATTCTGACACTTGTTGCGTTGTAAATTCGAAAATTTAAATATTTGTTCAAATATGGAGTAAAAAAAATCCAAGCGTTTAGTGAAGCACTGACACATTTATTATGAAGTAAAAAGTTTTTACCGTGCTCAGGGACGTATCCAGGATTTTTGAGCGGGGGGGGCTGCTTGTTTACGGGGGCCGGCGAACGGGGGGGGCTCAGCCCCCCCCCCCTAAAATTTTTCCCTATATAGGGACGGAAAAGCGTTTTGGCGCTAGCGCCATACAAAGGCACCATTCCATGGCGCTATTGGCGTTGGCGCCAGCGCCAGGAACCGCTTTATATGTATGTAAAATGCATACATATACAGCGAAAATCGCAAAAATGGGTTTTATTTCCGAGTATATTGGTTTACAGGGGCCGATCCGCTGAAAATACAATGCATGGGAACGAAATTGCGCGCTTGCGCGCAAAATTTTTAAGAAACATCGGAAAATATATAGGAAAAGTGGCATTTTCCGGGACTTTTTGGGTCTCACCCCGGGAAGGGGGGGGGCTGCAGCCCCCCCCGCCCCCCCCCCCCTGGATACGTCCTTGACCGTGCTGCTTACCGAAAATTCGTACCGTTTGCCGTACTAGAATTGACCACTGGACTATATGAGTCACGAAATTTTGTCGAGTGCCCATCCCCCTTTCTCGAAAACTTCAACCCTATATAGGGTGTCAAATTTCCGTTTCCGTTTTCCGTTTCCGCCTTTCCGCAGGAAAATTTTTTACCTTTCCGTTTTCCGTTTTCCGGCAGCCGAAAAAATTTTACCTTTCCGTTTTCCGTTTTCCGGCAGCCGAAAAATTTTTACCTTTCCGTTTTCCGTTTTCCGGCAGCTGAAAATTTTTTACCTTTCCGTTTCCGTTTTTCCGGTCCATTTTTCCGTTTTCCGGCTGAAAAATTTTTACCTTTCCGTTTCTATTTTACCAGGCCATTTTTCCATTTTCTGGCTCGATTTTCAGTTTTCTGGCATTTTTCCATTGTTTTTCCAATCTGTATTTATCTTCAATTGGCTCATCCCATTGTGTTGTTTTGTCTCTTGGAGCAGCATTGACAACTGGGATTTCAGGGTCAGTGAAACAGGTGCTGTGAACCCAATTGGGTCATATGCTGACACCAAAAATTTATTCAAGTTCCGTCTGGTTGGTGTTGTGATGCTGTCAATTTGCAATTTTGGTGTTGATATTGCCAGCATGTCCATTCAGTGATTTTATTTCATGCCCATTACTGCGACAATTTTATTCACCTTTGGACTCCTGTCGTTTTCTGCTATTTCATTCATGACTGATCTGGAGTTTGACAGCCATTCCCTCATGTTCATAGAACATTGGTTAAATAAAGCTCTGACTTTGTAATATAGTTCTAAAGCTTCAACTTCATTCGTGACACTCATGATGAAGTTATCGACATAAATGTTGTTTATTATCATCGCCAAGTGATAATGATAAATGTTGTTTATCATCATCAGTGATTCCCACTGCTTCTAGACTGTGAAATTGTCATAGTGTTTCCTTTCCTATGGCCACTATGGCTACTTTTTGATGATTTTTTGTTGGTTCAGTTAAGCTTGAACTACAAGTGAAGTTACAGGCATGATCCATAGTTGCAGAATGTACAGCTACCACAATCAAAGCCAAACAGGCAAACCTGCATGCAGGTTTTCCTTCTGCAAATTTGTCTATTACCGTGCTAATTTCAATTTATTTTTTCCGTTTCCGTGAAAATTTTGCTTTCCGTTTTCCGTTTTCCGGCATTTCATTTTTCCGTTTTCCGTTTTCCGGCCGACAATTTTTTTTTACCTTTCCGTTTTCCGCTGAGTGAAATTTTTTTACCTTTCCGTTTTCCGTTTTCCGGCAGAAATTTTTTTTTTACCTTTCCGTTTTCCGTTTTCCGTAAAGTGAAAAAATTTTACCTTTCCGTTTTCCGTTTTCCGTAAAAAAATTTTTTTTGACACCCTAACCCTATATTATTTTGACTTTTTTCAGCTAGGTATTCCTGATTATTTCCGGTAATCTTTTAATTTTCATTGTACACCAAGTTAGTGTGCTACAAAATCTGAACACATTACATTTGTTTAAAAAAAAAATTCTTCGAACTTTTTTCAGCATGAATGACCAAAAAATCAAACAGCGACTGGACGCTCCTTTGGCGAGAGAAAATATCGGTGGTAAAGTGGATTACTGCGATGGCGTAATTTGCGTAACTGGTGCTGGTTCGGTGGTTTTGCTCACGGCTGTGAACTGGTTGCAGCGGGTTGGTTTGAAAAACGTTTTTTTAAATAATAAAAAATTTTACTGGAAAATGGACTATTTTGAACTGATTTTAATCGTGGCTTTTTGCGGTTGTCGCCACTGTTATTTAAAAATAAATGAAAATTTTAGTCTTAAATTTTTTCCCAGATGACCGCATTAATCAGCGACGAAAGGATATCTGAGGCATTGACGTTGGCTGATTCCCATGACATCGCAAATGAGAGAGATCCTAATGCGTTTCAGGTTAATTTTTTAATTTACAATTATAAAATTTAAAAAATTTAAAAAAAATATTTCAGTACTTTTTTGCAGACATATGAAGAATTAATGTGTACGGCCGGTTTCAAACTGCTGGAAAAATGTGATTTTGATACGGCATTGGGCGTTTTTCAAAATTGCGGAGTGGATTTGAGAGAGGTTTGCTTCTTTTTATCTGAAAGAGTTTCTGATTTCTGGAAAACTGTAAAAAAACGATAGAATTTCGTCCCTCAACAGTTGGATAAGTAAATGTTGTCACATTTTTGTGTAGAATTTTTAATGACACTAAATGTCCAGAAACTTCGCAATTCACACCAATAAGTTCGACCAAATTGTGCCTTACATTTCGTATGCTTTCAAATGTTCAAACGGGCCCCGTATTTATGCATCTGAATCATAACAAATCTCCATTTTTCCTCTCAGATAATCAGTTTATTCACTGGCCTATTGCCGTCGACCAGCGATTTTACACGCTCAAAAGACATAATTCACTCATTGCCAAACATCGAAAAAGTTGCAAAAACACTTGAACAATGTGCAAATGCAAATATGTTTCTTCGCAATTTATTGTTACACTGTAGAGAGAAAAATGGGCGTAGTTGGGACGGAAGTTTTTTGATGGTGAGTGAATTTAGTTTTGATTGTTTTCGATTTGTAAATATAAGCGGTGTAGTGCGGGGGTCTCCGATGGGGTGCTGTGGGTTACCCCCACCTCCGAAGCTCCAGATATCTATCTATTTCGTCACCCCCCCCCCCCAAATCGCTCAGCTCTCCCTTTTTGGCAGTATTTTTCTCCCGATTTAATTTTTTCATCATTTTGCCCATCTTCACGTTCAAAATAGTTATTTTGGGTTATACGTTTTAATTATTAGCTGCTTAAATTTCGAAAATTTCGCAGGATGTTGACACGACATTGGTAAAATTGTGTCAAAAAATCGACGTATACTTTGATGAATGTTTGAAATTGGAAGATCCCGAATTGTCTTGCAATTTAACTGATTGTATTGGCTGGTTCAAAATAAATGGTGCCTATTGGAGCTTGACGCTTATTTTAAACCATTTTGGCAAGTTTCCAGAAGCGTTGGATTTATGCCAACAATTGTGTGAAGGGAAATTCAGTGATGATAATTTCCCTGGCATCGAAAATGTTTTCAACATTTTGTTAGGGTGAGTATACGTCGTTCTGTTTCTAGAAGTTTTGCTTTTTTGATGTTTTTAAAATTGCACAATTATAAAACAGTGTATTTTTATCCTTGCCAGAAATAAAAACGGTTTATTTCAGCAGCCCAGTGAGTGATTTTTGTCAAATTTTGCGATTCACATACCGTATTACCTCGAAATACCCCTAGGGGGTTTATTATTTCGCCAGCAAAATTTGAGGGGGGGATAATTCGAGGGGGGGGGGGGGGGGTTTATTCGAGGGGGTGGGTCTATTATTTCGCCAGAAATTTTCGGAAATTCCCCATACGCAGACGTAGAAAAGACGAACAATCACATAGATTTATATGTGTTTATAGGCATATATTACTGTATATACACAAAAACCCTTCCCTAACGTCACTTAATCATCAGTTTTAACGTGTGTTCTGCATATTACAGATCACAAACTGCGGTATTTGTCAAGTACGTTCACGTTACACTCAATTTTAGGGGGGTATTTCGAGGGGGGGGTTTATTATTTCCTCAGCCGAAATTTAGGGGGGTATTTCGAGGGGGGGGGGGTTAATTCAAGGGGGGGATAATTCGAGGTAATACGGTAGTTTCATTTAAATTGATGACTGAATTTTCAATTTAACAAAGTATTTTTCAAAAATATTAATGAAAACTTCGGCCTCAGAAATAACTAAATTTCGCCCAACTCTACTGCCAATTTTATTTGACAGGAAACTCAAATGGGGATTTACTGTAGTGTTTAATTGACAGTCATTTGTCCGACTGTCAAAAATGATAACAATTGAATCTAATTCCCGGTTGTATTTTTCAGATGCAAAGAGCCAAAAATTTGGTCGAAACACCTCCAATGGATCATGACACATGTGAGAAAATCATGCAATCAAGAAATATACCAGAAAAAGTGTGAAATGATTGCAAAATCTATTGTTGGCATTATGCCAAGTTATTCTGATGCTATTGAGGCAGTGAAAGGGGAACCTGAAACTTTCAAGTGCTTATTGTGTATTTTAGTTTTGGAAATGGAATCACAAGTTAGTGGTTTTTTTGCTATCATTTCTTTTTTAAATAGTTTTTGCAATCGGTCTTATTTTGTACGCGTTTTAGATTCATTACTATTTTTCATTTTTTAATTCAATTTCTAATATTTTCAGGATCCATCCCAGCACAATCAACTGGGACAAATCTTAGCTCAGAGCGTAATAGAAAAGTCTCAATCAAAAACCGGTTTTAAACGGTTCAAACCGGATCACGATGATCGGAAAATACTGAGACAGCTTATTGCCACCTCAGATTGTTTTGATGCAAATGAAATGATGAAAAATTTGGAACACCCTTCTCTAGCTGCTGAAAGGGCATTTTTAGCTGGCAAGGTTTGTTTATTACTTTTTGCGGATATTAGAGCAGATTAGTTATGGCGCCATTGGCGATGTCTATTTGATAAAATGTTTGGCGCCAGAAAATTAGCCGCGCCATTTTTTTGGACATAAAATGTCGTGCCGCGTTTGTTTCTGAGGAATCCTGACCCTTTCTTGAATGGCCCGGTACCGGTGCACAAGTTGCAAAAGGGTGCCATCATGGTGCGGCGTACTTTGGCGCCCTCACGTGGCGCCATTCCATTACTAATCGGCGTTAAAATGCACATATTAATTCCTTATCGACATTGCCCCATGTCTACTTGAAAACTGTGCTGACCTGTCAACTAAAACATTAATTGACAAGGAAACCAGTTGACCAGTGTGTAGCGCCAATCTCAATTTCCAATGACGCGAACTTTTTTCTGTCAATCTCAGAATGGCGACGACCAATCAGCACTGCGCGCGCTCGTTTTCGAACTTGGCGATGTCGCAGCCGCACTGGACTATTGCAGAATGTGTCCCAGGGTGGGCGGAGCTTACAAGGTGCTGGTGGAAACGGTTATGATTGCTTTCAGGTGTGTGTATTTATTTTGATGCTGGTTTGAGTGAACAACGAAAACTAATTATGTATTATTTGTGATTTTTACAATTTTTATTTATTTGGGGCAGTTTTACAAACCACATTTTTGAACTTAGAAACATTATAAAATATCGAATTATGACACTACAATATCGGGATAAAATTAGGGTTCACATCCGGGATCGGGATCGGGATCCCGTTTGAACCCTACCCACCCATCACTAACACACCCCGATCACGGACTGAAATTAAAATTCTTTCAAAATTTTCAGACTCAATTATCCAAATTGGAATTGGAAACTCAGTCAATATCCAATGGAAGCGTAGTGGTGCTGCGTTATGCGGATGACCAAAAACGAAAAATGTTGCACACTTTTCTGTTCGGTTTAGCTACAGTTTGCGTTGTTTATAGGGGGTATAGGGTTTGGAAGAGTGATTAGGGTACCATTTTGTAGGATTTTGATGTTTTTTGGGGGGTTGACGGAAATTTAAGATGTATTTTTGTATTTTTACAAATTTATATATATAAATCGAAAATTAGCTGCGGGTATCTTTTTCTCTATCAATTTTTTTCTTGGACCAGAGTGAAATTTTTTCGCATGGTGCATCGTTTGTACGAACATTTGTGACGAGTTTATGAACGTGAAATTTGTGACTGGTCTTTAATTTGTGTAATCGATATTTTAATGAAAAACGATGAGTTTTTGTTTACAGAATTACTTCACCTTGTTTCATTTGCTCACTTTCGTGCATTTGTTTTTACCCAGTTGTGTACAGTTTCTCGAATAAAGGACAGTATGAAATATTTTTCGAATTTTGAATATAATTTCTGACCCGAGTCGGAAAAACATCTTGTGATAAAAATACCTTATGAATGTGCATTTTATTTCAAAGCACAAGTGACAATATGGGTGGGTGTCATCTTAAGTCACAAGTAAATTTATAAAATGCTTTTCAATTGTAGGTTTACCTATCTATCACGCGAACATATCTTTGATAGTTATTTATATCTTTTCTTTTGGCACTTGTCCACGTTTGCTGAATTGAAGCTTATGGAAATAAAAAATGGATGACAGATTGAATATATTTATGTAGGCATTTATTTTACAAAAGACGGTAGTATTTATGAATAATATTTTGCATATCATGCTCTCATCATACGGATACGGAGGGGTGACATTATTTACTTAGGCCGCTCGCGGGGGGGGGGGGGTTAATCCAATAGGGAGAATATATTTACCGCAGTTTATTCCAAAAGGCATCCAAAATGTACATCAATTTTTCTTTGAGGAAGGCTCGCTCAAATTTGGATGGAAGCCAGGAAAAAGCAGCGACGTGTTTCAAAAGAATCCGGACACACGTCGGATGAAGGGAGTGAGGTCGGTGCGAAAGAACGTTCCATTTTTTTCCTGATTTATCCTCACCCAGGATTGGGAGGGCGCTAGTCCCGCACTCTGTAAATTGTAAGATTTCACGAATTGCGGTGTAAAATGCGAGAAAATTTCATTTTAGCGTTTCACAAATTTGTGCGGCGCTTTACATGATTGATGGATCCGATGTATTCTGTGTTCTCTGTTATTTATCTATTGCCAAAACTTAACAATTGTTGGAAATTTTTGATGTTTTTTTATTTTAAGCCTTCCATTTCAACTCAACTTAGATGTCCACGCCGGGCGTGGGTCGGTGCCCAAGTAAAACCGGTGCCCAAGTACGCCCGGTGTCCAAGTAAACTGCTCGTACTTGTGCACTTTACTTGTGCACCGGGCGGCTGTTTTCTTGGGCAAAACTTGGGCAACACTTGTGCATTACTTGAACTTGAACTTTAGTGCACAGGCATATTTTAGTTTATACTCGGCGGACCATAATTTGATGAATAAAATATTGTGATCAATTTCGTAATTAATTATTCCATAGCAAAAACGAAATATTATGATGAAAAACAATCAATTTTGATTCATTATTCAGATGTGTTATGGCAGGTTTCCATACTAAGTGTAATGTCCGCCGAGTATACTTGATTCATGACATCCAAATGGCGCTCCACACACAGCGATTTTTAAAGTAAGTTTCGGGGTATGTTGTATGAGAATAGCAATGCTGGGCGGGTATGTGATCTGCACCGCTCCCATCGCTACCATGCGTTATCGCCCCCTATCGCTCCCATACTTGTGCACCGGGAAGGGCACTTGACCCTGCCCGGTGCCCAAGTAAACGTCCGCCCGGTGCCCAAGTAAAGAGCCGCCCGGTGCCCAAGTACGGACACTTTACTTGGGCACCGGGCGTACTTGGGCACCGGAAATTATACTTGGGCACCGGTTTTACTTGCGCACCGGCTCAGCGCCGTCCACGCCCAAGGTTCAAAGATAATTCAAATTTTTGCTAAAAATAACAAATGATGCACATTACAGCCACAAGAGTTGCTGCACGTGGAATTTGAAGCTTTCCCTTTGGAATCTGATGACCACGATGGCGTTGTGCGACTTCTGAAACAGGTACATTTTAGTGTTTCCGTGCGTTGTCAGCATATTTGCAAATGCAAATTCTAATGGGGAAACTGGATTGATCTTTACACATGCCATTCACGTGCCTGTCCCAGACCCTGAAAATGTGAAAGGTCGTGGAAAAGTGTCAAAAGTCCTGTGAAATGCCCTGTAAAATGTAAAAAATTACTGGCCGTTCGACATTTTACGGGGCATTTACATGCCGTTGACCAGGCACATTTGAAATCGCCTTTACAGGACCGGACTTTACAGGACCGTTGACGTTATGCATGACATATTACAGCGCGTTTTGACGTCTTTTGATGTCTTTTGACGCGATGCGTGACATTTAACATGGCATTTTACATGACTTTTGACACTATGCATAACATTTGACAGGGCGTTTTACATGACTTTTGACACTATGCATCACATTTTACAGGGCGTTTTACATGACTTTTGACACTATGCATAACATTTGACAGGGCGTTTTACATGACTTTTGACACTATGCATCACATTTTACAGGGCGTTTTACATGACTTTTGACACTATGCATAACATTTGACAGGGCGTTTTACATGACTTTTGACACTTTGCAAGACATTTGACATTTTTCGATTTCGCTGTGTTCGTTAGAATTTCTTCCCATAGTCACTTTTTCAATTATTTCAGACATTCCAGCTGGCGAAAGTTGATTTGAACGATTTGAGCAAAATTCTGATAGCTCAGGCGCCAATTGGATGTGTTCTCAGGGTTGGTTATAATTTAAAAAAGTACCTTTACAAAAGTACATTTCTTTCCGTAAAGTCTTGAACTGGAACTGAATTGAAAGAATTGGTAATCTTGAATCCTTGAAGTCTTGGACGCGTGGGAACATGGAGGTGAACATTTTGATAATTTACATAATACTCTACTCAACTCAGTGGGTGTCAACTGGATTTCATGTGAGTTCAGATTTTAATTGGCGGGTCACATGACAATTTTCAAGCGCACATAGGGCAATCTGGAAAATGAA
The DNA here is from genome assembly GCA_964036195.1 of Sphaerolaimus hirsutus. NCBI lineage: Eukaryota > Metazoa > Nematoda > Chromadorea > Monhysterida > Sphaerolaimidae > Sphaerolaimus > Sphaerolaimus hirsutus. The sequence goes on along the minus strand of OZ038454.1, from coordinate 5,737,285 downwards.
TTAATATTGCTATGTGCTTTGGACATCATTCGGCGATCCGTCAACTAAAATCTGAATGGAAACCAGTCGGCCCAGTTGACAATCCATATCATTGTCAACTAAATAGTGTGTGTAGGTTCAATACAAAGCTATAGGGATATCGCTGTAGGCAATGCTTAGTATTTCAAAACATAAATCAAATTTAAAGATTTTAAATTTAAAGATCCGGATTTTCACAGCATTTTCACTAATTCCCCAATTTTTTTGACTTTTTCAGCCGTGCGAGGAACAAGCTTTTGATGCGACCGAAAACGAAGTTTACGCACTCATATCCGCCTTCGATCTGTATGGAGACCAGGTGCGATTTTTTAAATATGTATCATTTTTGTGCGATTTGAATGTGCGATTGATCGACCGTGGCGAATTTTGGTCGTAAGAAAATATAAAATAGGATCTTTTAGAGCGGAACTTTGTTTTTTGATCACATATAGATATTCTACTTCTAAAATTGCGATTTGTAGAGATGGTGTTGTTCGGTCGCACGATATTTTGTGGTGCGCGCATAGCATTTTATAAGGGGTAAAATGTGCGTAAAATGATTTTGGCAAACTTGTTTTTTCTCTATTTATGGTAAACTTGTCACACTTATTTTTTTGCTGTTGTTTTTGGTTTTACGTTTTTCCCTATATCTATTCAAATTTAGAAAACCTCAGTATTCCGATTTGGAAACGATATCGACACCAAACTTGTCGGCATTTGCATAGTAAAATCGATCATCTTTCGTAACATATAGATATTGAAAAAAGTGGAAAGACCTCGACTCTCGATATCGTATTTAAAGTAATATTTAGATCTGTAGCTATAATCCAGTGAATGAGTGCACTTATACACTACAGCTAGAGCGACGCTTTCAATTGGCTTGGGTCTTTTTTTTGCCACACTGATTTTCGCCTCCTGCGCATCACAACAGACGCGTGCTCTCACACGAGAAAATACTCAATCCCCAATGTCTGCTTTTATTCTGGGTATTCCGGTTCAAAGTTGGGCTGTCGGCACAGTCCTCTCATTGTTTCCACTGTCATTGCAGAGCAAATAATCCGCTCATGTGATCAATCTTGATTGAACGTATTAAATAAAAAGTACGTATGCAAACAACGGATTAGTGAATGTGGCACTTTGTATTTACACTGTATTTGTGCTGATATTACATAAGGTGTGAATGTGGATGTGATATATCCATGCTTAGAATAGCACTGAAAAATAAATATTTTCTGTTTTCAAGTACAAGTTTTCAAGTTATTTTCAAAACTCAATTTTTTTTCTCAAAAATTTGCTATGACAGATGTTATTTTTCAATTCAACACAAGTGTATGATGTAAAATGGGCCGATGTTTAATGATTTTTGATGCTTACTCAAACAGAAATGCTTCAACATTTTCTATCATGTTTTTCGCTCAAATTAAAAATAACGTCTCTCATAGTGTACAAATTTTTGTTAAAAATTCAGTTTTGAACATAAATTTGAATAAACATAGTACCAATGACAGGTTTTTAATTTTTTTGAAAAGTTTTGAAAATATGACAGTGATCACGGGATTTTAAAGATGTGTTTTAGGTTTCTACCTTATCCGTAATTTTTTCAAAAAAAATCTTGCAGCAAGAACTGTGTTTCAAAAGTGTACGGACACTATCCATTTTACTTCGTCGATGCGCCGAAGGATTGTGCGCTCAAAATACAAATTTCTACTAAAAATGGCCCGCCACTAATAATTTTGCCATCGCAATGCAAGAATGACTACATTTGCTTTGCTATTTTGCCAAATTTTTCGGACAAATTCAACAGTTGCAGATATTTTCTAACTATAAAGTGTGAAGAAAAGTTGGATGGCTGCCAAATCTTGTGTGGAAAATGTTCTAAATTTGTTGAAGTGCCTTTAGAAAATACAAAAAGTTAGCTTTTACAATGCAGTTTTGTTCCTTTTTCCTGTGAGAAACTTTGTAATCTATGAAAGCCAATTGCTCAGACAAGAATTGCGGGAACATTTTTTTACAATGTGCAACAGACATCCCAATGTTGGTGCCATTAAACATCAAACATCAAATTTCACTGCTGGCTCAATTATCATTGGCGTGTTTACATCTGTGCACTGGTATCAAGATGAATTTGAATCTCGATTTCATTGGAAATGTAATCCAGTTGTCTAATGACAGTGTTTCTAAAGACAACCACCATATGTATTGGACTCTAGCTGAGAAATTAATGCATGAACATGGAAATAACGGCAAATTTTGGTGCTTTTGGATTTCAAAACAAAATGATATATCTAAATTTGATATGAATTTGGGCTGTGGCAATTTGGCTGTTATTGAATTTCAACAAAAATGGACAGATATTTTTGCAACAGTTGAGCACATTTTTGATAAAATTTTGAATGAGGGTCTTGATGAGATTTCAGAATGCATAGGTTAGATTGGGTGAAATTTGAACAGAGTGTTATTGTTTGTTTTTTGTAAATTGTTTTTTTCAAGATTTTTGCACTTTTGAAAAAAAAATTACATCAAAAATATAAACAGTATAATGGTTATTGTGCAGCATTATAGACCAAATCTTGACACATTTAACAGAGAAAAATTTTTTAGGTGCGAGTTTACATGAATTAATACATTCTTTTGGTGCTGCTCATTCAAAACATGGTCTGATGTCTAGTGAGTATTGCAATGTGGTTGCTAGGACATGTTTTGGTAGATATCAAGATCATTTTAAATCAGAAGGCACCAATGCAGTCATTTTCAACAAGTGGGTTTCTACTTGGCATGTTACTCTTGAGATTTGCATTGTGATGGGTTAACCATACAAGCTTGATTTGAATATTGGAGCTAGGGCTGGAAATTTTCAAATTTCATGAAATTTTTGAAATTTGTGTTTGGACATCTGGTTTGGGTTAAAAGTTTGGTTGGGTATTGGATAAAAAAATTCCGGGTCATATGTTGGGCTCGGGTTTTCAGAAAATCCAGAAAATGATTAAAAAAATAAAATTATAATCATTAAAAATCAAAATACCTCACCATTTTGAAGGGATAGTTGTCTGCTGGACAAGGGTACTGATGCACTGCTTTCAGTACACCCCTTCATCTGGAGATATGATGACTACATGAAATGTGACAGAAATTGTGAAATTACGCTGATTTGCTCAGATAAAGTTTCGAAATTAATCTCAAATCATGGTGATTTTTGTTATATTGATGCACGCACAGATATTGGTGACACCTTAGCACATTGGACATTTGATCGTAAGACATCTGAGTGGATAATTCCCGCATTTCTGTTAAAATATGCCCCGTTCATTTTGTTTGTAATAGCCGATTGCGGTCGTATTAAGAGGATTTCTTTTTCTCAGGATTATGGAAATGATAAATGAAGTGTTTTTTTTCACGCCAATAACAATATTTGTTGAAATAAATCATCAGTTTCAGTAGACTGCTATGCGCGCACCACATTAATTATGGGAACTGCATATGTCGCGTTTTTTGGTCGGAAAGTGTAGCTGCAAATCCACGTGCAATGGGAGATCTGAGAAATTCTTTACAACCTTTGGTTATTCAATATTTTTCATTAAATTCAATATTTCAATTACACCGGTCCTATACAGATATTTCCATGCTATCTCTTCTCCACATGCGAACCGATTTGCACCGACAACTTATGTACCCGCTCAAATTATTTATCATTAAAAACAATGTGTGAATTTTTCTCCAGAAAAAATAATCCTTCATTTTTCAGCAATGCTGTTCCGATTTAGTTGGTCACCTTCGTAAAAAGTGTGGAAAATCACCAGCAAAACAATTCTTACCGAAATCGGTTCCCGAAGGGGTCTCCAAGGGGGTTGGGGGGTCACCCCCAAAATGCCAGCTATCTCTACATACGGTGCGAAAAAAATTCAAGCCTATGTTGAATATTCTCAAATCCTAACCTTTCAAATTTGTTCAGACTCGGTTGATTTTATTGGTGACAGTTTTTAGATTGGTGCTATTTTTGCATATTTATTGGACTATTACCAAAACCCCCTACTCAAAAAAAATTCCACTATTTTCACCCGCCATTCAGAAAAGCGATTTGCTATCTAAATAAATGTACGAACCCCTGCGGGGGTCCAAACACTTTTGAGACCCCTGGCCCCAAACGATGTCAAAATCGGATTTCTTATCAATGAGCGATTTGTTAATTTGCCATGGCGTTTGGCCGCGCCAGGATTTCGGAGTTTGCTGTGAGTATTTACATTTTTTTGTTTCATTTCCAAATCAATTTCCATTTGGTAAGTAAGTCAATTTCCAAATCATATTTTTCACTTTACTATTTGTATAATTGTGTATTCTTTGTATACTCCGGTTACTTTACACCCTGCAGTCATGGTTCCCGCTGGAAGTGTGCCAACGATGGTTGACGCGTCCGAGTTTCATAAAAAGATGACAAAATTGATTGTTTTTATAATGTTTTTCATTAACATATTCACATCGATGAATTTTTTTCATATTTTTACGGAAATCGTATGATTTAATAATTATTGGCACGCTTCCAACACGAGACATAAATCAGTGCGAGGGCAGAGTATCACGTACTCCGAGTATATCGATAAGCACTTGACAATTGTTTTTGTCAATGTCAATTACTTTTATTTTTGTCAATTGCAAAAAAGTGACATTAAATTCATTTCAGCGATGATCTATCAACTTCTGGTGCAGAGTTCAATTTTGATCGATTTTTGATTGTCAGCAAAATTTTGATACCGGACAAAAGCAACACGGATGAGAATCAAACCGATACCGATGATGTTGTTTGGGTGAATCCCGAGGAGGAATATTTGTTACCGGTCGGTAAAGTTTTTTTTAACACTTGCAGGGGTCTCTTGGATTTGGGAGTTATTCGAGGGAAGGAGTTTAATATGTTTCCGTCAGAATTTTGCACACAATGCGAGTAAATGGGGTCAATTGAATCTTATCAATCATAAGTTGGAATACAAGTACCGTAATTGAAGCAATAAAATCTACATTAGTGAGCACCAACTGCAGAATATTTACTTAAATATTACGGTATACATAAATCAGGGACGTATCCAGGATTTTTGAGCGGGGGGGGGCTGCTTGTTTACGGAGCCCCTATAATTATAGGTACATAGTGGCGGAATGACGCCATGGCGCTGGCGCCATTAGTAGGCGCATGGCGCCATTGGCGTTGGCGTCAGCGCCATGGAACGCTGTATATGTATGTAAATATGCATACAAAACAGCAAAAAGCACAACATTCAGTGTATTTATAATGATTTGCGGTCACATGAACCAAATCTGATGGTAATACCTTATGTCTGGTGAAGAATGCGCGCTCGCGCGCAAAATTTTTTACGCTGAAGTTGAAAAAGTCGCATTTTACGGTCACTTTCTGGTCTCGCCTTGGGAGGGGGTGGGGGGGGTTGCATCCTCCCCCCGCCCCCCCTTGATATGGCCCTGACATAAATACATTTTTACATACATTTATCATACATGTGATATATTTCATACAGTTCAGTATGGGGGGGGGGGTATTCAAAGATATCCGGTATTTGATTTAAACTTTTCCCACAACTTTGATTAATACGTGTCAATTCACTCTTCAAAATCGCATTTTTCAGCTAAGCTCCGCCCACTTCGACTACAACGCCGCCGATCAAACGTCGGAAACTGGAGACTCATCGATTATCCGCCAATCAGCGACAAATCAGGACGATAATGATTCAAATGCGAATGATAAAATCTTCAGACAGGCTAGAAGAGTGATGTTTGTGGATAAAAATAAATTTGAGGAGTTTGTCAGAAAAATTGAAAGTTTGGCTAGCGAGGAATCGATGGATGGTTGATTTTTTTCTTGTTATGGAGTGTTTTTTGTTTCTTCATTTTTAGTGCTCGGGGAAAGGAGGGATTTTTTCTTGGAAAAAAGTGTCTTTGTCTTTGACTGACGTCGTTTTGACGATCGCGCTGACATTTCTGAAAACTCTATTTTGATCAGCGTCAATACAAACCAAAGAAAATGTTTTTTCTCCGTTATCCGCGCAAATGAAATAGAAAACTCGAATTTTCAGTACTGTATGCGTGTACTGTTATGAGCCGGTATGCATGGTGCCTTTTCAAATGCAATTGCGTGTGCAAATGGGTTATCTGGGAAATGGGTGCGTTAGCATTGAGTAAAGTAAATCGAGTTTTTATCTACACCTGCCACCGAAATAGTGTACTTTCTTGAATTATCACCGTGGGGAATTATTATTTTGTCAGACTTTTTTTGAGGGGGGAACTATTCAAGGGGAGGATTTATCATTTCGTCAAAATTTTGAAGCATATTTCTATCAACTCATTTCACGAAACGTGCTTTTTTGTCAAAATTGGGCACTACAAATTGATCAAATCCCTTCAGAGGGGAATTATTCAAGGGGGCATTTTTTTTTCCTAACTCGTCTTATAGGGGGAATTATTCAAGGGGGCGCTATTCAAGCAAATGCGGTATGACACTGACCAATTAGCATGCACTAAATGATTGAATTGCCAATGGTTTTGTGTTGAATGATGACATGACATTACTTACTTTGCTCCATTTTCACAAAATTATTTGGACAGCTACTATGCGTACCCACTTAAATGTCTGAATATTTTGTGTGGGTACTTTGTTGTTGCGCTCGAAGTGTCTGTTATTTTTTATTGTTTTATTTTGATATGTCTACCTAATTGGATACTGTTGTGAAAAATCTTCCGAAATTTAACATTTGAGATATGTGCGATTAATGAATTCTGAAGATAAATATTTGCGAGTGTCTACTTTTTACCCACTCAACAAAAATTCGCGCTTTACATGATCGCAACTGTGGCGCGGTATACTACACATTTAATTTCCGCGTCCCAGCTTTTTTCATTCCGCATTTGGTGTTTTCTCCTGATAAAATCATCCATTTTTTTTAATTTTTCAAACAAAATCCCAGGCATTTTTTTCGAATCGGACACAAAAATAAAAAAAATATGGCTGCCATAACAACTAGTGACACTCCAGTACAGCCTACGGCAGTGGCAACTAGTAGGCAACATTTGCTGTCTATAAAAGGTTCGATGCAGGGGTCTCGAATGGGGGGGGTTGGGGGGGGGTTACCCCCCCCCAAACCGCCCAGCTATCTATCTATCCCGGAGGCCGCTCAGCTATCTATCTATCCCGGAGGCAAAATTTTGGGCTACTACCCCCTAAACCCCCCCCAAATCGCCCAACTATCTACCTATCTGGAGCGATTTTTCAGAAACTATACCTCAATTTTCGCTCAAAATCGCTATTTTTCATACCTATATATAGATTTTCACCTCCAAAATCACTGGTTCATGCGTCTAACTGCCTATTTTCAGCTATTTTAAGTACTATATGCTCTTGTATAACCATTTTGAGCTATTTAACACCTACTTTTAGCGATTTTTCTCCCTTTTCTTCCTTCTATGCCCCGAAAAAGCCTATATATCGAACCACCACAACCCCCCCCAAACCCCCCCCCCAACCCCCCCCCAGAAAATTTTTCAGCTATCTATCCCTCCGGAGGAGCGATTTGCTATCTATCCAACCACTCGGAGGGTCAAAATTCAAGATACCCCTGGTTCGATGGGTATTTTTTTGTGTGTTATATATTATGTTGTGTTAATTTGTCAAATTTTTTGCTGGGGGGGGGGTTATTCAAGGGTGGGGTATTCTTATGTCGACTATTTAACTACATTTGATTTGTCGACGATTTCAATTATTACTGCCTAAGGTGCGAACCGCGTGTAAACGCATGAAATAGCATGCAAAATGTCACAATTTCATACACTTATAATTCACACATTTATAGCGCCCACGCCTTAAATTCAATCGAATCTGGTCCCAAAACCTCAAGCCCCCCCCCCCAAAAAAACAGAATTTTTTTAAAACGCAGTAATGTCGCTGTCCCGGCCGCAATTCGACAGTTCGCCCGCCGTTCAAGTAGACCCCACTGATTTATTGGCTGACGCGTTTTCGGATAGATTTCCCTGCGTGTCGAGGAGAAATGACGTAACTGGACAGGAGTTGTTGTTGCCGCAGAGTTTTGAGTGTGTTTTCATGTTTTTGGAGGGTGTTTGGATGGAAAGTGTGTTTTTAAAGATGGAATGCCACCCTCGAGTACTGTGATATCAGTCCCGCACATCGATATCGAAAATTTAAAAAAAATCGGATTTGTTATATTGGAAATAAAAAATAGTTGCAGTCCTTTCGTTTCTTGATAAAAAAACCCCGGAGACTTAATGTGTGAGAAAACCGGTACATGCAGTATGTCCTCGAATTACCCCCCTAAATAAACCCCCCCTCAACTTTTGAGGAGGCTAATTCCGACTTATTTCATGACGTTAGAGGTTCGTTTTTCCACGCTATTTATCGCAAAATGAAATCAACATTCAGTGAAATATGTCAATCATGTTGTCATAAAGCGATTCATTTGTTAAGAAACAGTTCCCCCAATCAACAAAAGTAAACATAAATAATTCAACGCGCATTTTGCACAGGAACATCTATTTGGGCGAGACATTTTCATTTTTCGTCTGCATTCACAATGACAGTGAAACAACGGTAAATGAGGCAATTCTCAAGGTAAGAATTCTTTTTTTTTATTTTAGTTGACCCACACCAATTCGGTTCCATTTCACAAATAATACCACTGTTGCTGTGTAAAATATCAATTATTCCCAGGCCGACATGCAAACCAGTTCTCAACGTGTCGCACTTCGGACCAAACTTTCCGATGGAACCGGGGCCACTTTAGCACCAGGGAGCAATTCCACACCCTGTCAAATGGCATGTTTCGTGTGCAGATATCAAGGAAATTATGTTAAATAGGATACAAGTTGATGTTCACACGGATTTGCACGCATTAATGGAAAAGTTTGGGATTGAATTAGACGAAACATGAACCATTGTCTATTCAACATATTAATAAAACAATTCAATTTTCAATAAAATTTTCACACCTAATTTGCCATTTCACTTGATTTTTGACACCTGCTTTTCTAGTTGATAGGATGTGAAATTGCCCCCAGGCGCCACGCTGGGTGATGTGCTGCATCATGAAGTGAAGGAAATTGGTTCGCATATGTTAGTGAGAAGTTTGAGTAAATTGGTCAGGCGTGTTGCCAAATTCTTGACAATATAAAATAATTATATTTACGTGCTGTTTGGTTACCATGGGATGAAGTTTTGAATATTATGCAGAATGTTATACAAATTTGTCAAATTCCATGCACTATGTCAAAAGTTCAGAAAAAATCTTCAAAATGAATCTTTCTGCGGCGTGCAAAAGCGTATAAACTGAAAGTTTATTATTTAGCTGGCCTATGGTAATTAAATTTCCGTTAAGCTCCACAATCAAACCGTTCATACAAAACATTCCATCCAAAAATCTAGAAAAAAAGAAGAAAAAACAAAAATTTTTTTCGCAGTTTGGTGTGCACGGTGACGTACGCGTCGCCCACGACGGACAGATCGCACCTGCGCAAGTGCTTCAAATTCACCGTCGAAAAACCGCTGGATGTGCGCACAAAGTGAGCGGTTTTTTTGTGTTGTTTTTTGTTGTTTTTAATTTTAGATTTTGAGAAATTTGATGTTCCCTTTGAGTTTTGAGTGTGAGATTCGTATGTAGGATTTTGTGGTGCTTGTCATTTTATACTATTTCATCAGGTATTTATCACATCATATTAGGGTTCAAACGATATATCGTATCGAATATCGAATATCGGATATCGACCATTTTTTAATATCGAATATCGATATCGAAAATTTTGAAAAAATATCGAATATCGAATATCGATATCGAAAATTTTGAAAAAATATCGAATATCGACCATTTTTTCGATATATCGAACCTGTATTGTGTCCCCAAATTTACTTTTCATTTTCATTTTGAGATGTTTATGGTTGATCTGATGTGCTTATAGTATTGTATTTGATGAGTAAAAGTACAGTATTTATAATGTCATTGTTGTTGGAGTGCTAAATTTGATGCCAGAAACGCTGATATACTTTTTTTGCAACATGCCCTTAAGCAATTAGGTTATAAGGATGAACTGTAATATCTACCAAGTGTTATCTGTCTGATACACTTTGATTCATCATGTTTTTCTTCGTTTTTCTACCATTGAGTGATGTAAAGCTTGTTAAAATCACGTGTACCATTCACATTTCAGTAAAGAGATGATTGAACATGTGTGCAACCACATGAAAATACAATATGCCACTTGAAATATGCCTTGCTATACCAAAAGCATATCGCAATATCGAATATCAAAAATATTGAAATATTGAATATCGACCATTTTTCAATATCGAATATCGATATCGAGGTTCCATATCGTATCGATATCGAATATCGCTTTCATAAAAAAATATCGAATATCGAATATCGATATCGAAAATTTTGAAAAAATATCGAATATCGAATATCGATATCGAAAAGTCATATCGTTTGAACCCTACATCATATCGCATTTACACGTATTTTTTACAGTTGACATTTCATCATGACTATGCGAAAATACCAAAAATACTTTATAATGTAAATATTTATTTACTTTCCTACAATGCTTACAATTTGTGATCAATTTATAAATAATGGTTATTATAACGGGATTACTATATTACAGGGTTATTCAGGATTTTTACCAGAGGGTGGTTGAATACGGATCCTGACGGATGTCCCCCTCTAATTTTATTCACTGAAAAAATCACACATTTAAAAAAAAAACCCAACATAAAAACATTCAGATTCTATTCCGCCCATGCGACGGATGTATGTTTCGAGGCTCAAATACAGAATACCACTGGAAATGCAATGGTACTTGAAAGAGTGAATTTGGAACAAACTGAACTGTATGAATGTACCCCGTTGAATGATCCAATGGCGTTCGATGGGTAGGTTTTGTATTTTTTATTGGGTTTATGGGTTACGTGCAATTTGTTTTTTTTATGGTGAATTTTTAGTGATAAATCATGGGTTTACGTAAATAGTGATGGCCGGATTTTCTTCAACCGTTTTTTAAAAACAAGGTCGTTAAGAATGTTTTTTTTTAAATTCCTGATAGTAAATTTAAAAGAAGTTAAGGCTAATCCTGCACGCTGTAAAATGCCATGTTTTCACGACATTTAACAAAGTCGTGTGCCACTTGACAATGTTACATGATGTTTTGCAGTGTTCTGGGACAATTGCAGAGGTTTATATAACATGCAGAGTAGAAATATGACATCATGAAAAGTCATTTTTTTTGTGAAAACGTATACATCTATTTATATGTAGGTAAAGGAAAATGTTGTCTTAAAATTGAACATTCCGCTTCACCCCAAGAAATCCGGTCAGTTCTAGATATGTTTGGCTCTCGCTTTTATAGTGACATCCGACAGCTGTTGCGTCGTTCAAAAAGACAATAATTAAAATAAAGTTCACCTAATAAAGAGCCACGTGACCGATTTTTTGTTCTGGAATTTTTGCCGTCTTATGGTTTGGCGTCTATCCTCAAGCTAGATTTTCATAAACATATCCATTGTTTTTAGGTGTTTACATATTTCACTGAACCGGACTGACCCAGAATTTCCAGCGTTCTAATCCTAGAGCATTCTTTTTGACAAATTGTGTTTATTTTCGCATAATGTATACTCAGCGAACTTGACCGACTATCGCATATACTTTTTTTTGCAAAATAATGAATGAAACGTTCATATGAAATATGAACGGTTTATACCGTATATCCTCGAATAAGTCCCCGGGGAGTTATTTTTCTTCAGAATTTTATGAGGATGACTTATTCGAGGGGGGAGTTATTCGAAGGGGGAGTTATTTTTTCGTCAGAATTATCTGTAAAGTGTATGATTAATTTACTGCACAATAAATACTGTAAATGCTGTAAATACAAAATCCACATAACTCAAGCAGTGAAATCAATGTGAGTGAACCTTAGATGAAAGATACCTATTTACCTAACAGGGACGTAGCCAGAATTTTTGAGCGGGGGGTCGGATTGTATACGGAGCCCGGCGAACGGGGGGGGGGGCGGCGCCCCCCCCCCTTAAATTTTTCCCCTGTGGTAAGGTAATGGCGCCATTCGTAGGCGCGACGCCATGGCGCCACTGGCGTTGGCATTGGCGCCAAAACAGATGTGTATGTCTGTATCTCACAGGCATATACAGCGACATGGACAGGAATTTAGGTTTTTCACTGGCTTTGAGGCCGCGGAGACTGGTCAGCCGAAAATATATGTTGTGTGACGGAAAAATGCGCGCAAAACTTTACAAACTGTGACAAAATCGTCTTCTGGAAGTGCCATTTTTGGCACATTTTTTGGTCCGACCCGGGAAGGGGGGGGGGCCGCCTCCCGCCCCCCCCTGGCTACGTCCTTGCTATTAAATACATATAAATATTTAGATAATAAATACAGAAAACGTTTCTTGTAAATGTGAAATGTTGTGAAATGTTTCCTACCCATCAAAGTGGGAGGGAGTTATTCGAGGGGTGAGTTATTTTTTCCTCACGTTCACAAGAGGGGGGACTTATACGAAAGAGGGGTTATTTGAGGATATACGTTATTTACGTTTCATAACAACGATTCATTTTCGTTTTTTACAAATGTCGCGCGCGCGTTAGTTACTGCCACTGCCAACAGGAAAAAGAACTACGCGTGCAAAGTGTCAAGTCACTGGAATTTATAATCCATGTAAAGTTTTAGGTCAACTGTCGTGATAAGTTGCCGGTTTCAGTCATCAAGAAAATCATATTCATAGCAGGCATACAAGAATTGCATAACCTGTAGGGTTGAAAATTGGACGCGGTGATTTCCAGTCTGATTTTACATTTACCGGAAATTACCGCTACGGTACGCCGGTACGGTAAACTTTCACACAATTATAAACCTCAATCACAAACACAATCACACAGGTCCAGCAGTTCCCCTTCTATACAAGCTAATTCGAAATCTGATGATCAAAACAGCACAAATAAGGACACAAATTGCTCCACGCCAGCCGTGTGTCTGTTGCCAGCCGACCAGGTGCCAGATTTAATTTGCCCGACACGTTTTTTCCCGGGCAACCCGATTATTTTTTGTGTGGATGCAATGGATCGCGCACCAGGGTTTGCATGTATGTTTATGTTGGCGGAGCTCTAGATACATAGCAAATCGTTCCACCGGATGGATAGACAATTGGTGGCTGTCTCTCAAACCGTGTAAAGTGTAAAGAAAAGTGTCAAATGTCATGTCAAATGTCATTCAAGTTTTCAATTGAGTTAAGTGTCAAATGTCAAGCAAAGTGTCATTTGTCATGACAAATGTAAAATCAACTGTCAATTCACAGCGATTCAGCAACGTTATGACATGTAGTGCCAACAGCGAAACAACGTGTTGACAAGGCATTGTCAACACGTTGTTTCGCTGCTGTCTCGAAGTGTCATAATGTTGTTTCAATGCTGGGTTTGTGCGCGTCACAATTAAAGCATGCATCAACATGCTGTGGAACGATGTTGTCCCAACGCTGAAAATTTTGTCAGAACGTTGTTTTGAAGTTGGTGGAAATGTTGTAACCACGTTGGCACTACATGTCATAACGGTGGTGAATCGCTGTGATTGTCATTCAAGTGCAGTAATAAAATCTTTTCTTTTTTTGTTTTCATTGACACTTTCACACTTGACAGGGCTCGGGACTGTCCCATGGAAATTTCACATTATTTCTGTGGGGTTCGCGGGGTTCGATAAATGAACATTTCTAGATTTGAAAAATCAAAAGACAATTTAGTAAGTTTTCGTGGAACCCCCCCCCCCCCCCGCCCCCGCTTCCATTGGAGATCCCTGAACATAATCGAACTGCCGACCAAAAAAAAACATCGGACAAATTAAATTTCGTCCCAGCAGCAATATTTGTATCTTCTACGGCATTTGGCGCCAAAAAGTGACGCCAATTTAACGCCATTGGCGCCAAAAGGCGTCACCAGTATTGGAAAATTGGATATGGCATGGAGGGGACATTTGGGCCAGAAAGGTCGACTGCAAACTAGCAGTTTGCAAAGAGTGGTTAGTGGGCGTGGCTTAATTTTTGAAGTGTTTTTGAATAGTTTATGACAACGTTATCTGTATATTCATGGGTTTAGGATGGGCTGGATTTCTTTGTAATCTTCATGTTTAAATTGATGGTGTGGTGTCTATTTGCACATCAACGTGTTTATTTAAAAAGTGTGTGTAATTGTCACTATTTTAGGTACCCTTCCTGTTTCCTGGTAGCATTTCGGTGACAAAGAATATAAATTACCACAAATCCTTAAAAATACTCCATCCCGGCGGGTACATCGACAAAGTTATATAAGCTTAAAAGTGGTAGAATGACAGCATGACTCGTACACGATCCCGTTACAATTGTTTTATAGTTTTTCGTCGCAAAATTCTCGTCGTTCCAATTTTCGTTTTGTTCTTATCTACACTCAAAATGGTTGCAACCCAGTCCGCCGATTTTCACAGGCGCCCGGTTTCGGAGATTTGCAGTTGACCGTGCACAGTGCCCCGTCAACTGTTTACGTAACTCAACCGTTTGTGATTGTGTGCACGTTGCACAATGCCTGGTGAGTGGGTTTTTTGGATAAAAATTGTCAGAGATTGGGATGATTGGTTGTCATTCATTGCATTCAAATGTTTTCACCCATCGCATAATGGCGGCCCGCACACAAGTTGACACTTGTGTGTCAACTGGTCTGTGTCAACTCAGATTTCGGCTTCACGTGTCGCAGAGCGATCTTCCAATGCACTTGGCGGTGATATTTATTTTTCAACATTGGCGTATTATTTTTATTAGATCGCTCTGCAGCACGTGAAGACAAAATCAGAGTTGACACAGAGCAGTTGACACACATTTGTCAACTAGTGTGTGGGCCGCCAATAGGGAGTTATTCAAGGGGTTATTTTCCTCACTCTGCTACCAGTGGGGGCATTCAAGGGGGCGACTTATTCGAGGATATACCGTAAAACTAGGGATGGAAAAAACGTTGTTTTTTTCAACGACCCTGTTTTTTTAAAAAAAAAACAACGTTTTTTTAATAAAAAAACGTTTTTTTAATAAAAAAACGTTTTTTTAAAATAAAACGGGTTTTTTCAAAAGCTCCCAGTTATGGTTATGGGTCAACATATACAGGTACATTAGACAACTGGCAGTACTTTGTGATGTTATATATAGCCACAGAATGGCTGTGGCTGTGGTGATTTATGTCAAAAATATCCGTTTTATGTCGACTTGTTACGTATATCGCCTTTTGTCTAATGTTTGTGACTTCAAGTGACGTTGGGCATGGAAAAGTGCCTCAATAAGGTTATAAGAGCAGGCAAATACATTGGCAGTTATGTATCACACTGTACAGCTATATGGGGGAACATTGGCTGGATATTATATACTACACTAACATATCACGGCTTATTATGACACAATAGCATGAACAAATGTCAGGTTTCTCACTAAAAATGCCTCAAAACCAATGAAAACAACCACCAATGGTAATGGGCATGTGAAATTGCGCGCTTGCGCGCAAAAAAATTGCAAAATACCTAGTGCTTAGTACTAAAATTTTTGGCTGCCGTTTTTTAAAAAACGTTTGCCTCTGTTTTTTTGATAAAAAAACGTTGTTTTTTAATAAAAAAACACCGGCCATCCCTACGTAAAACATGTAAATATTCATTGTTGTGCTCTCACTAAGGGTTCCAGGTTAGTATCCCGGGAACTCATCAGAACGGGGGGACTATTCAAAAGGGGGGGGGCTAATCGAGATATACACTAATCTAATCTACTATTCGCAGCGACCGCACTTTGGACCTGTGGCTGCATTTGGAAAAAAACCTTCTAGTCGGTCTCGTCTGGCTCGGTGCATCCGGCAGGCACCTGGGTTCGATTCCTGCCAACGGATGCCTTCAATTGAGATTGGAATTGATGCCTTTGGTCCAGGGGCTGCAGGTGCGTTTTTGTTTTTGTCTTAAATAAAGATTGGATTTGGAAGTGGGAACGAAGTAAATTGCCAGCCACGGGTCAGCTGCCAGTGTTGTGAAACTACGGAAAAAGTTGAATAACGAACATAAAAAACAACAACAAATAAAACGACACTGTAGCTGTAGGCATGTAAACCAGGGCCGTATCCAGGGGCGGGGGGGGGCTGCAGCCCCCCCCCTTCCCGGGGTGAGACCAGAAAGTGACCGAAAAATGCGACTTTTTCAACGTCAGCGTAAAAAATTTTGCGCGCAAGCGCGCATTTTTCACCAGAGATTAGGTATTTTCATCAGGTTTGTTCCCTGTGGCCGCAAATCGTTTATAAATATACCGTACTGAACGATGTGCTTTTTGCTGTATTTGTACGTATATTTACCTACATATACAGCGTTCCATGACACTGGCGCCAACGCCAATTGCGCCATGGCGTGGCGCCTACTAATGGCGCCAGCGCCATCCCGCCACCATGTAGGTAAAATTTTAGGGGGGGAGGCTGAGCCCCGTAAACAAGCAGCACCCCCCGCTCAAAAATCCTGGATACGTCCCTGATGTAAACCCATTTGGCATGTAGACAACGGATCAGGGGTTCCCAACGTTTTGACCCTCGAGGGGGCTTCATAGATAGCTGAAAAATTTCCTGGCTGGCTCACTGGTGCTTAAATATATTATAATAGCCTCGGGATAGATAGATAGATAGCTTTGCAGCCCTCCCCCGTGAGACCCCCAGAACGGGTGCACATGCCAAACGGTTTACATGCCAAGCGAGCCTACGTCAATAAAACTTCTTCCTTGCAGGCAGTCAGCGGCGTGCGACTGACGGATTCTTTACTCGGTCGAACTTATGAACACGATGAAATTGTTCAAGTTTTAGTTTTGCCGCAGTTACCGCAGTTTGATTCTTATCTGTGATTTTCTTTCGTGTTTTCCTTTTTCTTCGGAGATGGGGGGGGGGTGGTAATTACTTATTTGGATTTGGTTATAAATAAACATGTACAGGAATAAATCGTGGGTGAGCATTGTTGTTGTGCAAATTGGAGATACGGGAAATGGCTTCATTCAACCAATATCATTGAATATTCAATTATTTTGTGCGATGTCACTGGGGTATATGCATCCTGCGTAATGCACTTGCCTTACTTTTTCACATCCATCGCGGAAACATTTCAGAAGTCACATTTTTTCCAGTTTGCGAAACATTGCTCATCTTTAAATATCGTTCCGGTTAACTGAATACATATTTATATAGTAAATGTGTCAAATTGACACTGTCAATTTATAACGTTATTGTGATACGATGCATGCATTATTGTTACATTGGTTCTATTGTATACTCCATCTGCAAATTTTTATAATGAATGACAAAAACGTATTTTTCAATTTCGGCACTCAAGTGATGGAAAAGTGCATAAAATCCCTCCCCGGACGCACATTTGGCATCGCAAATTAGCGCCATGGAAATTTCTGGAAAAAATGTCACTAGCGTCATCACTATGACGACAAAACACGTTTTTGTAAAATCTAAATTACTTTTAGGATATTATCTGGGTGAAAATCAGTGACGTCACTAAATTGTAGCCACTATATGACAAAATATAATTATGTGCGACCGTCGAAACGTGAGAACTGAATTATCCCACGCGTCACGAAATTGAAGCGGAAATGTTTTGATCGGCAGCGGTTCAGTTCAGCAATTTGCAATGTATGAATTTTTCAGCAGAAAAAATGTCAACTCATTTGAGATTGCAGTTCATAGTTCGATACTTCTCCCCGTATACACATCAAATTTCCTTATGAGTGAAAATTTACTCTTTTGTCTCTTAACATTATACTTGTGCAAATTGGTGCCTGGTTGTTCCTCCTTCATCAAATCTCTATAAATTTTGTGTTGAATACCGCAAATCCTCGAATAGACCCCCTCGAATAACTCCCCACCCTTGAATAAGTCCCCCTGCTGTAATTCCAGCTCATATACCCCGCTGAAACCTCCAGGACGATCCAATGGGAGACATTCCTGAAATGGCAAAAACCTTTGCACCAAGCCAATACTTTCCATTGTCATAAAACATAGCCACCACGAATAACTCCCCCCTCTTAGTTTGGAATCCCCGTTCCGTCCTAACTCTCATCTCAAACAATCGACGGAAGATATGAACGTTGAATTTTCCCATTGAAAATGCGGCCCTTCATCATTTTGACATGTGTATCATTATTTGATTTGATTTAGGTACTCTTAATTTTGTAACTACCCGCGACGCGTGCTGCCGATTGAGGACATTTTACCCGGTCTCTGGGAGTGCCCCCCGGTGCCAGTCCCAGACCGTGTAAAATGTCAAATGTCATGCAAAGTGTCAAAAGTCATGTAAAATGCCCCTGAAAAATGGCAACCGAGTTGCCATTTTGCCGGGCATTTTACATGACTTTTGACACTTTGCGTGACATTTTACATTATACAGGGTATTTATTTTACACGGTCTGGGACTGCCCCCAGGTCCCACTGGTAAATTTTGCCAAGCGCCAAAAGTAACATATAGCCGACGCCCGCCCACAACAAAATGACTCCCAGGGTCAAAAAAGCCATGGCGCTAGCGCCAAAACAAGAAGTTCAATTTTTCAATTCTGCTGTCGCTTTTTTCCGCTACAATATAAATGGACTGCCCCCAGTTCCACGAAGAAACAGGTAGAAGCTCAAGCAACAATACAATTTTTATACAATTTTACAATAATTTTACAAAAATTCGAATTTTATACAATTTTTATTTTTATTTTGTAATTTTCCATTTTATTTTATTCTGACATTTTCCATTTTATTTTTATTTTTTTTCTGAGATTTTGCCAACCCTGCTCACGTTCTCCACTTACGGAAATGGCACCAGGTTTTCGTTTCGTTCTCTTGTACGTTGGCCGATTTTAATGCCGTTTGAGTATGTCGGGTTTTGGTTTGGGGTCGGGGCTAACGTGTTTGTTTCTCCTGAATAATCCCCTAGTTCGTGTAAATGACGTGATAAATGCAACTTCATAACCTTGAGATATCATTGTTTTTACAGGTCGACCTCGATGTGGCTGAGTTATTGAGCTTCAAAGTCGGTCAGCGGATCAGCCGAGTAATGGAAAATGACTACCTTTTTATACACCACCCTCTCGCTGTACTGGGGGATTATTCGTGGAAACAGAAAAATCTAGTCATGGTTCCGACCTCAAATCCCAGCATATTTATACTCGGCAGACATGATACTATACAATGAGTCGCATGATGTCATATCATGCACGCTGTATCCAACCCGTAGAACTCTGTTTTGGTGACTCGTGCCTACGCATATACGGAATGAAACTATTCAATTGTGCCCGCACAATTCAAACCCCCGTCAAAGTGTAGTTGAGTTTTTTGGCATGATGCCATCCAAGCGTCGTCTGGATCTGAATAAATACAAAGCGGGAACGTTTTCTGAATTCAAAATTTTGAACGTAACAAGTTTTCGTCAAGATGAATCGATAGCGTGTAACTTTTCTAAATATGAATTAGATTAAACGTAGGTAAACTTATAATCAAAAATTTGCGGCACCTATCGACACAAAAATTGGAGTAAACGAGTGCGTAAAGAACAGCACATTTTTATTTTCCTTCTTACTATCTTTATATTTTCTTTTTTACTAAATTACTTTCTCGTTCGCTCTACAAGAACAAAATATAACTTTCCAATTTTGTAGAATGAGATGTCTGTCGACTATACATATTGACATATTCACGACCCACTGTGCACCGTTTTTCTACCGTATTTAAGATGTATCGCACTTCGCTGTTCAGTAAGATGTTGAATTCCATTGACGCTCAGCGAAGCGAAACATAAGTGGACCAAACCTGTGTAATATCATGTCTGCCGACTATACTCGAATACCACCAAAACCGGCCAACGTACGATAATGTTGATGGAACGAAGGTCTGGTGGACTCCCCCTCTAAAATTCCACCCTCGATTTTTTCTATGGTTCAACTTTTTCCATTTCCGTGCAAATTTCGCGCTTTTTTCCATTTCCGTTAAAATTTCGCTCTATTTTTTTCTGTTTCCGTGAAAATTTCGCTTTCCGTTTTCCGGCATTTCGTTTGTCCGTTTTCCGGCCGATAATTTTTTTTACCTTTCCGTTTTCCGCTGAGTGAATTTTTTACCTTTCCGTTTTCCGTTTTCCGCTGAGTGAATTTTTTACCTTTCCGTTTTCCGGCAAAAAATTTTTTACCTTTCCGTTTTCCGTAAAGCGTAAAATTTTTACCTTTCCGTTTTCCGTAAAAAAATTTTTTTTGACACCCTAGTTCTGATGGGGAAGTTACTTCACTCTGCATTTTGACAGGGAATTCTAAACTATTCGAGAAAATTGAAAAAGACAGTTACCCCATTGGAATGCTACAATATGTATTCACAATAAAATACCAAACATTTGTTGCCTAATTGCCGCCCCCGCCCTTGCCGACCTAAAATAAATAATTACCCACGTGGTTTGCGCCGGTTCTATGGAAATGTTCACATAATTACGCGCGATTGAGGGCACAACGTGTTTCAAAATTCTGATGTACCCAGGTAAAATAAATACTTTACTTATTTATGCAGCGGCGGGGTAGGCGCTGACAATTTTAGTGGTAGAATAGTTGTGTTAAGTGATAAGTGAATTTTCGGACGGAACTACCTACGCCACACCACAGTGGTTATGCGTATTTACTTTTACTCAAAAAGTATGCACACTCTAGTACTGAGTAAATACTCATACGCATGGTTTGTAAAAAGTATCTGTACTCATTTGTATGCTTACTTTTTGAGAGTACTTGAGTACAGTAGAGTAATTTTTGCGAGTACAGAGAGAGGATGTTTGCCATTCAAGACCCCTGCTTTACATAACGAATGCTCATTAATAGAAAGAAAATACCTTTTTGTTGCCCAGGGTAAACATTCATATTGCTTTTTCCAGAAAGATTAGGCAATTTTACTCGCTTTTACGCTTTCCTGCTAATAATACTCGCATTTACGCTTTCTGGGATAAAAGTATTTTACTCTCATTGACTCGCGATCAACAGTAAATAAGTTTTACTTTACCGCTTTCTGTTCTCGGGGGGTGAGTAAAAACAAAATACTTTACTCATACGCTTACTTTGAAAAAAGTTCGGTACTTTTAACAACTCTGCTCGACACCAGTTACTCCGTCATTCAGCCCACCACATAACTTTATTGAACACTTTTTGCACCACTTTTGCTCAAACTCAAAGGCCATTCAAACTCAAAGCTGATTTGTGTGTCAGCTGATTTCTGCCAGTAACGAGTGTGACTTTACCTTGCTCCATCACTTGCCAGTTTTCTCGCCACTTGAGTTATGCGTTTGGCTGTTTTACATCGGGATTATGTTTCTTTTTCCTTGAGATGGAATGTCTACCGATCCTGATCTCACATTATCGACCCTTTATTTTTATGCATGTTCGTTCGAAGAAATGTTGACCCATCATATATCCCAATTTTCCGCCCACGCATCTGAAAGCAGACATCTTTAACTGTCATATTCAGAAGCGAATTCCAATTGGTGCGGGAGTTTTTTTGCTCACCCCACCCCCGCATTTGTGACGTAGCGCGCGCGCGAGAGTTCAATTTGAATTAGCGTTCGGAAATGGAACCGGAATTGACATCCTTACCTTAAGTTTCAGCACTGTTTGGAAGTTGATTTTAATCAGAATGGTTACAGGGAACCAGAGTTGTTATAAGTACAATACTCAACTTTTTCAAAAGTATGTGTACTAGTGAATAATTTCATTTTTACCCATTCTCAAAAAATACCCATGTTAAATACATTTTTTACAAAGAACTTGGATACAATTGTATAACAGTATCTTTTCAAGTATTTTTGAGTAGTGTACTAGGTCCCAGAAACAAGTTGATTATAAATGAGTTGAGTATTTTTGGGTAAATTGAGTATTTTTTCTCATGGGAGCATAAAGTTGCTTATTTTTGGTGTCCATGCTGCTCTATTTTTAGGAAGATATTGGGCTGTCAGGAAAGCTCTTTCCATTTCTGGGTCATCCCATTGGATCATCCTGGATTGTTAGGTTTCGATCTGGTTATATAAGCTGTAATTACAGTTCAACATAAAATTCAAAAATTAAAATTTACTGTGGAATTGATTACATAAAAGTGGATCATAATACAATTCTCCAACTTTATGTTCGCAACTTATTTTGCACTGAAATTTGATTGAAAAACTCCAGAAATGGTGGACTGTGCATGCTGAGTTTTGAACATTATTGAGAGATGGATTAGTATTGGATACACTTTTATGTAATCAATTTCGTGATAACATTTCATGCTTAAATAAATTCCAGCTTATATACACATGTTGAAGACCACTTGGATCGTCCAGGGCAGTCCAATGTGAGACGATCAGGAAACAGAAAAAAAAATTTCCCAACAGCCCAATACATATGTTGTACATGTTTTATCTATGCTCACATTCAAGAAAGATGTCATACAAAGGTATCTGTGAATGCAGGCATAGATCATACTTTTTTTGCTTTTTGCATTGAATTTTCTGCAATACTCCAAAATACCCTGTACTTCTGAAAAAATATGCATTCAGATGGGCACTGGTACAATTGAAGTATTGTACCAATTGGTATTAATTCTGTACACAGTTTTATGCATATTTAACTGTGATACTTTACTTTATGAGTAAAGGTTAATACCATATATCAACTCTGCAGGACACATCAGGCTGTTGATGCACATAGCACACCATGTATTCAGTGGCATGTGAATACCACATTTACTCAAATAATTCCCTTCCCCCTGTTAGATGAGTGGGTAAAAATAATTCCCCACATGAATAATCTCCCAATGGAGAGGATGGAAGAAGATAATGTACACATCTTTTAAAAAACAATTTATGAATTCAGACTGATAAAAAAACTGCTACTGGTTTGATTCATCAAATGCAAATGCAGCACATCCATTGTGTACAGATGCAATGAAATGCCCTAACAACAGAGACAGGACAAACATGTGAATGCTGCAAATAGACACATGCTTGCAATTTTTTATTACAATCCCCCCCTTGAATAGTACCCCTCAAAAATGAAAAGAGAATTCCCTGGGGAATTATTTGAGTAATAACAGTACATAAATATGATGTTTATGTATGGTTTAAATAATGACACGGTAGAGTTAAATAATTTCATACCTTTTCTGGTGAGAGTAACAAGACTGTTGCTTTAGAAATGAGGTAGCTTGGCTTAAATGATGATGCACTTTTATGTAAATAACAATTAAAGTGTTATGAGTGGCTGTTGTTGAATAATGTTTCCCTCCACTCTAAACCATCTTAAGCCAGTCCCATGCATGGGAAAATGTCATGTAAAATCCAAAATCACACACAAATTTGTTTCTACAGTTTGTATGGATAGTACTGGTTTTTTAGCAAGTGGACAAGTGGTGCAAAAATTGAAAGTGGTAAAGTTAACTGATAAGAAAATAAACACCTTCCCGATCAAGTCCGGCCCCCCATTTTTTATTTTACTTCTGACGTCCTATCTCCTGTTCTAGGACGCGCCAGAAGCTGAAACTTGGGGTAGATATTGGCACAACCCCCCTCTACTTTGCATGAATTGAAGGGGTCGCGGCGACCCCCTACAAGGTGAATCGCCGAGTGCAAAAAAAAATTGCAGCTTTTTTAGTGTCCCACACAGGTCCGGCCCCACCTGATTTCTTTCACTGCTGGTGCCGTACCTCCACCTGTGGGAGGGGTATAAATCTAAAATTTTGGGGATGTGTCGCCAACACCCCTCCCCATCTATACACTGGCCAGGCGGTCTTTGGCAACTCACCACAGTGTGGGGTGCAAAGTTTAAAATTTATTTAAATGTTACTGTCCCACACAAGTCCAGCATCCAGTTGAATTTCAAAAAATGTACACTTTTGTGTTGTTTTAACACTAATGTGGTTGACAATGTGAAATAAGCATGAAATATCCTCTAAAAATATCTTATCCGACCTAAAACTGCCCACCACATGAACCCCTCCCCCCAAGTGGGTGACAAAAAAAATCACTTTTTACAACTTTTTCATCAGACACTTGAACTGCTGGTTTACAATGATTTATAGAGGAGGGTTAAAGGTTTCAAATTGTGTAAAAAACCTTACCTCAAAAATGCCTTCATAAGAAAATTTGCTGGGGGTAAATTTAAAATTGTGAATTTTGCCTATTTTCGTTCCTGCAATGATGTCATTTTTACAATTTGAAATTCACCCCCAGCAAATTTTCTTATGAAGGCATTTTTGAGGTAAGATTTTTTACACAACTTGAGACCTTTAACCCTCCCCTATAAATTATTGTAAACCAGCCATTCAAGTGTCTAATAAAAAGTGATTTTTTTGTCACCCACTTGGGGGAAAGGGGTTCATGTGGTGGCCAGT
Source organism: Sphaerolaimus hirsutus (assembly GCA_964036195.1). Lineage (NCBI taxonomy): Eukaryota > Metazoa > Nematoda > Chromadorea > Monhysterida > Sphaerolaimidae > Sphaerolaimus > Sphaerolaimus hirsutus. The sequence goes on along the minus strand of OZ038454.1, from coordinate 5,712,815 downwards.
TTTAGGTCAGATAAGATATTTTTTAGAGGATATTTCATGCTTATTTCACATTGTCAACCACATCAGTGTTAAAACAACACAAAAGTGTCCATTTTTTGAAATTCAATTGGATGCTGGACTTGTGTGGGACAGTAACATGTTAATAAATCTTAAACTTTCCACCCCACACTGTGGTGAGTTGCCAAAAACCGCCTGGCCAGTGTATAGTAGGCGAGGGGTGTTGGCGACACATCCCCAAAAATTTTAGATCTATACCCCTCCCACAGCTGGAGATACGGGACCCGCAGTGTAAGAAATCAACCGGGGGCCGGACCTGTGCGGGACAGTGAAAACGCTGCAAATTTTTGTCACGTATATGGCGACCCCTTCTATAGTGAGTCGCCAATGCCCCATTTATTCATGCGGGGTAGTGGGGGGTTGCGTCTATATACCACCCAAGTTTTAGTTTTCCACCACTCCCGCAACCGGAGATATGGCCTGCGAAGTGAAAAAAATAGGCGGCCGGACTTGATCAGGAAGGTGTTTACTTGTCACTTGTAATATCGCCTACCAATTTACTTGTTTATTTACTAATTCGATTTACTTGCGCGGAATTTGCATTAGGATAGTTGATCAAATGAAGTTTATCACATTTCTTCCCTCCCGTACACATTCATCTATTGTAGATGCATACATCCGCTTGTCATGATTCTGATGGGGGTTCCCTATCGCTTGGGGGTGAAGTCCTATTCTTTTTGGTAAATTTCACAATTTAAAAAAAAAATTCATCATCTTTCTTCATCACGCAATAACCCGGAACCGCGCGTGATTTTTCCCAACACTTCCCGAATAAATCGGCAGCTACCGTAACTGTGGTTTGGCTGCAGTCTGAATTTTGGGCGTGTCGATTCGCGAAAAATTGGCCACATTTCAGCTTCAGGCCTTTAACTTAAAATTTTAACTATTAAATATAAGAGTTAAATATGCACTCCAACAGCCAATTGTATAACACTTGCCGCCAAAATTTTCCCCGCGGTCACTAGTTTATTGTGGCAACGCGTGCCCGCTCAAATTATGCAAATGACGTATTTACAAAGCTGACTATGACGTAATTTATGCGGCCCAGTGTATACCGTAAGTCCTCGATTAGTTTCCCTAAACTGGAATACCCCCCGCATTTGAATAGTTCCCCTGTGATTCGGTGCTATTTTAAAATGAAATGTTTAGTGAACTATACGGATCGTTATTCTTTGAATTTTATGTGATATTAGGTATACTTTGAAAAAAACAACGGCAGAACTTGAAAAAATGGGTAGGCTGAGAAATGGGAAAACAATAAAAATGCGGATTCCTCCAATAGAAGGCCGTCCCCAATAGAAGGGCTGGTAAAAAGTTGTACGACTAAATGGAAGGGTGCCCTTCTATTAGAAGAAATACGGTAGTTGTTTGGCTTAGCGCGCACCGGACCGGAAGCAGTTACCTATTTGCGTGCCCAGATTTTCTAAGTTGGGCGCGGTATTTAATTGAACTAACACGACACGTTTTTTTGACTGCCCGATTAATTGCATTTACCGCGTTTGCTCCTAGTATATTTTTATCGTGGGCGTAGTGGCATACATTTATTTTGTCAATAATTTTCTGCCTATACATGAGTAATTCATCGGAGGTGAGTGTATCATTTATTTGAGGATTCATTTTCGTAGCCTTTTCGTTTGAAATGTCGTGAACGTTTTACTTTTTAGGTTACCCTATCCTCCAAAATGAGCCCCGATCGTGCGTCATTCATCACTTTTTTCTCGCATTTTTTTGGTAAATATTTATGTAGGCTGCGATAATGGGAAAGTGCCAAGACAAAGGCGCCAGAGAAACTGGGTGCTGTAACAATGGCGCTATAAGGCCTTTCAAAAGACTAGCTGGATTCTCATCCGGAACTTCGGTCCGGCTTCGCAGTGTTCTACACTTTCACACATACCGGTTTATACTATTTTATGGATATCAATAATTATCAATCAATTGGGTCACTTGGATAGTTCATATTATGCAAGTTCTCAAATTTCTTCTCTTTGCAGCACTTCCTAATTTTTTGTGATACACAACTTTATGAACAGAAAAATGACCTTTGTATACAAGCAAACAATTTTGGCCAAACTCGTATAAATAACAATGACGTATTCCGACGAACCGCTTTTTAGCCCAGCGACACAATTTAATTTTACACTTTCAATTATTCGATTATTGCAATTTTTCTGCATCGGATACATCGAATTAAATCGACGCATCGCAAGCGAAACCCATTTCAACGGGCTTGCAGCTGCTGAAACGTCATATACACGTTTTAAAACGCGCTTCACTACCTATAAAATCACGCCCGGAGCCCGGGTTTGCAGAAAGGCGATAAGTGTTGTGGCGTGACTTCATGTGGCGCCATTAAATGGCGCCAGCGCCATGCGCCATTCCACCACCTTCCATATGTGAGTCACGTGAATGACTTGACTTCAGGTGATTTGAATGATGAATATGTCAAAAATAACTTGAACGAAATTCCCACCTAATTTTTATGCGAGAACGAAGAAACGAGAATTTGCGTTACATGCTTTTAATATGAATATACCGCATTTCTTCTGATAAAAGAGCGCCGTTATATTTCTTCCGTCAACCTATAAGATTTTTTATAGTTTCTTGTATTTTCGTAAAAATTTAAACCTCACGTCATAACAAATTTTTAGCTGTCCTTCCGGCCCCTGTGAGGGTCAAAATTCAAGATAAACTCGGCAGACATTATAGGAGTCAATATCTGGAAGGAACCACTCCATCATGACGTCATAAAGCGAACGTCGTAGAAGGTAATGGTAAACACAAAAGAAAACGTGACGAAATAATATGTCGAATATCAACGGACGTTTCGCTTTATTTATTTTGTGATATCATTTTGTTCAACTTAGATAGGATTAACTCTGTCTTCATTGTAAACTCTTACACGGTTTTTTAACCAAAAAATTAAATTAGTATTTCACTTACCCGTCGTTTCTCTTGGGATGAAGGCCAAGTTCTCTTACGTGACCCGATCCATAAATAGGCATTGAACGAACATAAGTTTTTGGTTGACGCTGGATATAAGTGCCGGAAAGCTGACTCGTTTCATGTCTGCCGAGTTTTACCTAAGTCGCAACCCATATCAGAAGTCTACATAATTTTTTTTTGTATTCATCTGCATGCTTCTAGCGTGCACATTGTTTTATGGCCTTGCATCCAAGATTCTGATTTTTTGTAAAAAAATTTGTTAAATATTTGTAAAACGGTTTCATTTTATTTTATTAATGACATTTCAGAATAAAATAAAATGAAACATGAATAAATTTACAATAAAGGAAAATTTTAATAAAAATAAAATACAATTTTAGTAAAATGATTTTTACTAAAACCAACCATGCTCACGTGTGTGTTTTTGGAATGCTTCATGTGAAATATTCGTAATTTTCTCATTATACTGCACTGCACACCGTACTGGTCCGTACCGTACCCATGTTCAGCAAAGTATAGCATATCTCATAACAATTATAAACAAACATTTTCATCTGTGTCAAACAAATATGCTAACATTTTACCGTATGTCTTCTAATAGAATGGCATACCTCCAATAGAACGGCACCTCCAATAGAACGGCAGGTTTTGGAACTTTTTTGCACTCAAAAATTAATAGAACGGCAGCCTCCAATAGAACGGCACCTCTGATAGAACGGCAGGACGAAATTATGTTGGAAGAGTGCCAGAACACACAAATATTAGAAAAATGGGTGGTGTAAACATCCAAGATGTTCAGAATTATGATTACCGTATTTCTCCGTGTAAAGCACCCGGGTGCTATACAAATTTGAGACCCTTTCCAGCAAACTTTAACACCCGGCTGTTAGGTCAGGGGGTGTTATACACGGAAACACCTCCAAATTCAGCGGATTCAACTTCCAAAACGCCTTCAAATACACGTGCCTACATACCGTATTACCTCGAATTATCCCCCCCCTTGAATAAACCCCACCCCTCGAAATACCCCCCCCCTAAATTTCGGCTGAGGAAATAATAACCCCCCCCCCCCTCGAAATACCCCCCCTAAAATTGAGTGTAACGTGAACGTACATGACAAATACCGCAGTTTGTGATCTGTACTATGCAGAACACACGTTAAAACTTATGATTAAGTGACGTTGGGGAAGGGTTTTTGTGTATATACAGTAATATATGCCTAAAAATACATATAGGTAAATCTATGTGATTGTTCGATTATTCTACGTCTGCGTATGGGGAAATTCCGAAATTTTCTGGCGAAATAATAGACCCCCCCCCTCGAATAAACCCCCCTCGAATTATCCCCCCCTCAAATTGTGCTGGCGAAATAATAAACCCCCTGGGGGTATTTCGAGGTAATACGGTATTAAGGCTTTTTTTGGTTCCCAGCGTGCACCAATGTAGTGGAAAAATGCGTGCAGCGGAATTACAATGAGTGGCGCGCGCCACGCACGATATTTAAGCTATTCAAATTGGGTGATTTTTTTGAAACCTAACATAGCACCCCGGGGTGCTATGCAGCTGTGTAACACCCCGGGTGTTGTTCACGGGGGGGGGGGGGTCCTTTACACGGAGAAATACGGTAAGGGTTATTTTCACATTTGGTTTTGTTTGAATTGATGCTCTGATAGTAAAATGTTGTTCATTTTTTATTAAAAACACCATGTTCAAATGAAAAATGTCTGAAAAATAGAACGGCGCTCTTCTATTAGAAGAAATACGGTATGTAAATTATGCAATCGGGGCTGTATAAATATGCATTATGCTCGTAAAATCTGCTGTTATATATTTCGTTACAATGATTATTTTAACTCTCCCATGTTCATATAATTAAATTGTCTCTGTGATTGCGACCCTCACTCATTTTCATGTTGCTATGGGGCCACTCCCACCCCAGACAATGTAATATATCCCGTGTAAAATGATTGAAATGTCATGCAGAGTGTCAAAACTAATGTAAAATGTCATGAAAAATGTCAAATCAAACCACTATTTATAAATAAGATAAAGTTTATCATTTTGCAGCTCGTTTTACATTGTCTAGAACTGGCAAGTGGTCATCTTATCATGCCTAAATCTAACCCTCTGGAAACGTGTTTAAATTTTTAAGTTTTTTTTCTAAAATGACTTCTTAAAATTTTGAATCTTTTCCAAGCTGATTTTCGATTATCGAATTTACTTTTCGAATTTTTGAATTTTGCTACTAAATTATTGCAATTTTTGAATTTTCGCCATATTTTGAATACATGTTGTTCCAATCAGTTGAACTACTGAATGGTCCAAATCGGCCCAGAAATGGTCAAGTTTTTGAACTTCACTCAATTAGCCAGGTGCCAGTTCCGCAAATTGAGAAGTGTGAAGTAAAACGGCAAAAGCGAAGTGAATTGAGAAGTCAAATGGCAAAGTGAACAGAAATTACTCTTTATTTCTACTTCACTTTTGCCAATTTACTTGCCATTTCATTTCGCTTTTGTCAATTTACTTCACTTCTGCCATTTCACCATAGTTGTAAAAAAATATTTACTTTTACTCGATAAATACGTATACTCGTAAACTGGCCACATACAAAATGCAAACTATCATACCAGATTATTTTCAAATAGTTCTCGAATTGATTGGAAAAAGTTGATGATTTAAAGTTTTATAAGCCGTGTGCATGGAAGTGCATTAATTCATTCATGCAATAGCTCGCGCCATGAATCATCGTTTTTATGTATCTCAATTGTTATCCCAAGTTCATGTGCAGTTTTGCGTGAAATTACTCATTGCTAGTGCACGTCATTATAAATAATACATTACGGCCAGGGACAAAATTCCATATAGGTATCCTTACAATTACCGTACCGAGGCGACCACATCTAAATGTCGATAAGTCCAAAACTTCGAGAATCTACTAAGCGTGTTAAACTTTGCTCACGCACGCCCATTTCCGATTTTAAGACTCCTTTTGACAACATTGTAAAAAACAGCCAAGATTTCAGTCTAGTAAAAATTGAGCGAGAGATCGATGAGTCCATTCTACAGTCGGTAAGCCCACTGCTTCCAAGTATGTCTAGAACTGAGGCAGAAAGTCTTACACTTTATTATCAATATTGTTTGGAACTTAACGATTTGGCAGCGAGCCCATTGACATGCATCACTGTCAGTGAATTCTGTCAGGAAACAAAGTGACTACCTATTTCTCGAAATTCGATTTTTGGACTTATCGACTTTTAGAAGTACTAGACGCCTCAATTACGGGTTGTTGGCGATTCATGCAGTGGATTGTGTGGGCGGAGGTACTTTTGGACACTTAAAAACATTTAGCACGCGATTCATGCAGGGAACATGACATTTGCTGCTCACATATTTTAATTTCATGAATTTGCCTTTCTGCATTATTTATTATGCTTTTTACGTCACTAGACATAACTCACGGCTTCAGCTGAGGGCGGTAAAGGTAATTGCGTCAAAGTATTGCACCATTTTGGCGGTGCCTTAGCGCCTGGCGCCTGGTATGACTAGTGATGTAAAAAGCGCCAGAGTTTCAGCGCCAAGCGCCAAAAGCGCCATGGCGCTTGTTCCATTGCGGCGCCAAGCGCCAATGGCGCCAAACGATTTTAGCGCCAAGCGCCAAAAGCGCCATGGCGCTTTTCCAGACCGTAGCGCCGAGCGCCAATGGCGCCAGAGGACAATGGCGCCAAGCGCCAATAGCGCCAGCGCCAAAAATTTCTTGGCAGATTTTTGATTAGCCATGTACATCAATATCTGAAGTTACATGGTACGTTATATGGATCGAACTGGATGCTAAATACACAAAGCTGTTCCTCTACTTGACGAATGAAGCTGCCTGAAAATTTTTGCAAAAAATTTACTCGCAGTGAATGCAAGCACTGCATTGTATATCATCAAATAAGACCCTAGGGGAGTAATTATTACGTTAGAAGTTTTCGAGGGAGGTAATCAAGGGGTGTTATTCTAGGCTAGGGGGGATTATTTTTTCCTCGGGGAGTTATTCAACTGGTCATTTTGGTTAACTGGTCAAAAAGGGGAGTTATTCAGTGGGTGTTATTCAAGGAATTGTCTGAAAAATAAATGTGAGATGATAGTTAGATTGTAAAGTGTAAAACATTCAGCATGCTATATAGGTAGTTTTTTTTTGAATGCAGAAAGTTTCAGTAGGTTAGTGAAGCAAGTGAAGTTGTGCTATTTATATTTATATCAATGAAATTTGAATGTGGACCATAATTGTTAGGTTATGTAAAAATTGGATGGAGCAAAAAAACAATCATCTCGTATTTTGATGGCATATTTGATGCCACCTATCGAAATCGTACGCAGGTGGTATGGCGCTTTTTTGGCGCTTTTTAAAGTGTGAGCGCCAAGCGCCAATGGCGCCACGGCATTATAGCGCCAAGCGCAAAAAGCGCCATGGCGCTTTTGGATGTCTCGGCGCCAAGCGCCAATGGCGCCACGGCAAAAAGGCGCCAAGCGCCAAAAGCGCCATGGCGCTTTTTGGTTTGGCGCTAGCGCCAGGCGCCAGCGCCATGGCGCTTTTACATCACTAGGTATGACATCTATTGCACAATATTGAGATATCGTATTTCCTCGAATTAACCCCCGGAGGTTTATTTTTTCAGGGTGTAAATTTTGAGAGAAAAACGTGAAAAATGCAACAATAACCACCATTTATAAGTTTTTTACAGCCTTATATAAGGATGTAGATGGTATAAACGATGTTCTAACGTAACACAGTAAGTGTTTTGAACGTCTGTTATGCATTTCCCGGACAGCAAATTCATAGTGCCCATTTTGAGGGGGGTATTTCGAGGGGGGGGGGGGGTATTTAGAGGAAAAACGGTATACCATACCTATCATATCTGAATAAAAAGTCAAATATTTTGTGTAGCTACATTTCAATCACCATGGGTGATTTTGGCGGTGAAAATTGGCAATAAGGTACCGCATATCGTCGAATAAGACCCCAGGGGTGTTATTTTTGCGTCAGAAGTTTTGGAGGGGGGGTTACACAAGGGGGATGTTATTCAAGGGGGAGTTGTTTTTTGTCAGAAGTTTTGGAGGGAGCAGTTAGTCAATGGAATATGTTATTCAAGGGGAGGAGTCATTTTTTCTTCAGAACTTTCAGCAAAACTTGGACTTAATTCATTGTAATGGCAAACCCTCCAGAAAAAAGTATCTAAATTTTTAAGTATTTTTCTGAAATGTTTTTCGAAATTTCGAAATTTAGAATTTTTCCCCAAAACAGTTTTCGAATTTTTGAATTTAGTTTTCGAATTTTCGATTTTTTTGGTAGTTTTCGAATTTATTGGTAGTTTTCAATTTTTTTTGGTAGTTTTCAAATTTTTAAATAGTTTTGAATTCTTTGAAAAAATTTTTATTCAAAACTTAATTGAACTCGAAACTCAACGTTTTACGTCTTTATTGCAGCTCAGACACACCCCAAGTCAATTGTCAATTGATTTAGAACATTGAACTTTAGAATACATATCAATGCCTCGAATTACCTAAAAAAAATTCGAAAAGTCTTTTCGAATCTTTTGAAAAAAATCGATTTTTATGTATTTTTTTCACCGCGTGCTCAAAAATTCGAAAAGTCCAAAAAATTCGAAAATTCGAAAACGTTTTCGAATTTTCAAATCTTTTTTTGCCATCGTGAATTGTAAGATAGCATTTCGTAACTCATGTAATCCAGGTATTAAACAGTTCAGCAACTAAATACAAAAACAAGGTAGCCATGCTAACATTGATGTTCATACGCATCCAACCATTCAAATACACATTGCGGATACACATCACATCACACTCAGAGGGGGAGTTATTCTAGGGGAGGAGTTTTTCCTCACCTGGCCAAAAGGGGGGCACAGTTGCCAAAATGTACGTAGATTTACTCGAAAAATACGTGTACGCGTAAGTATTTACACATACTTTTTGAAAAAGTAATGTACTCACTTTTACGCGTACATTTGAAAAGTACACGCGTACAAAGAAAATGTACTTTTGTTGCTAAATCAGAATTTTCTGTTGCTAAAATAAGAAAAATTTTTAAGAAATTATATAATTTTTCTAAAAAATACTAAATAATCACTGAAAAACGACATCTATTGTGTATTCCACTCTAAAACTCACTCTCACATGTAAAAATAAGTACCTAGTTTTTTCGTTTTCCAGTTGAAAAGTACTCGCTTTTACATTTTCCTCGAAAAAAAGTACTTTACTCACATTTATGCATGAATACGAGTAAAAAAAGTATTTTACATTTTCTATACTTTTTGGTGAGTAAAAAAAATAATTACATTTATATATACTTTTAAAAAAAGTTCAGTAATTCTAACAACTCTGCCGGGGGGTCATCAAAGGGTTCTTTTTCAAGGCTATACGGTATAAAAAGTTGCGATTGCGAGTATAAATGGGAGCAAAGATTCAAAAAATTACCCCAGATAGAATGATATCTGGCCATTTTGGGGGGGGGGGGGGAGGGGCAAAAGTGGGGCCAGTAGCACAAACCTTCGGGATAGATAGACAGGTGTAGCGTTTGGGGGTCACCCCCTGCCCCCGCTTCCCGTGTGACAACATTATTTTTCACAATTTTCTATCCGAATGAACCCTATCTGAGTGCATTGATTGAATCCAACCATTCATATTCATTTATTTACAACTGACCGCGCAGAGCAGACTAATAAGCAGTGCTAATTTTGATTGAAAATTAATTGCGCGCGGTTGAATAATTATATATCTACGCAAAGTGGACAGCGCCTGGACAGCGAGAAGGTGCTCCAGTCAATGGAAAATAACCTTTAGGTAACTAAAATTACATCTGTGTTTGATTTGCAAAAACAACAGAAATGAAATAGGTAGAATGTTGAGGGTTTTTCTATCCCGCCCACGGCATCTGCATCACTAGGCGCGGCACCATGCTGAATGGTGATGGATAGTAATGTGAAAAACGCCAGGACTTTGGCGCCAAGCGCCAGAAGCGCCATGGCACTTTTCCGATCCTCGGCGCCAAGCGCCAATGGCGCCAGAGCAAAATGGCGCCAAGCGCCAGAAGCGCCATGGCGCTTTTTGCTGTGGCCCTAGCGCCAATCGCCAGCGCCAATGGCGCCACAGCGGGGTATCGTCAAGCGCCAAAAGCGCCATGGCGCTTTTTGCTTTGGCGTCAGCGCCATGGCGCATTTAGTGATGGAAAAGCGCCGGAAAAAAGGCGCCAAGCGCCAGTGGCGCCATGGCGCCATTCGGAAATAGGGCACCAAGGGCGCCATCCACGAAAAATCGTGCCGGGCGCCAATGGCGCCACAGCAAAACGTGTCTATATTTTCATCCTATTATTTTAGGTGAATTACATTGGACAAATAGCACTGTTCGTTCACTCCCACACATTCACGCTGTCTTCGACAAGACAATAAGCAGCGGGCATCAAAAATATTTATGAAGCGTAACCATTAATACAAATCTGAGCGAATCCTTAAAAAAATATGTTACCATTTTTTAAGTATCGTCATGTGAAATCAGAATATTAATATAAATGTAATTAAAGCAATGTATAGATTTACTACATACCGTATTTCCTCGAAATACCCCCCCCCCCCCCGGGGGGTTTATTCATTCAGAGGTAGAAGTTTGAGGGGGTTAAACTAGGGGGTGGTGTATTTCGAGGGGGGGTTATTATTTCGCCTGAAATTTTTCGATCTTCCCAGTACTAATGTGTTGTTTTTAACGTACGCAGATAAAGAAAAATGCAACAATAACCACCATGTAAATATTATATAAGCGTACCTATAGACTTAAATAAGGATGTAATCAGGTAGTATAAACTATGCTCTAACGTAACAAAGTGATGGTTTTTAACGTGTGTTCTGCATTGCCCGGATCACAAACCGCAGCTTCTGTCATTTACGTCCTCTCTACACTCAATTTGGGGGGTATTGCGGGACGGGGGGGGGGTATAAATTCATAGTGTTCATTTTAAGGGGGGCTTTCGAGGGGGGTGTATTTCGAGGATATACGGTAGATTTACCCCAAAATGGTGGCATCAATGTGTAGCTGTTTATTCAGTGAAATTTCAAATGCTGTTTCTTGAAAGATACCATGGAAATGATGCACTTTTTGACATGACGCAGCGCGCTAAGCCACTGCAGCCGCAAAATCGGATTTCTCTCTACGGTGAAACAATGGCGAAGGTTTGCCGGACGGCTGAAAACGATAAACTGAAAAATATTGGGCAATCAGCGGCAGATTTTTCAGCACCAAATTATCAGCATGCATCGACGTCTAAAATTGCGTCGCGGCGGCGGAAAAATGCATGTCTAATGGGATCCGGGGATTCGCTGGGAAGCGTGGTGTTATTGGCTGTCATCGCAGCCGTGCTCACTGCCAGTTTGGCTGGTGCAGGTAGGTGCAGATTTTTTGAGTTCAAAATTGTGATGGGCCATCCAAGTTCAAAATCGTCAAAGAGATAAAAATGATTGAATAAGTCTTTGTGGATGGTATTTACCGTATTCCCTCGATATACCCCCTCCGTCGTATAACCCCATCAATTTGTAATCAGAAAAAAACCCCCTGGGCCTGGGGATATTTCGGCAAAATACGGTAGCTGCCACTATTTGAATCCATTTCTCAACATTAAATAATCAATAGCATGAGTTGTTATTTGCGAGAAATCAAAAAGTCGAAACATTTCTGTCACACACACCTGGGGACATTCCCAGACCCTGTAAAAAGCCCCGTAAAATGTCAAATGTCACGCAAAGTGCCAAAAGTCATGGAAAATGCCCTGCAAAATGGGAACTCGGTTTGACTTTTGACACTTTGCTTGACATTTGACAGTTCAGAGGGCTTTTTACAGGGTCCGGGATTGACACCACAACGCTCACTGCCCCATGTCAGACATGTCTCCGGCCAATCAGCTGGACATGGGCGGCGGCTCCTCCGACTCCGCCCCCCTGGCGCCGGTGGCTAGAACCAGGGCCGCCTTCAGTCCCAACAAACTCAGGCATGCGCAGGTTAGCGGGTTTAGAATTTTTTTTCTTTTTTTGAAGTTGCTTATTTTTTTTTGGGGGGGGGAGGATAACCCAGCGAACGAAAGCAGCCAGTCACTACCTGAATACCGTAATTTTTCTAATATAAGTACGCCGTTTTAAAACTAATTTACATGCCGTTCCTTTGGAAGTGCCGTTTTATTCAAGGTGCCGTTCTATTAGAACGAATACGGTAGATGTCTGGTATTTACAGTTGTTCATTGCAGAAATTTTTATAAAGAATTTTTAAATGAAGTGTTGGCTATAACTGCCTGAGTGCTGTACAACATGAAGACAAAAATAACATGGTATTATATTTACCCGGCAGGCGACCCGGCTATTACGCTCGCTGTTGCGCAAGATCGAACATTTCGATGGGAAACGTTCCAGAGTGGACGATGTGAATGCCAAAATACATGGTTATGATGATGGGGGAACAGTGTAGGTGGGGGTTCTTAGAATTTAGGTTTTTATTTCCTATATAGCATTTCGAATATAAGTTTGAAAATTGTGGTAGGGTTATTAGACATTAAGAATGAATACCTATGTTGGTTATTTTTCACCATCATCAAGTGGCAAATCAATTTGCATGGGCAAAAGTTTAATTTAAATTTTTAAATTTAAATTTAAATTTAAATCCATTTTCTAGATTTGGCATAACTGATTTGGCTATTTACAATGGCCCTTATAAGAACCGGTCCCCAGTGAAAAATAAAATTTTTCAAGAGTCAATAATTGGTATGTATGGGTTGTTTGCATGTTAATTAGGTTAATTATCACCAAATTTGCATGCACAAAATTTCTGCAAGCAGTTACGCATGCTGATGCCTATTCTTTGGGAGGGTATATCAAAATTTTTCAATTTGTCTCAATTTTGGCATGCGTGTACTCCTTCGTTTAGAGAGCACGCATGCCAAATTTCAGCTCAGAGCAGTCAGTGGTTTGTTATTTTTTATGCTTTGATTTTATACAGTGATTGACAAAAATAAAAGTGTAAAAAATTCGAATCACTAACTGCTCTGAGCTGAAATTTGGCATGCGTACTCACTAAACAAAGGAGTACCAGCATGCCAAAGTTGAGACAAATTGAAAAATTTCTATACACCCTCCCAAAGAATATGTGTCAGCACGTGTAACTGTCTTCCAGAAATGTTGTGCATGCAAATTTGGTGATAATTAATGTAATTTATATGGAAACAACCCATACAGACTAATTTTTTAAATCAAAATCAGTTTCCATTAGGGTGTCAAATTTCCGTTTTCTGTTTTCCATTCCGTTTTCTGCAAGCAAATTTTTTTCCGTTTTCCATTCCGTTTTCCGGCTGCCGAAATTTTTTTTCCGTTTTCCGTTTCCGTTTTCTGCAAGCAAATTTTTTTTCCATTTTCCGGCTGCCAATTTTTTTTCCGTTTTCCATTCCGTTTTCCGGACACTTTTTTTCCGTTTCCGTTTTTCCGGCTCATTTTCCGTTTTCCGGCTATATTTTCAGTTTTTCCACCTTTTTTCCATTTTCTGCCTCAATTTTCCATTTTTCCGTTTCATTTTACCTTTTTCTGGCTCAAATTTCTGTTTTCTGATCAGCCAAACTGGTAAAAATTCATGCAGATTGTCAATGATGTAAAATTTTTTCTGTTTCCAGCAAAATTTCAGCAAATTTTATCTGTTTTCCAGCAAAATTTCAGCAAGTTTATCCATTTCCGTGCAAATTTGATTTTTCCGTTTCAGTTTTTCCGGCCTCTTTTTCCGTTTTCCGGCCGCTGAAATTTTTTTTCCATTTCCGTTTCCATTTTCCGCCAAGTGCAATTTTTTTTTCCGTTTTCCGTTCCGTTTTCCGGCCGCTGAAAATTTTTTCCGTTTCCGTTTTCTGTAAAAATTTTTTTTGGACACCCTAGTTTCCGCCCTTTGATTTTTTTATAAAAAAATCAGATTAAAAAAAATCTGTTTAAAAAAATCAAGTGCCAACCCTAGTATGTACTAATTAACCAACTGATTTGAGGTATTTATAACAGTCATTTAATTTTTCTTAATCCCACCGCAGGTTTTTGAGGAGACGCAGAAGCAGGCTACCATATTTCGAAAACATATTAAATCTGCGGAGTGATAAAATCTTTTGGAACTGTGATATGATATAATGATCCCAAAGATCAAAAACCGATCTGACATTTACAAAAACTTTACCTTAATTTTTTTATTGCCATAATTATCATATTTCCTCGAAATACCCCCATTTGGTTTATTTTTCCAGTATGGAAATTTTGAGGGGGTATTTTGAGGGGGCGGAGTATTTGAGGGGGGGTTTATTATTTCGTCCGAAATTATCGTGAAATTCATAGTAAAGAATACGCTTTACATACTCAAAACCGGTAATAAACCCTGAGAATAAAAGTATGTATTTAGATAATAAAAGTATGTAGATGGTACAAACCCTGTTCTAACGTAACACAGTCATTGTTTTAACGTGTGTTCTCCATAGTGATGTAAAAGCGCCATGAAGCGAAAAGCGTCATGGCGCTTTTGGCGCTTGGCGCCAAACTCCTGGCACTTTTCACATCACTAGTTCTGCATTGCCTTGATAACAATGGCAGCTTTTGTCATTTACGTTCTGTTTAGGTACATTCAATTTGGTGTGGGGGGTATTTCGAGGTGGGTCTATTAATTCATAGTGGGCATTTTGAGGGGGTATTACGAGGAAATACGGTATATTCAATTATAGTCTCTCGAAATTAACCAATTTTCAATAGCGACAATCGTTTAGTGTGATTTAAACTTTTGAACTGAGATCATTTTGCTGACCATTGGGTACTCAAACCAGCTCGCCGGGCGCTGATTGGTTGCAGAGTTTTAAGAGTACTGAACTTTTTCAAAAGTAAACGTAAACGTAAAGTATTTCTATTTTACTCACACACGAGTCCCGTTTTTTTCGGGAGGAAACGTAAATGTATTTACGCAGTACGCAAGTATACGTATTAATCGAGTAAATGTAAATACGTTTTAACAACTATGATTGGTTGATGTCATGCGAGTAGCCAATGGTCAACAGCGAACAGAGTAGAGAGTGACATAAAGATTGGGTTTGTTAAGATATTATTTATGTTGTAAGTGCTACTGCTAAGTTAGCTGACAAGTAAATACTTATAAACGTTAAAGGGAATAAATCGTCAATTTTCTCGCCGCCTGTTGCGAAATTGACCTCCGCTAAATCGATTTAAAGAATATTTACATGTGGCAACGCTAGGGTTTGAAAGTATTAAATGTGTACACTCAGCGGACCGCACGCTATGCATTTTTCTGAAGGAAACACTCCATCATGACGTCATCGTTAATATAAAAAAATTGTTGCAGTAAAAAAGAAAAAAAATATTTCAGGCATGAAACATATTGGGTTCAACGATGGGTAAGTTCTCCAAAAAAAAACACTTTCTGTGTTTTGAGTTTTTCAAAAATGAATACCTGTGTTTTGAGTTTTTTTATCAAAAAAAACTTGAGTAACTCTGTTTTTATTTCTGTGTTTTTTGTTTAAACTCGAGTTTTTTGAGTTTTTTTTCTAAAAAACTCGAGTTTTTGTCCAAAAAACTTGAGTTTTCCCCCAAAAAAATCTGATTTACAGCATTTTGATGTGGAAACAGCGGTTTTCTTATAAAATATTGGTTTTGCACATGTTTTAACCCCACATAACATATGTGTATTCATTCAAATGTCAAAAAAGTCCATAAAAATGTCCTCAATGAGGACATCCACCCACATCGCAACACCAGCATCAACAAAATGCTCACAAAGGACAATTTACGCAGTACTCCAAAATTCTTCAATGGATGTGCACTGTATGGAAGACTACAGAATTGATTTGAACTACAACTATATTTTAACATGTCCACCAGGAGATGTGCATGCCATCCTTAAATTATTTTTTGTTCCATCATAAAATTTGAATACATTATGTACATATTTACATGCTATACATGCATATCTTATCTTGTTTAGTTTAACTGAATTCATGTGCGTTTTGAAAATGTGTTCAACCACTTCGCTGAAAAAAAATCAAAAACTCAAAAAACTTTTCTGTGTTTCCGTGTTTCTGTGTTTCTGTGTTCTCCAAAAAAAAACTCATTTGAGTTTTGAGTTTTTCAAAATTTGTGAGTTTCCGTGTTTCTGTGTAAAACAAAAACACAGAAACTCAATGAGTTTCTGTGTTCAATTTCTGTGTTTTTTCCATCGTTGATTGGGTTGTACACGGCTCCGCCTTTTTCTGTTTAAAGTATTTGTTCGTTTTGTGAAAGTGAGTACATAAGTATCCTGCTGGCGCATTATCGACTCAGACATAAATTATTTTAGGCGCATACTTTGCGGTCCGCCGAGTATTTAAATATCGATAATTTCTGACCGCCCCTGCTTGGGCATCTGGGAAAGACTGAATTTGAAATAATTTACCTACTATCTGCCAAGCCTGTTTTTTCCCAAGGCTTGTTTTGAGTGTTCTGTTTGAATTGAGTGTCATGCCCGAATAGGGTGCCATGGTAATGAACTTTTGAAACAATAAAGTGCCATGCTTGAATTGAGTACCCCCACCCAGCCCCACACTTTCACCTACTACAAGCAGCTGGCACCCAGTGGGTGATATTTTTGGTCCCCATCCCTGTCAATTTGAATATTGTGGCCAATCCACGCCTTGGCTAAGCTCCGCCTACTTTGCATACAATTTAGGGAGAATTGTCCTATAATGTGGTTCAATGAGGCAGAGCTTGCTTCTAGAATGTTCTGCGTAAAAGAAGAATAAATGCTGCGTAAAAGGAAAGTAAACGTAAATACCTACCGGTGTTTTAACCGGGGAAAACGTAAAAGCAAGAAATGTTTTTGGTTTTTTACCTAGTAGGAAGGTGAAAAAATGAGTGAAAGTAAAAGCGAGAGTCGTCACTTTACCTACATCATATTTCCGCTGCTATTTTTGCAGCCGTTTTAATTCATTTGAGTTGTCTTTGCTTTTTTTGCACCCCAAAAGATTCTCACTTACGTTTTCTGTCCTCGCGTAAGTGGGTATACTCGGCAGACCGCGAAGTATGCGCCCAAAATTAGTTATGTGTTGGTCGATAACGCGCGAGCAGGAGACTTATGTATGCACTTTCACAAAAAAAAATTTAAAAAATGCGAAGTCTGCATACAAGCGGCGAATGTTTTTTTCCTGAGAATTTTTTTTTTGCTGGACAATTTTTATTTTATGAACGATGACGTCATGATGGAGTGTTTCGTTTGGAAAAATGCATAGCGTGCGGTCCGCCGAGTATACCGTATATCCTCGAATAAGTCCCCCGGGGAGTTATTTTTTCGTCAGTGTTTTTGAGGGGGGAGTTATTCAAGGGTGGGGAGTTATTCAAGGGAGGGAGTTATTTTTTCCTCATAACTTTCAGGAAAACTTGCAGGTAGGTAGGTGTGTATACACTGCATAAAATACACACTGTGTATGTGCTTTCGCTGCTGTAGGCTAACATTCTTTTGTATTTTTGTCTCACACACTGCACTGCATTTGCATAACGTTTTTTCACTTGTTGCACCATCTTCTCCACTCATCTCAGAGGGGGGAGTTTTTCAAGGGTGGGGAGTTATTCAAGGGGGGGAGTTATTTTTTCGTCAGCGTTTTTGAGGGGGGAGTTATTCAAGGGTGGGGAGTTATTCAAGGGGGGGTCTTATTCGAGGATATACGGTATTTACCAGTTTTTTTGGGAGAAACATAAACATATTGTTGTGCATCTGAAATGCACATAGTGCTGAAACCCGCGAAGGTTAGGTTTCAGCATAACATTTATAAGGTAGCAGTAAGAATTTAGCATTAGTCAACTTTGACTCATTTACAGATCTTATTTCCCCTCTCCCCAAATATTTACTTAGATTATTCTCATGTGCCTTTACTAATAAAGTTGTGATACTTTAGAAGGTTGATGTTTGAGAACTGCAGAACATTCTAGGGAACTCTCCTCCATTTCTTCCAACTTGCAAGTGGATAGCAGGATCAGACCTTCTGCCAGTCTTCAGTCCTGAACACTTGAAAGCGGACTTTGTTGGTGCACAGGGTTCTCGCAGCCTGGAGCACTACAATATTTATGCGTTACCTGAGTATAAATATACGTATTTATCGAGACTTAAACACTATCGAGTGGGCTGGGCAGGACAACCCCTTGAGTTACCGAAACCTGCGATTGCAAATTATCCACTTGCGATTCCTAAGTGGTCTGTAGATTATTCTAGACGTGGCTCTAAATATCAGCTGACATTTCGTAGCACTAACTCTAGGTAACTCACACAAGTGCTGTGTGTGGGAAGGGAAGGTAACTCTAGATGTCAGAGTGTAATAAGTAAGATTTACAGGTCACACTTCATACTTTTAATTATGTTATTATAATGAAAATTATAGCACCTTATGGCTTTAGAGACTTAATGATGGGAATAACAAAATATTAAGACGTTGTAGGGAATATTGTCACTGAATCTTTTGAATTATAAGACTTAATATGTAGACTTAACTGTATTTCCTCAAATTATCCCCCTTGAATTGACCCCCTCGAAATTCCCAAAAAGGAGTAACCAGGAGCCAATTACTCAAGCAGGCAAGTGTAAAGTTGAGTGACAGGTGATAATTGTTTTTACTCATTTAGCAAAAGTTACAGCACAGTGACAAATGGAAGATGAAGCATCAAATTCAGTGTCGACAAATTACAAAGACTCAAGGGCGCTTAGAGATATCCATCCCGAAATTGAGATGTCGAAAGCACTAACCGATATCTACATCGTGTCGAAAAATTATCCAAAAAGGTCCAGCAGTTTTCGAAATATAAATTCGAAATATAAATGTCGCTTTTTGTTGGCAATTCCAACGAGAAATGTTGCCGACAAATGCGAAATTTTTGCGAAGTTATATTTCGAGGGGGGGGGGTTATTATTTTGCCAGAAATTTGTTGAAATCCCAGTACTAATTCGTTGTTTGTAAGGTATGCAGACGTAGAAAAATGCAACGATAATGGACAAGAATAAGTGTTTCTATACATATAGTGTTTCTATACATAATATATAAGTATTGTTAAGGGCATTGCCGTCGCAGCATTTCAGCCCCTAATAGTGTAGAGCCCAGCCGCCTCTGTAGTCTAGTGGTTAGGGCACTCGTGTTCTATACGAGAGGTGCGGGTTCGATTCCCGCCTGAGGCAAGTGCAATTTTGCACTTATTCTGTATGTAGATGGTATAAACACTGTTCTAACAGTCATTGTTTTAACGTATGTTCTGCATTGCCTGAATAACAAATAGCAGCTTTTGTGATGTACGTTCTGTTTACACTCAATTTGGAGGGGGGTATTTCGAGGGGGGGTATATTAATTCATAGTGCCCATTTTGAGGGGGATATTTCGAGGGGAAAGGGGTAATTCGAGGAGATACGGTAATTTTGCCAGTGCCAGTGATGTGCAGAGCCCTTTTTCAAGGGTATCTTTAGGTGCTACCGACAGGCCAAAGTAAAATGCACCACAACATGTGCTTATTCACATTTAAAAACAACATCACTATATCACGATATGCCTCAGTCCGCTCCGTTGCCGACTCCCGCACAATTTTCATCAGCACACTAGCGACGTGCCTCGAAATGAGCGTTTTCGGTCAGGCTTGCACTTTGTTTATAAAAAAATCACGAATGTGTATGGGACAAAACGGGCCTGAGACGCATTTTCACCGGGCGTGGGCGGAGCTGCGGGGTTGCATCGATGCAACCGCACACAGAAATTTGTACATGTCCTGTACATCTTCACAAGTCACACTATCAGGTGGTGGTTGCCGCTAACGTTCTTTGCATTGCATGTAAATTATTGCGGTACCTTGTGCACATGCCTTCGTAATACAATTCCAATTAGCCCAACATGCCCGTCATGCACTTGCTTTTCGGACATGCGTTCCTAATAAAATCTGGTTCCAGGTAATAATTCATTAAATATCAGTAGTTTGATTGAACACAGGCGCCGTGGAACTAATGATGGCAAACCCTCCAAAAAAAAGTATTTAAATTTTTAAGTGTTTTTTTCCAAAATGAATTTTTGAATTTTCGAATTTTTCCTGACATTAATTTTCGAATTTCGAATTTAATTTTCGAATTTTTGAATTTTCGAATCTTTTTTGACAATTTTCGAATTTTTTGGGCTATTTTTCGAATTTTTTCAAATTATTTTCGAATTTTTTGGAAAAATATTGAATCTGAAGCTTATTTGGACAGAATTTGGACTGTTTTGGAAGTGGGTGACACACTGAGTGTACTCAGTGCATACAGTGCTAACTTCACAAGATACGGGTACTTCTCAAACCAATACTCGAAACCACTCTTATACTCCAGCGACATTACACCTTACAATGAAATCTACAATATCCCATCTGAATAAAAGGACAAACATAACATTTTTTAAATTATATTTATCAAATTGCTTCTTTTTTTTAATTTTGGTTCTTTTATTCAGATGGGATATGGTAGATTTCATTGTAAGGTGTGATGTGGCTGGAGTTTATCTTTGATCACATCCCTTTTACTTATAAATGTGTGCAGTTCCTATGGGCAGTCCCAGACACCTGTAAAATGCTCTGTGAAACGTCAAGTGTTATGCACATTGTCTAAAGTCATGGAAATGCTGTGGAAAATTTCAAATATATTAGCCATTTTCCAGGGCATTTTCATAACTTTTGACACTTGCAACTTTGCAAGACATTTCACATTATACATTTCAACGTTTTTGGACGTTTTTTTTTGTTTTGTTTCGCTATTTCATACGCACCGCGTATCATTTGTCGTTTTATTTAGCACGTTGAATATATGAGTGCGTTTTTTTGCCTTGAATTCCCTAAAAAATTCGAAAAGTATTTTCGAATTTTCGAATTTTTGAATTTTCGAATTTTTTGAAAAAAAAATCGATTTTTAAGTGTTTTTTCTAGGGGTGAAATAAAAATTCAAAAATTCCGAAAAAATTCGAAAATTCGAAAATGTTTTCGAATTTTCGAATCTTTTTTTGCCATCGTTACGTGGAACAGAGCCGTTTGGCGCCATCAAATAATTTGCCGGCTGGCGCCATCGTTTCTGGCGCAATTTGGCGCCCGGCGATATGTTTCTAAATAGCGCCATAATCCCTGACGCTTTTCCATCCCAAAATGATAGACAAGTAGATATGCCTAAATTTATTTTTGCACAAATTAATTGAATGGATAAAAAAGTATAAAAAGGTACAAAACTTATGTGGTAGCTTTGCTCCACAGCACACATGTCTATATGAGCTCCATTGCATCAAAACATTTGTGCGCTACACAACAAAATTTTGTTGCCCAACTAGGGTGTCAAAAAGATTTTTACGGAAAACGGAAAGGGTAAAAATTTTCAGCTGCCGGAAAACGGAAAGGGTAAAAAAGTTCCTCCAGAAAGCGGAAACATAAAATGGAAAGGTCTTCCATCAAAACTTCCGCTCAAAAATTACCAATTGAAACACAGTGCGATTCAAATGCAGTTTAAAAACAGGTAAATTGAACTTAAAAAAATGGAAAACGGATCAAAGTTGACACCCTAATCGCAACACGTCCGGTTTTGTTCCGACCGCACATTTCAACCGCTGACTGAACACTTTACAATAAGCTCTACCATATAACATCGGAATAAAGAGCAAAAACTTCACTCTTTCTGATCATGTTGCGTTGCATTCACTATCGCTTTATTCGATGCACAAGTTTCCGCGTGACCTTATTCACCTAAATACGGTAGCACTTTTTGGCAAGCATTCAATCGAGGCGTCCAATTCTAAAATTCGACAAGTCCAAAATATGGAAATTTTGAGTGTAGCCCGGAAACGTCATCTGGGGCTACTCCCGCACATATTTCATCATTTTCCATAAATTTTTTGACCTCATGTGCCCATAAGGCAAAGTGCCAAATTTGACATTTTCAGGGAAAAATGCAAAAAATTTGGGCAAGAAGTCGACAAGTCCAGTTAGTTTTGGGCTAAAAGTCGACAAGTCCACCTTCCGCAGCATCATTTGATGGGAAAAAACGCAAGAAATGTGATAAGTCCATCATGGACACCGATTTCTAAAAGTCGACAGGTCCATAAATTTCCCATAAGGCAAGCGTTGCGCCAGCCGGAGTTCTCGAGTGCAAGAAGTCGACAAGTGCATTTTCCTCCCCAAAAAAGTTTTGTTCGGTCCGAGCAGAATTTTATAGACACCCACTTATAGCACCACGGACCTGGAAAAAGGAAAAAGGAAAAAGGTGAGTTTTCCAAGGAGGGAGCGAAAGTCGGTGTGCGGTCGCAAGTAGGTCCCGTTTGTGGTCTGTTCACTCCCTGTTTCAGGGGCTGTACAGAGACAAGCGCGTTGAGGAGTGCGGAGCGGCGCGGCGGCGTTGGACACTCGCAAACAGGACGGTTTATCGTTCCTGGACGAGTGCCAAAAACGCCGAGGGACTGAAGCAAATTTGACCCGGACAAGTGGGTCAAACCCCGTGTACCGAAGGGAGTATTTATCTGCCCAAACGGAACACATAAGGGGGATATCTGATGTTTTGCAATTAAGAAGAAGCAAGCGACAATAACAAGTGGACAAAGGAATCAAATAGGTGGAAAACCTCTGATAAGTATGTCTTGGCAGACATTACTTTGTGGAACATTGACGATCCTTACCTTACCAACGTTAGGCGTGTACAGATTGGACACGCCTACAGCAGCTGGCAAGATTCCAGGAATTGGCTACATGCCAAGCGCTGGCGTGGAGCCAAAACAATTCGAAAAAGTTAAAAAGAAACGCGAAGCAGCAATTTCGGCGTTGGTTTTCGCGGGCGGAAACAAGCAAATGCGTGCGGAAACGGCCGGCGGCGGGCGCGTGAGGAAGCAAGCAGAGACAGAGAGTTTTTTTAGAGGTCGGTTTGAGCGCTGAGATGCGGTTCCGTAACCGAGGCTTAAAACTACCGCAAAAACGCGTAACACGGGCCAATAATGCAGACGGTGGATGGACAGCAGCATCGAGAGCTATGACTCGACCCGCGACCAGGCTCTGCTGCAACCGGACGCAAACAAATCAGTCGACGCGAAATCGCCGACTGCGGACGAGGAAGCGAAACTTTTGGCAGACATCCAAGTCGGGGCGGAATCGGCAGTCGCGAGCCAGACCTGACGCAGCTCTAAGGGACAAGCGGGGAAGCGCGGACCGAGGCTGAAAGTACACGGGTACAAAGGCAATCAAGTTGGTTGGGAAAACAGGTTTGATATGTGTGAAAGTGGGCAAGATTTTGGAGATGGGTGGAAAAGTAGGCGGAGCCAAGGGGCGCTTGGATTTTTGGTGCGGGAGCGAACCAGACAACGGAAAAAGTGAGCGAACCGACAACTAATGTGGATGACACTTGCAATTCAAAAGCAAAAAAGTGTGCAGGGACAAGAGGGCTTTTTGGGTAGGATTCAAAGCAAGCGGGGATTTTTGAAAAAACAATCACTGTCATTGATAAGGCAAATCGCTTTCTTGATGAGGGGCAATATCAATGTTTTTGCGCAATGCAGAGCGTTGAGGGAGTGGTTCGCACGGCGGGCGCGTACGGTGGCGGTAATTTGGCGCAAGGTTTTTTCCGGAACGATGGGGCATGTGGAAACACTTTGTGATATGATTAAAACCCTAGGAACGCGTCTCTCACGTCTAGGTGGAACCGGCATCAGGTTTTTTTGACACAGCACATGTTGCCACAGATGAATCGTCACAGGACCCACTTTGACACAAGCACAATTTGACACATGTCCATTTTGACACAGGCATAATTTTGTCACTTGACCAACTTGTCACACACCACATCGTGTACACAATGTCATTGGACAGCCTATTGTGGCACAATTAGATATAATTTTGTTAATTAATTTGTCAAAACTTATATTCAAATTTGTTCTACTATCACATATTAATTTAGATCACTGAAAAAAATTGAAACATTTGCTTTTCTGACTTTTTTGACTGACTAATTGATTTTATTTACCGACAGATGCACAAATGCACTACCGCACATGGAAATATGTCAAATATCCTTTACACTCACTAATCGTTTTTCATTTCGCTTTTGATGCATGCCGCCGTATTATTTTCGCAAATGTAAAAACTATACCCAAGCCGAAAACTGGGCAGCACTTTGCCATGAGTGCCTGCATCTGTTTGCACTTGGCGGTACACATGCGTGTGCAGAAGCGGTAATACTTTTGTGACGGGTTGGTATATGTGACCAATTTTAATGCGTGTCTTTCTGGACATGTGTCTAGTCATTCCTGTGTCAGGATGTCTCCTGTGTCAAAATGGCCGTGTCAAAGTGTCCAGTGTCAAGTTTTCTTGTGGCAATTCATACACCAACCGGTGGAACCATGGTGTCTCTATATGCAAGGGAACCAATGAGGCTGAAAAAGCTACAAAACAAAATGCAAGGGAAACACTTACAACCAAACAAATGTCCGCAAGCAACCACGAGTGAGGTAACTCAGTTGGGGGGACAAATAATAACAAACACAAAAATGAAAAGATCGGAAAAACAACGTGAGGTGGGGAGAATAACAGGAATCTTAAGACAAAAACAAAGGGAAGTAAAAATCGGTGGGGAAAATAACAAAAAATCGAAAAAGAAAGTACGATGGGGGAACAATCTGGTACTAATGTACCAGAACGTGCGTTCAGCACGGCGGAAGCAAGTGCAAATTAACTCACTACTTGACAGGGATTACTATGATATTGTAATCCTGGGGGAAGCCAATGTGACAACAAGATTAGACACAACAGAACATGCCAACTATAACCTAACCGTTGTGAAGAAGCCAGACCTTGCAAACGGTGGGTTTCTGGTGTACATCAGAAAATCATTAACATCGTACATGCAAGGATCTGTCACATCGAGGGGGTTAGAAAGCAACACAGTGGCAATGACAGTGTCTACTCTAGCCGGGAAAGTGGATATTATAGGTGTCTATTTGGTGGATCAAGGACGGGTGAACAGGGACGTGACACAGAAAGATTCGAACGCGGAAATATTGCAAGATATCTCTGCAGCAATTACGGAGAATAGACGAATCAACAGGGACACTATGGTGATTGGAGACTTCAATGCGGCGCTGGGATCAGACTTACTTGGCCAGGGAAGATGCAACGATGTGAATACCAGCAACAGTAGACTGTTCAGAGGTTGGTTGGAATCATCGGAGTTGGAGGTGATAGATAACACAGAAGGGCAATGGTGGACATTTGAAAGTGGAACAACAAAAACAAGGATAGATTACTGCCTACTAGACAGTCACTTGACATCAACTGCGGCAACAGTTGTAAATCTCGGCCATGCTAAGAGTCCAGTATTGTCAGATCACAGTGCACTAGAAGTAGATATCAAGCTGGAAACCAAAGGTCTGGGGGAGAAAAGTCCGGAGAAGGACAAACATGGATGGTCTATCAGAGGAAAAGCCAAATCAACAAAATTTCTGACGGAGATCGAGAAGACACTACACTGGGAGAACCTACCGGAAAACTACGACGCCGTGCTGTCCTTACTACAGCACAGGGCGAAGGAGTGGTTCGGTAGGAAACCCCAAAGACAACAGGAATCAAAACAGAGTAAGAAGATAAAGGCGATTAAACGAGATCTGGGCAGAAATCGGAGAGCACTACATGAAGGTCGTCTGGAACTTGAGGCCTATAGGGAGACCAGAAAATCGAGTTTAAGGGCAATAAGAGAGCAAGAACGAGAATGTCATGAGGAAAAGCTGGACCTGATGCTGGAACAGGAATTAAAGTATGGAATAGAAAACACAAATCTCTATCGACTAGCAGACAAAGTGCGGGAGGCGGATGTGAAATACCCAATGTTGAAAAATGGTGCACACCAGTGCAAAGACGATGATGAACAACGACAGGTTCTGACTGATTTCTGGAAAAGGATACAAGCCCCAAATCCCGCTGCAAGCACCTACAAAACAGATGCAGGCATGAAATCTGTTATCGATGAGGAATTAGCAAGACGAATGGATAGTGAGATTTCCAAATCGGAAACACTAAACGCCTGCAGGAGGTTAAAATTGGGGAAATCAGCGGGAACAACAGGGGTCTCACACGAAATGATTAGAATGCCGGGGATGAAGCTACTTCACGTGCTGACCGAACAAATGAACAGATGGTTTAATAAAGAAGAACAAATTCCGGAAACAGCGCAGACCTGCAAACTAGTTCTGCTACACAAAAAGGGGGATAAATCAGATGTCAACAACTACAGAACAGTTGGCATACAGTGCAATATTCTAAAACTGTACTGCTCAATACTGAACAAACGTCTGATGACATCGTTTGAGAGGATGAATGCATTTGGAGACATGCAGGCAGGGTTCAGAGCGAATCGGAGAACGACAGATAACCATGTAATAATACAAGGGTGTCTGGCGGAGACGAACAAACTATCAATGTGCAGCGTGGATGCGGTGAAAGCTTTTGATAGGGTAGACAGGAACAGACTGTGGACAAAGCTAGGAGATTACGGCTATGGACCAAAACTGCTAGCCGCAATAAGAAGTACGTATGATGACCAAAAATGTTTCCTCCAATACAACAATGTCCGGACAAAAAACCTAGAATACCCACACGGAGTGAGACAGGGGTGCTGTCTAAGTCCGACACTGTACGTACTGTATATGGCGGACTTACGAACAAAACTGGAGAAAAGCGGCTAAGGGACAAAACTGGGAATGAAAAGAATACCAGCGGGATTTTTTGTTGACGACGTGATACTCCTGGCAAACACAGACATGGAACTGCAGACGATCATGGACATTTTCACGGAATGGAGCTATGACTGGGGAGTGGGAATCAGTGAGAAAAAGAGCATGATTCTACACTTCAGAAGAAAAGCAGATCCATCGCGGAAATGGAATCTAGGTATCGGGTCGGATGGTGTGAAACAACAAATCGGAGAGTGCGACGAAACAACATATCTGGGAATCAGACTTTGCAGTGGAAGGGATCCGTTCAAAGTACAAAAGCAGGGATATGTGGAGAAAGCTGTGAAAGGTCGGTTTCTGGCGGGGGAAGTTGCGAAGCACAGTAGACGAAAGATCTGGGCATTGAACATGCTATGGGGAACCTATGTGGCAAGCACAGTCATGTATGGCGTGGAGATAACGGGGGTTTCAAAGACATCACTGCGACAAATGACAAGCGTGCAGATGGGCCTGTACCGCAAATTGGGGGGGATAGGAATTCACATGTCAAACAAACTGTTGGGACTAGACTGGGATATACGAACAATGGAATGCTGGTATAAATACTCGGTAATCAGGTTTAACGACTATTTGAAATCAAACAAAGCTTTGGAAACAACTAAATTGGCAGCTGAAATATGGAGTGGGAAACGAGGACAGGAAACAAATGTCACACTAAAGACCAATTCGCCAGCAGGGCGGGGTCAGTCGTCAAGAGTTGAAGTAGGATTAGGCAATGCAGGACAGACAGGAAAAACAGAAATACTAAATGCGTGCAAACATTACGGGTGGGAGATTGGACTCAAACAGAAAGGGGGACGAAGTATCCAATGGGAAAACCAAGTTCTACTGGAAATAACGCCACTTATTCCCGAAACACTGCAATCGGGTGAACACGTATGGTTTTCAGGCCGTCATGGATGGCTAAGCAAAATACAACAGCTACGTTTCCGGCATAACAGGTTGAGACAATGGAACAACTGTCCGCTGTGTGAAACGCTGGGTTGGTCGTTTTGGATGACACTGGACCATTACTTGGGCCAGTGCCAACATCCTACGATAGTACTCTGGCGCAAATCATGGGTAAGCTCGTTAAGTGAAGACTGCTGTAGCCGCCTGTGCGGGGGGTCTCCCCCCGGACTGGAGGTTACTGACAATGCAGCGATGAATTCACGACACCATGACATCCATAGCACTGAGAGACGCGTTCCTAGTACAATCTTTGATGCAGCAGTGTGCCATAAGAAACGTAGTGAGGCATCAAATTTCTTGGAAAAACTTATGGAATTATTAGCAGAATGGCCAGAACGCTGTGACGCTTATTCGTACATGAGTGGGACGGCCATTTCTGCACAATGAAAAATAGATGAACATAGATGTACAAAAATGGTGTATAGGATTTTAGAGCGCAAGTTTCAATGATGCAACAATAGGTTCAACGTCAACGTGATGTTGGATTTTTTTCACCCGTAATCTCACTGATGTGTATGATGCAATGTATTTCTGTCAATGTAAACTGGAGGGAGTCTATGAAGTTCTATCCGTGAATAGTATGAGAAATTGCAATCAACTGTTGTGACGAAATGGAACATATCAATTGAAATGAGGATCAAAAATATTTCTAACAAAACAAAACAAAAGTATTTTTGGATATGCAAAATAAAGGAAATCTCTAGAGTAAGGAGGTGATTATATATGACAATCTGTGGTGTATTTCACTTATATTCCTGTTAAAATTCACGTGATTTTTTTTGTGCTCGCTGTTATACGCGAGTGTTCAACCCGGGTCAGGGGTATTAGCGTGTTTTACACCGGTGTTACTGGCTATGTTGTTTGCCACTCTCCTGTATCCATTCTGTTATTAGGACGCTAGGTAGTTTTTAGATGTTTTTCTTCTCCAATGGTAGTCGCAGTACCTGTTATCTCATTCACACTCACAACCACATGCCATTTCTGTGTTGTAATGCTAAGCGACGAGGTTACAATCTCACCAAATATGACCGCAGTAGGGTAGCCGACGGGTGTATGTTGTTAAATTTTACTTGCATTTGACTTGAACAGTCCGCGCCGAGTAAACTAATTGAATTGAATTGAACTGGAATTGGAAATGAAACTTAAAATGCGATTTACTCAAAATCGCATTTTGTGGACTTGTCGACTTTTAGAATTAGACGCCCCAATCCGATCATAGGCTATTCAAAATGAAATATTTTGATGAATAAAGACACATGAAAAATTGTGTACCAAACTCTCCCATAGACATAGTGAGAGCAATGCGAACTGTGATAACAAACGAAATTTATTCAGGTGGAATATGGTAGATCTCATTGTAAGTCAGTGGAGTATGGAATAGACTATGAGTCAGTTAACTATAAATATGGAATAGAATATGAGGCGTAATCTTAATCAAAGCTCGCACCATAATTTGCATCTGCCTTGCCCACCATTTCCGTTTGATAAACGCTGTCAGCAGCGGAGTTGTTAAAAGTACTGAACTTTTTTCAAAGTAAACATAAAGTATTTTTATTTTACTCACACATGCGTACAGGAAAGGTAAAGTATTTTATTTTGACTTTTACACTGCGTAAAAGGTGAGTAGAATACTTTTTTCCAGAGATAACGTAAAAATGAGTATTTTTTCCAGGGTAAACGTAAAAATGGGTATTTTTCCTAAGAAAACGTAAAAGTGGGTAATTTTCTCACAAAAAAAACGTAAAAATCAGTGTTTTTTCAATTTTTACTCTGAAATACATCAAATATGTATGTTTCTCTGGGGCATGCCTGATACGCACATCTGCCCGTTACGCACATTTGCCACGTTTTTCACTTGACACTTTTTCAAGTGATTTTCAGATATGTGTGAAGTGAAAAAAAGTTGCGCATTGACATTAGTGAACTTTTTTCACTTCAGTCTTATCTGAAAATCACTTTAAAAAGTGTCAAGTGAAAAACGGTCAAAAACAGCCATTTTTCACCGTTTTTTTCACTTGACAACTTTTCAAGTGATGTTCAAATACGAGTGAAGTGAAAAAAGTTCACTAATGTCATTGCGCAACTTTTTTAATGTCACTCATATCTGAAAATCACTTGAAAAAGTGTCAAGTGATAAAAACGGGCAAGTGTGCGTAACGGGCAGATATGCGTATTAGTGCACCCTCGTTTCTCTGTCCTGATAAGTATTTCTTTGGAAAATGTCCTGTTTGTCACTTTCTGTCTGGCAAAATGATATCTTCTGTCCCTTAAAAATACGTTTTCTGTAATCGCGTACCGTCAAAAAGTATGTATTTACGCAGTATGCAAGTACCGTATTACCTCGAATTATCCCCCCCCCCTTGAATTAACCCCCCCCCCCCCCTCGAAATACCCCCCCTAAATTTCGGCTGAGGAAATAATAAACCCCCCCTCGAAATACCCCCCCTAAAATTGAGTGTAATGTGAACGTACATGACAAATACCGCAGTTTGTGATCTGTACAAGGCAGAACACACCTAAAAACTGATGATAAAGTGACGTTAGGGTAGGGTTACTGTGTATATACAGTTTTAAATGCTTATAAACACGTATACATCCATTTAATTGCTTGTTTTTTCTACGTCTGAGTATGGGGGATTTCAGAAATTTTCTGGCGAAAAAATAGACCCCCCCCCCTCGAATAAACCCCCCCTCGAATTATCCCCCCCTAAAATTTTGCTGGCGAAATAATAAACCCCCTGGGGGTATTTCGAGGTAATACGGTATACATAAATATTTATGGAGTAAACGTAAATACGTTTTAACAACTATGGTCCACAGTTGTGAAAAGGAAAGTTTATTTTTACTCAAAATAATGTATACTCGAGTACTTTTTAAATATTGTATTTCTACGTTTCCTTCCAAAAAGTACCTGTATTCCGGTATGCATATACGTTTCATTCGCATGCGAGTACAGAAAACGTAATTTCACGCTGTTGTAGAGTTATTCTCCTATGCTCGTCTGGGGGCGCAGTCCCCCAGCCTGTAAAGTGTAAAGTTAAGTGTCAAATGTCATGCAAAGTGCCATGCAAATTACAATAAAAAATTATTACTGAACTTCTGACATTTTGCATGACATTTTACAAGTTTGATGGCTCGAGGCGGAGACTTAAATGTTAAGAAGAAATAAAACTTAAAGAAAATAAAAGAAAATGTTTTCGAACAGGAAACTATAACATCTTCACTCACAGATCAAACTGTGTGTGTTTTCTCTTGGAATGAAAAGCTCTTGTTTTCATAAATACTTTATCGAATATTGAAAACCTTTTATCTTCCACTAAAATCTAATTGGTGCCAGTAAAAACCCACAATATTTAATATATTTACAAAGATGCCGTCACCTCCATTCGTGAGTTTTTTTTCTCCATTTACTTTTGAAATTATATGCGGCTTTCGTTTGCCGATATCTTTGTGTATACAAATAAAATAAGGCTTTGTGTAAAGCAACTAGGTAGGTATGCCAAAAATACTTGGTTTCCAAAATACACAAAATGAATTGTTACGATTGTCATGATTGTTTCAATTGCTCTTCTTTTGGATGTGTGCTGACTAGTGATGGAATGGCGCCATGGCGCTGGCGCCCTTTAATGGCGCCATTGGCGCTTGGCGCCCTTTCTCTGGCGCCTGGCGCCATTTTCGTTGGCGCCAATTTGGCGCCCGGCGCCATTGTTTTGGATGGCGCCAGAAATAGCGCCAAAATTCCGCGAAAAAATGTGACTAAATAGGACATTTTTGGACATTTTATCGTAGGTCGTTACACAAGGCAGTCCTATGTACAATACTACCATATTTCCTCGAAATACCCCCCTCGAATTAACTCCCCCCTCGAAATACTCCTAGGTTTTTCGAGCTGTGTAAAAAATAACACCATAATACCCCCGTCTGGAATACGGTACATCATGTACACAATGTACCATGCCATCGATCGATGCCAATATCCATCACAGCCACACATAATAAGACTACCGGTAGTTTGTGCGCCCATTTACGTTGATACATCTAACAATATCCTCTTTTGTACCTTTTATTACCAGTTTTTGGCTAGGTAAAAGCCCATCTTTACTACAGTCTGTCTTGAAAATTTCTGGGAAAATAATACAACCACCCCTCGAATAAACACCCTCCCCCCTCCTCCACATGCCCCCCTCGAAATTTGAACTCTGAAAAATAAACCTCCTATGGGTATTTCGGTAAAAATACGGCACCGATGCGGCGATGTAGATTGGCTGGCAGCCATTAAAACATCATGTTCACTGCAAACATGATGTACCAATGTACCTTATTACAGAGGGGGTGTCGAGTAACGATGGCAAACCTCCCAGAAAAAAGTATTTAAATTTTTAAGTGTTTTTTCTAAATTGAATTTTCGAATTTTCGAATTTTTTCCCAAATTAATTTTAGAATTTCGAATTTAATTTTCGAATTTTCGAATTTTCGAATCTTTTTTGGCAATTTTCGAATTTTTTATGAAAAATATGGAATTTGAAGCTTAAAACACAGTATTTGGACTGTTTTCATGTTTGGAGCCCCTTTTAACCTTAATTTCACTGTAAGTGAAGCATGACATGACAATTTCACTTCACTTTAACATAACAAATGGTAGAAACACTTATGTGGATCAGTTTGCACTATTTTTGCTGGGGCTGAATGCTTTCCAAAAAGCGTTTGTGTGACTGCCCCTCGGAAGACCCGTGAGAGATTTTTTGATTGACCGGCGTCTGTATCCGCGGAAGTAGAGCGCCGCGGTTCTAATTGTTTGGGCAGCTCCTTGCATTCCTAAAGGGATGTGATGGGGTCCGACGCTGTGCCGCGGATGCCATTTCAATGTTGTTTTTTCCATTACATAGACTTTTTCAGACCCACCGCATATCAATTGTCGCTTTATTTAGCACGCTGAACTAAAGACTGCGTTTTGTCGCCTTGAATTCCCTGAAAAATTCGAAAACTATTTTCGAATTTTTGAATTTTTGAATTTTCGAATTTTTTAAAAAATAAATCGATTTTTAAGTGTTTTTTCCAGTGGTGAAATAAAAATTCGAAAATTATGACAAAATTCGAAAATTCGAAAATATTTTCGAATTTTCGAATCTTTTTTTGCCATCGTTAGTGTCGAGTGGAGGTTTTTTTTCCCAGCTCGCTCAGTTCTGGGCGTATTTCGAATTGGAATTAATTCAAGGGGTATTTGGAGGAAATACGGTAACATATTGCTCTTCTAAAAAAGCTTCTGTAAGGATATATGTACTAAAATAGTGTCTGTTATCGTTGGCGCCATTTTGGCACCTGGCGCCATTTTTTCTGGCGCCCTTTGCCCGTTGCCGCCCGGCGCCATTTTTTTAGATGGCGCCGTGGCGCCATTGACACAGATTTGTCTTGGTGTCTTGTGAGTTGAGACTAGCATTGAAAAAATTATCAATTTAAAAAAAATATAATTAAATATAATCTCAGAAAATCTCTCAAGAAAAAATATATAATTAAATCTCTCTCAAAAAACCTGGGAAAATATAAATATCAGAATTTGAGAGATTTTCTGATATTTTTAAAACTCTCAGAAAATCTCTCAAAAAGAAAATAGAAGTGAAATCTCTCTAGAAAACCGTGAAAAAATATAAATCTCTGACATTTTCTGAGATTTTTTAAATATAAATCTCCCAAAGATTTTTTCAATGCTAGTTGTGACACAATTTTTATCATTGTCAACCGTGTGGTGATGGAGTGGCGCCCTTGGCGTTTTGGCACCCTTTTTTCTGGCGCTTTTGTGTCACTACCGACATGTTTCGGCACTGTTTTGACGATTTTACGCGTTTTGGAATGCAGCCAGCTCTACCGTCTATTGGAGGCATGCCTTTTTTCTCGTCACATTCAAAAAGCAAAAAAACGGTACCTTCAATTAGTGGGTACTAGTGATGGAAAAAGCGCCAGGACTTTGGCGCCAAGCGCCAAAAGCGCCATGGCGCTTTTCTGAACCCCAGCGCCAAGCGCCAATGGCGCCAGAGCAAAATGGCGCCAAGCGTCAAAAGCGCCATGGCGCTTTTCTAGACCACGGCGCCAAGCGCCAATGGCGCCAGAGGATATTGGCGCCAAGCGCCAATAGCGCCAGCGCCAAAAAATTTTTGCTTCTCATATATGCAGCCATGCTGATGCACTGCTATTACCGTATTACCTCCAATATAAGGCATCCCTGTAATATAAGGTACCCTCTAATATAAGGTATAACGTTTGGCTATTTTGAACGCGACGAAATAAATATAAGGTACCCTCTAATATAAGGCATACCTCTAATATAAGGCACAGCTGGATGCGTGCCAAAACGCTCAAAATCATAAAAAAGGTTGCCAAACATGGCGGAAAACGATGAAAATGGTGCGGAAGGGCACTGCGATAACTCTTCGTCGACTTCTGCCATTTTGTAGTGATACTGTACCACCTATTTCGTACATTCCAGTTTGAAAAAAATGAATTGTATCGTTGTTCACTGTTGGTAAAATTTGTTTAAAATCTGGTGAAAATAATTGAAGGTACCCTCTAATATAAGGTACCCTCTAATATAAGGCTCGAAAAAACTGACGAAAACAATATAAGGTATACCTTATATTAGAGGTAATACGGTAACCTGTTTTTGGCGCAAGATACAAGTCAACCGCAGTCACTTTTCTTCTTTTTGTCTTGATATTTTGCAGCTGGGTGTTTGGGCTTAAGTATAGCACATCATCTGTAAAAAGTACTAAGATTTGTTAGGTGTTTTTGAAAATTACTTTTGGAATTTAGTTGTTTTTCCCCAAAAATAATTTTCAAATGAAGTTTTCAATTTTTTTTTTGAATACTTTCGATTTTTCTACAAGAATATTGCAGTTTCGAGTTTTGCTAGTCACTTTTGAACATAGGATTTTGAGGTTTCAAATTTTGGAATGGTTTCAGAACGAGATACCACACCCTGTAAAATCAAGTGTCAAATGTCAAGAAGTAAATGTGATGTTAAATGACAATCAAAATAAAAAAATAAAAAATTTTGATTGAACTTTTGACATTTCGCATGACACTTAACAAAGTTGTATTTATGAAATATTGGATGATGTTTATTACTCAACTTCACACTTTTCAGGGTCCTTTGACCCTGCTCAAACAAAACTGCAAGGAACGAGCTCAGTATAGCGATTGAGCTAAAACCTATGTGAAGAGTGTTACGAGTCCGATGAATAGTCACATAAAGTCTTACATAATTCTGATTAGATGGGACAAAGGTTGAATACCCATGCAATTACAAGGAAATTGTTTATAAAGTAATCAAGAATAGGGTATATTGATCCGGGAATACACTGACAGTAGCACATATACTTATGTAAATAATGCTTAACAGGTCTTTCTGCATAAAATAATGATGAATTTTGAGTAAAGTTCTTGGCGCTTTTTTGGCGCTTTTTAAAACACTAGCGCCAAGCGCCAATGGCGCCACAGCAAAAAGGCGCCAAGCGCCAAAAGCGCCATGGCGCTTTTTGCTTTGGCGCTAGCGCCAGGCGCCAGCGCCATGGCGCTTTTCCAAACCCCAGCGCCAAGCGCCAATGGCGCCACAGCAAAAAGGCGCCAAGCGCCAAAAGCGCCATGGCGCTTTTTGCTTTGGCGCTAGCGCCAGGCGCCAGCGCCATGGCGCTTTTCCATCACTAGTGGGTACATTTTGTTTGAGGTATGCCAAAAATTGGAGGTAATACTTATAGGTAATAGGTATTTACCGTATATACTCAAATAATTCCCCTTCTCGAATAATTCCCCCCTCTTGGACGAGTGAGGAAAAAATAATCCCCCCCCTCGAATAATCCCCCTTTAGGCATATGATAAAG
This sequence comes from Sphaerolaimus hirsutus, assembly GCA_964036195.1. NCBI lineage: Eukaryota > Metazoa > Nematoda > Chromadorea > Monhysterida > Sphaerolaimidae > Sphaerolaimus > Sphaerolaimus hirsutus. The sequence goes on along the minus strand of OZ038454.1, from coordinate 5,677,169 downwards.
TTTTTGCAACCAATTTGAACAAAAATTGTACGTTATTTAGTAAAAAATGCATATTTCATGAAATCAGTTAATAGAAACATGCTCAAAATTTTTGACGAAAAAATAATCCCCCCCCTTGAATAATTCCCTCCTCGAATAGTCCCCCCTCAAAAAAAGTCTGACGAAAAAATAATTCCCTCGGGGGATTATTCGAGTATATACGGTATGTTGATAAAAAGCGTTCTATCACTGGGGGAACAATACATGGAATGTAGTACAGGCACTGAGGCATTTCGATTGAAAGATTGTTGTTGACTGATAAATTATTTAGTATTCACTTATTCAGTATTGTGGCCACACAAGCTGGTTTTCAATGTTCCTTTTTGAAAACTCTCCTAGGCGACACGTCGCTGTATGGAATTCAAAAGTGTGCAATTTGCACTTTTATTTTCAATAAGTGACAGCATATGTGAATATTGGTTTCGGCAAGTCACATTTGCCGTTCAAAGTTCACATTTGCAGAACATTTTTGAAAACCGTAGGGCGACGCGTCGCCTCTGTAGCGGCGACGCGTCGCCACTATAATACTCTGAAGACAATTTTGAAAACTTAAAATTGAATAAATTAGTTTTCAAAAATGTACATTACAGTTTTCAAATTTGCAGAACATTTGTGAATGTAGAGATGTAGAGCGACGTACGGCGACGTCGCTGTACGTCGCTGTACGCGCCAGTTTTCAATATCTGTGGAACAAATGTGAAAATGCGTCGCCTCACACATCAAAAGTAGGAAAATCGTCGCCCAGCATCACCAGTTTACAAAATTTCGCCAACTTACTTCAAAATCCTTTAAAAACCACTGGATGAATGGGTTTATGTAAAATTGACACTGTAGATGCAGTATTTTTTGCTGCATCTGATGATAGGGTCGTAGAAAACTTGGGATTTATATAAAATAAAATAATTTTTTTTTAAAAAAACGTCGCTGTGGCGACGTTTCAGGTGACAACTGCATATGTCACCTGTTTCCATAAGTTTTTACCAATTTTGAAAAGTTTTAGATTTATGATGTTGTGAAGTGGGCGTTTTATTATATTGATTATGTCATATTTATGTAGGGTTGATGTCATATTTATGGTATTTATTTTGTTGCAACGTGAGGTCGATACCAGCATCAACACTCCAAGGTGACTAAACAACTAAACAGTATCTGGCCAGGTGCCAAACCTGATTTTCTGCATATTACATATGTCTTATTTTGTGCACTTCCACCTTGCATCACATTTACTAAGCTGAGTTTTCCTGTGCAGCTCTAGATTTTCTTGCTTCATTGCACTGCTTCACAGCTGCACTGCTTGGCTCAGCTGGACTGGAGTTTTTGGTGTTTTTGCTGCAGGCTGGAGTGTTGTAATGGCCGCCATTGAGTGCTTGGTAGTTAATTTATACGTTTTGCACTGACACTTGGAAGTTGTGCACATACAGTAAATAATTTTGAAAAAATCTCTGGAAACATAAAAAGACTATGTGATGTTTTCCAAGCCTTTTTTTGCATCTTTACTTTTCTTTTACAAGACTTTCACTCAATTCCTCAATTCCATGGATAGATCTAGATAACTTTTGAGTTTTCAAAAAGGTTCATGTTTATGTTAAATTTCACAACAGATTGTAATATTAAATGAAAACATTTCTGAAAACAATACAATAAAATTGTTTTTATTTTTTTGTGCTAGTGTATTGAATGTGACATTGTTGCAGTCAGTGTTCACTTGTTGTTCATTTTTTTGGCTTTCATTTACATACAAAATCAGCTGTTTGAATTGCACTTGTGATTTAAAAAAAAATTATAACGTGGATTTTATAAAAATATCATTACTTGTTTTGCAGAAATGTTATTGAATTCAGTTTTTTTTGTTTGATGTGAAAAAATAAGGGCTTTTTACTGTGATAATGTGATAATTACAGATACAGGGATGTAATTTAAAAAAATTATTTAATGTTTTGAGCATCACAACAATTTCTCCATCATCTTTGAACTTCTATCATGAAACATGGTATCAAATGAAAGAGAAAAAAAAACTGGACATATATCTGAGACGGATATCATATACAATGTAAAACCAAATTTTTAAAAATATTTATAGTTATAAAATGAATGAATTTTTAAAAATATGTATAACAGCGTTAAAAATATACAATACAGTCCCAAAAATCAAGCATAATTTTCTGCATCACATGCCGCTTACAGCTTGTCCTACAAATTTGTACTTATTCGACAAAAAAATATTTTGTCTGCAGCATTTTACCAGCGTTTTCAAATATGTGTTCTCCCGGAGGAAAAATAGAAAAAAACAAAGATGGCGGCCGTTTGGCTCATTACACAGACTGTTTAAATGAATTTGAAAACAAAATAATGGGTTTTCACAGAGGGAACCTTGAAAACCAGCTTGTGTGGGGCCAATATGGTCAATATACAATAATTACTTTTTTATTATCATAACCATATTAGTGTATCATTTATTGTATAACGCCCTCCCTTGGATGAGTCAGAACGTGACACGAGCGGCGGGAAAAATAATTTTCTTTTATTGCGATGGGCAGGAAAAATGCTCATATGCTAAACATATTCCGCTATAAAAACACTTGAAGCCAGACAGAACTAAAAATAATCAAATGCAAATGCAAATAAAATGCAGTGCATCCTGTTTAGCATTGAAAAGTCTTTTGGAGATTTACGTTGAAAAAATTCCGAAAATAACAAAAATATACGCTTTTTATAAAAAAAAGATTCTATTATTTAAGATTTTCGATCCCAGTATTTATGTGAAACATTTAGGTCACTATAAATGACCAAATCTATACCCAATGACAAATGATTTAACATGATGTAACATTTAGTCTACTGACGGCATAATTTTTTTACCATGAAGTAAGTATTTAGCTGCACTGTATCCTTGAGTAAAAAACTCAAAATGCATTTTTTTTCATCACACTACATTGCTGTCACTATTTATGAGTGTGGTGCAAAATTGACTTAATTCACCAAAATACGGTAACACACATTGTATAGCAGCGTTCAGCCCGATCAGTATATTGCACAAAAAGAGCATCCCCCTGTCCAACAAACACATCAGTCAACTCAGCAGCTAAAACTGGTGACTTTGCTCAATTAGCATGCGTGCACGTGCTTATACATGCGCATTCTCTGTTCTACAATAAAGGAGATACACAGAGCAGGGCAGTGCAACATTACAGATACATTATTGAGTGGTTGCCTTGGCTCGGATGTGTCAACTGGGGGGAGGGGAATGAATTTACAGATTAAACCAAATTAAAGCTGCCTTAATTCAGACAAAATTCAATGAATTCAATTCAATGATTTTCTGTGTGCAGATTGGTCAATAATAATTCAGTATGAGTGCTTGGGAAACCCTATAACTTTTATTTACTTTGCTAGAATGTTCTAAGATGGGATTCCCCAACATACCACCATAACATTTACAAATGATTTAGGTTTTTGGAAAAGTGTTTCTTTATATTTATCATAAAATTATGTCAGGGCTTGCTTGGGAAAGTGTATACAAACAAGGGAGTCAGAAGTTGTGATCTGAAAAGCGCCAGAACTGGCGCTTTTTGCTTTGGCGCTATCGCCAGGCGCCAGCGCCATGGCGCTTTTATATTGCTAGTCAGAAGATGAAATAAGATAACATAATTTTGTTGAAAACATTTTTCCAAAATTCATCCTCGCTGTTCATCACACCAATACTCTACCTCTGCATGAAGCTTTTCTACAGGCACAAGAATAGACAATGCATTACATACCTGCTTTGTATTGCAACCATGCTCTGGGCGGGCTGGCCACAGTGGAAATGTGTTGCATTCCTGGATAATATTTTGAATGCATTTCACACACAATGTAAACCACTTTGTCTGTGAGACACATAAATTCTGAAACATGATGGTGCACATATTCACAAAATGTGGCACATTTTGCTATATTTATGTGTCACATTTTTTAAACCATTGATTCATCTAAACCATCTTACAGGACCTTACATTCTACCCTAAATCCTCGAATAAGACCCCAGGGGAGTTATTTTTTCCTCAGATGTTTTGGTGAGGGCGTTATTCAAGAGGGGAGTTATTTGAGGGGGGAGTTATTTTTACCTCAGAAAACTTGGACTTAATTCATAGCATGGATGTAGTTTGTAAACTCATGTAATTCATATATTTAACTATCCAACAACAAGAAAAAGGTATATACACTGCATACACATCATGTATCTGCTGTCACTGCTGTAGGCTAATATTCTTTTGTATTTTTGCATAGTCTCATTTTTGTCCAAAGGGGGAGTTATTCAAGAGGGGGGAGTTATTTGAGAGGGGGGGGTATTATTTTTTCCTCGCCTGACCAACAGGGGGGGGGTTATTTGAGGGGGGGTTCGTTTTTCCTCGCCTCGCCAACAGGGGGGAGTTATTCGAGGGGGGGGTTCTTTTTTCCTCGCCTCACCAACAGGGGGGAGTTATTCGAGGGGGGGTTCTTTTTCGCGCCTCGCCAACAGGGGGGAGTTATTCGAGGGGGGGGGAGTTCTTTTTTCCTCGCCTCGCCAACAGGGGGGAGTTATTCGAGGGGGGGAGTTATTTATTCCTCGCCTTGCCAACAGGGGGGAAGTTATTCGAGGGGGGGAGTTCTTTTTTCCTCGCCTGACCAACAGGGGGGGGGGGTTATTTGAGGGGGGGTTCTTTTTTCCTCGCCTCGCCAACAGGGGGGAGTTATTCGAGGGGGCCCTATTCGAGGATTTGCGGTAATTTAATTTGTCACCAAAATTCCATTGACCCATCTGGCGCGCGTGCACCCTCGTGTTATCTGTTCACCTCCATGTACATGCAAATGTCGCGCTTGGCTCCTATCAACATGACGTTCTTGTGACGTGTGCTTACGTTACTCATTTCTTATGTATCTATTGCCAGTGACAGCGTAAGATGTTATTGAAAAAAAGTTCAAATAGGTGCCAAGAATGTCATATTCGTATATTTATAAATATTATAGCTCGCTGGTGGTGTTTTTGTGTGGATGTCTCTGATTTGTTTCGTGTACCTAGACGTTTTTACTAACCGGATTTCATGATGTGCTCTACTAAGATGACTAGAGAAGTAATTTGTGGCTAAACATAGCATAAATATGTGGGGAACCCTCGCGGAAATTGATTTTCTATCTCTGCGAATGCCTATTTGTGGGCCTCAGTTGTTGCTCATTTTCAGTCATGTGATTAGTGATGTAAAAGCGCCATGGCACTTTTGGCGTTTGGCGCCATTTTTGCGTGGATCCAGAAACAAAAAACCTGGCGCTAGCGCCATTGCAAAAATGGCCATGGCGCTCTAGGTCCCTTGCGTTTTTTTTCTGTTTGGCGCCATTTGCGCTTGGCGCTGGAGGTCGAAAACGCGCCATGACGCCAAGTCCTGGCGCTTTTTACATCACTGGTCATGATTAGGGTTGGCCGATGTTTTTTTTAAACGTTTAAAAAAACAATAAAAAAACATGACGTCCGAAATGTTGTTTTTTTTCAACATCGGCCGAAAGTTTTAGTACTAAGCACTAGGTATTTTGCAAAATTTTTGCGCGCAAGCGCGCAATTTCACACACAAATTGACATTGGTGGTTGTTTTCATTGGTTTTGTGGCATTTTTAGTATCAAAGTATCCATTTCTATGTGCTACCATGGGTTGATAAGCCGTCATATGTTGCTGTAGTATATAATATTGAGGTAATGTGCTTCCATGTACCTCCACAGTGTGTAACTTCACTCCCAAAGTAACAACCTCCTTTTATAACCTTGTTTGATCACTACTCCGTGCCAAACTTTACCTGAAGTCACGAACATTCGACTATAATGCGATATATGAACGATATGTTGACAAAAAATGGATATTTTTGACACAAATCACCACTTATAATGCTATCCCATGGCTAGTGATGGAAAAGCGCCATGGCGCTGGCGCCTGGCGCTAGCGCCAAAGCAAAAAGCGCCAAGGCGCTTTTGGCGCTTGGCGCTAAAACGCTCTGGCGCCATTGGCGCTTGGCGCCGGGATCTGAGAAAGCGCCATGGCGCTTTTGGCGCTTGGCGCCATTTTCTGGTGGCGCTATTGGCGCCTGGCGCTGGCATTTTGAATGGCGCCAAAAAAGCGCCAACCGTGATTATAAAAATGGTTATAATATGTACTGTGAAAATGGAGTTGATCAATTTTGAGTACAACTGAATAAATATTGATAAATATAGGTAAGGGTGTTTTAATAAGGGAGACATAAATATTTATTCAATATTGATTAGGTAATATTTGGGGTCAAATGTATATACCATATTTCCTTCAATTAACCCACTCGAAATACCTCCCGTTTTTAATAACGTACATCATGTATGCATTGTACATGATGTGTTATTTGCTACCAATTTCCATCGCAGATACATATAAAGTAGTTTGTATATGTATATATGCATATACCGTATTTCCTCGAAATATCCCCCTTTTTAATTGATAAAAATAAACCCCCATGGGGGTAATCCGAGGGGATTTTAACAATGTAAACATTGTAGTGGTTGATTGAACTTCAATGGCGGAAGTTAAATCGACTACTATGACATCAGCGGTACCGGTGCGTCAAATGAATTACAGGAAAAAAATTTTGGCGCTGGCGCTATTGGCGCTTGGCGCCATTACCCTCTGGCGCCATTGGCGCTTGGCGCTGAGGTTCAGAAAAGCGCCATGGCGCTTTTGGCGCTTGGCGCTATTTTGCTCTGGCGCCATTGGCGCTTGGCGCTGGTGATCAGAAAAGCGCCATGGCGCTTTTGGCGCTTGGCGCTAAAAGTCTGGCGCTTTTTCCATCACTACCCATGGCTCCACAGACATTATATGGTCATATATAACATCACAGAGTATTGCCACTGTCTGATATACCTATATATGTTGACACAAGGTCATATCTGGGAGCTTTTAAAAAAAACGTTTTTTATCTTAAAAAAGTTGTTTTTTTTAAAAAAAAACGTTGTTTTTTAAAAAAAAAACGTTGTTTTTTTTAAAAAAACGTAGAGGTAAAAAAACGTTTATTTTCCAACCCTAGTCATGATGCATCCGCAGTGGTAGCCTTGCTTTCTCAGAAACTCACTCGTGATCAATCACGTAAAAAATGCAAACAATATGTTGACTTCATTTCGACTTTGTAATTTCAGGGACGTTTCTTGTTACGAATTAGGTAAGTTATTATCAAATGAAAAGTTATCAAATTACGGCTTCAAATCAAAGCTTGTAAAATGAATAAGTTGTGAAAAATCTTCGTGACATGTAACACGGATCATATATCCAACATTTACTTTTAATTAAGACTTGAGCAGATAAGAGTAGTCAATACAAGAGGAAATTTGTATCTAGTCTCAGCTCGTTTCAAATTACTTTTAATATACTTTAATGTCGTTTTTTTATTCAGTACTTTTTCACTGTTTTTTAGCAAGTTTTCGATTCTGTCTGTGTGTGTTCAATTTCATATTGTCCCTATTTAAGACTGCCCGAAAGATATATTTTTTAGGTTTTCCAATTTTCATTTCCTTATCGATTTCCGTATACTACGGGCTGTAGATTAGCATGTAAAGGGATAATTTCCTGTGTAAATACTACTTGTAAAAACGAATTGAGTATTTATGGTATATCGAAATCCAGAGTGTGTTTCACAAAACTTTAGCACTGCTATCAGTACTCAGTATTGAGCAGAAACTCAGATGTTGAAAGGTGTTTGTTGATTTCAACTGAAATGGTCATTAATTTTTGATTGTGTGAATCACAACATTCCATACTGCCGATTTTCTTGTAGACTGTGTATTTATTTTTCTAATGACTAGTCGCGAGTGATGTGATATCCAGTAAATTTCTAGAAGAAACTGTTTACTTTAGAAAATAATTTGGATCACGTGTTTAGCCAGATGTTCATTATTTATTTTGTTATGGTCATTATTAGAAGGTTGTTGTGAGATAATCTTTGATAAATACTTAGTTAGATGGAACGTTCATCCGCAGTGCTTCAGTATTTATTTTTGCAAAGGGACTGATAATTGATGTCTCTAAAAATTGCACAGATGTAAAAATGTATTTACATTCACCCAAAATACATATTCTCGAGTACTGGGTAAATACATTTACATTTACTTTTTTAAAGTACCTGCACTGCACTCACCTGTACGCGCATTTTTGAAAAGTACACGTGTAGAGAAAATGTATTACAAATTGCAATTTTTTGTTGCTAAATACCACATTTGTTAAAAGTACCGAACGTTTTTCAAAGTATGTGTAAACATAAAGTATTTATTTTTTACCCACCCACTGAGTACACAAAATGTAAATAAATTTTGTTTGTACTTTTACTCTTGAGTAAACGTTTTTCCGCATAAAATGTAAACATTTTTTTTTATAAATTTGCCAAATTTTAGGTCAAACTACTAATTTTCATACTTTTATTGCACATTTTCACCTTCAAATTCATCAGTTCTTATGATTCTTGCCTAATCTCAGGATTTTTCACCATCACAAAACAAATACTTCATAATTTTTTACACGTATTTATCAGATAAGATTAATGTATAAGAGTCACGCTGATATTGATATGAAATCCCCCCCCCCCGTACAGGGACGTATCCAGGATTTTGGAGCGGGGGGGCTGTTTGTTTACGGAGCCTCGCGAACGGGGGGGGGGGGCTCAGCCCCCCCCCCCCTACAAATTTTCCATACTGAGTGAAGAAATGGCGCTAGGCGTTAGCGCCATTAATAAGCGCCACGCCATGGCGCCATTGGCGTTGGCGCTAGCGCCAAAACTGCCATATTTGTAGGTAAATAACATAAAATACACAGCGACAGGCAAAAAATTGAGGGTTTTGACATTGATTTGCATATATTTACGGGAAGTATCTAGAGAAAATGCCTCCTGACTGAGTGGTGGGAAATTGCGTGCAAAATTTTTACAAAATGTAGGAAATTTGTAGCGAAAGTGTCATTTTCCTGAACTTTTCTGGTCTCACCCCGGGAAGGGGGGGGGCTGCACCTGCAGCCCCCCCCGCCCCCCCGGATACGGCCCTGCCCCCACCCAACACTGGCATCGGAATCATCTTTTATGACAGATTGTGGATGAAGTAATTAAGCAAGAATAAATTTTGTCCACCTATATATCTATAAATATATGTAAATATATACGGTATGTAGAACATATACCGAGCGGATAACAGTAACAGTTTGCAAAGTGCACAGACTGCTACCGTGTTTAAAAGAATCACGTGACATAAAACCTTCGTGCTGTGTATGCTCCGCGGACGAACAGTTTATATCCGCACATAGTTATGTCTACGAACCAATGCGATACTTATGCACCCACTTTCACAAAATCGAAATTTTTTCTGTATTTCCTCGAAATACCCCCGGGTGATTGTTTCAGAGTGACAATTTTGAGGGCGGCTAAATGAGGGGGGGGGTATTTCTAGGGGGGGGGGGGGCTTATTATTTTGCCAGAAGTTTTTTGAAATTCCAGTACTAAATTGTTGTCTGAAACGTACTCCGACGTAGAAAAATGCAACAATAACAGCTATATACAAGAGTCTATTGACTTATGTAAGTATGTAACACTGTTGTAACATAACAATTCATTGTTTTTTAACGTGTGTTTTGCATTGCCCAAATAACAAACCACAGTTTTGTCATGTATTGGTCTGTCGGGAAAGTTCGTGCCGTTTCAGGATCGTCGCCAATTGGATCGTCCTGGACGATCAGTGGGCATTTATCTGGCATAAGCTGGAATTTATCCAAGCATAAATTTTTACCACAAAATTGATTACGTAAAAGATGATGCAGTGCTGATTTATCTCTCAATAATGTTCAAAACTCAACGTGCACGATCCAGCGTTTCCGTGGTTTTCGATTTTTCGATGAAATTTCAATGTAAAATTGGCTGGAAACATAAAGTAGGAGATATGTATTATCATCCACTTTTATGTAATCCATTTCGCGGTAAACTTTTATTTTTGAATTTTACGTTGAGCGGTAATTCCAGCTTATATACACCGACTCAAATCTCACAATCCCCGACCATCCAGGGGAAGACGGAACGAACTTTCCCGACAGCCCAATATGTACACTAACTTGGGGTGGGGTATTTTGAGGGGGGGCTAATAAACTCATAGTGGCCATTTTAGGGGGGTATTTCGAGACGGGGGTATTTCAAGACGGGGGTATTTCGAGACGGGGGTATTTCAAGACGGGGGTATTTCAAGACGGGGGTATTTCGAGGAAATACGGTAGTGAAGAAAACCCCGGACCGGACCCTGACCGGGGCCTATAGACGGATGCAAATGGGATCAACTTTTTGGGATTATGACCAGTTTTCAATTTCCTTGATCCTGATTGGTATTTCAAATTTTCGGGATCAGGATCCTATTTGTACCATAATCCACCTGGTTATTTTTGTTTCACGCGCAAAATCTATTTTTACTACCTATTTTCTTTTTCGATTTTTTTTATTTCACTTACGATGACGTCACGATGGAATGTTTCGTTCAGAAAAATGTATTGCGTGCGGCCCGCGAACTGTACTCTGTTGACAGATACACAGAATTCTACCGTACCCCATCTGAATAAAAAACGAACATTTTTCAGTAAACTGCTTTCATTGTCGTTAAATTTGGTGCGCAATTCATCAGGGGACTTTTTCCATCAAAATGTGGCAAAATTATCTGTAAAGCATGACGTTTTTACCCAGTACCAATCGTAGCATAGCGACACAAATATATCGGAAAAATGGCATTTTGTTGTTATATTTTGATTCAAATGGAATACGGTACCCTTCTGCGCAAAGTGTACAGTCGGTGGACTATAATAAAGGTCTATAAACCTACTTCATGCTTGAATGAGCTGCAGGCAGATTAAAATGTGTATGCCTAGTCAGAGTTGTTAAAAGTACCGCAAAAATTTGAAAGTATGCGTACGCGTAAAGTATTTTGTTTTTACTCACCCTGGCCCAGTACAGAAAGCGTAAAGTAAAAATTATTTACTTTTACTCCCGAGTAAATGAGAGTAAAATGCTTTTTTCCCAGAAAATGTAAATGTGAGTATTTTTTTCTTAGGAAAGCGTAAAGGCGAGTAAATTTACCTTTTCTTTCTGGAAAAAGAATTATCAATGATAACCCTGGACAACAAAAAAGTGTTTTCTTTCTATTAAAAAGTATACATCATGAAAAGCAGGGGTCACGAATGGCACAAATACTCTTTCTGTAATTGAAAAATTTACTTTACTGTACTCGAGTACTCTCGAAAAGTAAGCGTACAGGCGAGTACATTTACTTTTTTCAAAGTATACACATGCGTATTTACTCAGTTCTCGAGTATGAATACTTTTTGAGTAAAAGTAAATACGCATTAACAACTGTGTGCCTAGTATTGCTTCTACGGAAAGAAAACCCTGATGAAGTGAAATGCAACCAGTTCTGCGCTCGGAAACATCGCTTGTGGCGAGAACATTGATTTACCATGTTTCCTCGAAAACCACACCTCTTGAATGAGTCCCCGAATTCATTTACGGTATTTTACGCCGTAAAAGGGGAATGTAAAATGTGAGACGAAACCGTAAAATGTCATGTGAAATGTAAAACGCCATCATCTCAGTTTTCCATTTTGCATGACATTTTACAGGTCGCACGACTGGCCCTAGCCTGAGATTGACAGTATAAACTATAAGCCCATAACAGTGAATTGAGCACAACCGCTACCTTGGTCCAGCGATATTGACGCGCACGCGATATCCCGCAGACGCGGGTTCGAAATCCGCCAGTGGCAGTGACATTTTTGCACTATTTTTTAACAGGCTTGATACGGCCAGAGTTATAGGGTAACCAATCTTGTGCAGTATGAGTATTTACCTACATGTATTTAAAATGTATTTACCCACCTACATGCATTTATTTATGAGTCACCACCATTGTACAGCCACTAACAGTGGCCCGCACACATTTACCTGTTTGAATAACTCCCCCGGGGAATTCAAAGTCTCGCATAGTACAGTACAGGCGTATGGCTCGTTTTAATTTGGCGTTAAAGCGAGTCACTGTAAATGGAACAGCAGTTAAACGCATACGATTTTGCTAAGCAGTAAAGACGTTTCCAGAAAATGCAATTTTTTCTTAGAGCAAAGGAATAAATTCACACGAGTCTCGCGAAATGAAAGCCACCATTCACTCAGTAAATTATATGTTCACATACCTTTATATTCAAACATTTTTCTCAGTATTTGAAAAAAATCTACAGGAAGAAAAGTTGCAGACATTTGATCCGCCATAAGCTATGTTTCACTCTATACACAGACATATGTAGATTACTTCATCAGCGAGTGTTGTGTGGCAAAAAAACCCTTGAAAAGCATGCTTCATTGGGTAGTTATTACATGTTAATTATCATGCATAGTAGAAATGTACGTCCATAGGTTGTCTCAACTCGCATGTGCTCTTGATTTTGCATTCTTTTTGTCATTTTAAAAGACTGGAACTTGTTTTTAGATGCAATTAATTGGTTGTGTACAATTTTCCAAGTATTTACGTCATTGGTAGCTAAATATGTTAAATGCTGAAACGCAGCTGAATGAATATTCATGTGTCTGTATCATAGTTGTAAAAACATACCTATTTACATTTTCCTAAAAAATACGTATACTCGACTATTGTCTAAATATATTTACGTTTCCTCTATAAAAAAGTACCGTACTGTATTCACTTTTACATATACTTATTGAAAGTACTCAAGTACAGAAAACGTATTTCAGAGAGGGCTTTTATATAGGCTTTTTCAGGGCACAGAAGGATGAAATGACGAAAATTGATGACGAAATTTCATAAAATGATGAAGAAAAGCTAGAAAAGAAAAATATCATAGGTAAATAGCAAACGTGGGTATAAACGAACACATTTATATGGACAGAAACAGCTGAAAGTGGGCAAAAAGTACATGTACTAGTTAATTTGAATGTGAAAATGGGCAAATACCGTATTTGCTTGAATAGTTCCCCCCCTTGAATAATTCCCCCCTCGAATAATCCCCCCTGTAAGACGAGTGGGGAAATAATAATTCCCCCCCCCTTGAATAATTCCCCCCTTAAGAGACTTGATCAATTTGTTGTGCCCAATTTTAACAAAAATGGCACATTATTGTGTTAATACAGCATATTTCTTCGAATGAGTTGATAGAATCGTGGATGAAAATTTTGACGAAAAAATAATTACCCCCCCCTCGAATAATTCCCCCCCCCTCGAATAGTTCCCCCCTCAAAAAGTTCCGACGAAAAAATAATCCCCCAGGGGGATTATTCAAGCAAATACGGTAGATATGAAAACACCTAAGTAATCTTGTACGAAATTGGGGCAAAGTTTCTCAAAAATACTCATGTATACTCAAATACTCAAACATACTTCATGGGAAAAATGTTTTACTGACGCTTACTAATATGTAATAAGAAGAAACAATCACCTATTACTTACATTTTCCATACTCTCAGGGGGTGAATAACGGAGAAATACTTTACGTTCACATTTTATTATTGAAAAGTGCAGTACTTTTAACAACTCTGGCCTGTATTGAATTTGGCGTGTATATAATGTAAAAAGTAAAATAGAATTAACACAGGTAATTATTAGTGTTTTCAAGTACAAGCTAAATCTGACAAGTGTGCTTTGTGATGCGCCTACCCATTTTATGGTTAAAAATAACCTACCATATTTCATTGAAATAGCCCCAGAGGGCAGAGTAGTAAAAAATACTGAACGTTTTCAAAGTAAACATAAACGTAAAGTATTTCATTTTACTCACCCCTGAGTACAAAAAACGTTAAGTAAATTTCTTTACTTTTACGCTGTGTAAAATGTGAGTAAACGTAAATACCAGTATTTTTAAACAGGGAAAATGTAAATGTAATTCTTTTCTTATATTTTGTTCCTAGGAAGATGTAAAATGAGTAAACGTGAAAGCGAAAGTCGCCCCTTCCTTTCTGTACTCGCGTACTTTCAAAAAGTACGCGAGTAAGTGAGTTCCGGTATTTATTTCGGGAGGAAACGTAAACGTATTTACGCATCCCTTGAGTATACTTATTTATCGAGTAAACTTAAATAGGTATACTCGACAGACACGGTACTCTACAAACAAATAGGAGTTATGTCATCGGCTGGCAGACGGCCAGCCGAGAACTTATGAAACGTGAAGAAACGTCAGCCAGAGACAGAGCGTCATGCGTCATGGAAGGGCCGCAGTGCGGTGCAGTCAGCCGCAGTTCACTGCACACTGCGGTTATGACGTCATGATGGACTGTTTCCTCCGGAAAAATGTACAGTGTAATCTCACATGAGTATACGTTTTAACAACTATGACAGAGGGTCCATTTTTCTAGATAGCATATTTTGAGGGGGTAATTTAGGGGGGTTGTTCGAGGGGGTATCTCGAGCTGGGTAGTTTATTTTTTCGCTAGAATTTTTTGTACTCCCAGACCCCTGTACTAATTAATTCGTTGTTTGTAACATACGCAGGCGTAGAAAAATGCAACAATAACCTACATGTAGATGTAAGAGTCTGTGGTATTTATGTAGATGATGATATAAGTCCTGTCCTGACCTAACGTCATTGCTTTTTACGTGTGTTCTGCATTATACAGCTACAGACTGCATTTTTTTGGCAATTACATTATTGTTACACTGATGATAAATTTTTGTGACTAATTTGAACAAAACAGCATGCCAATATTTTTTAGAATGGGTGGATAAACACATGCTTGAAAATTGTGAAGAAATAATACCTAATCCCTCCACCTCCACTACCATAATTCCCCCCTCGAATACTTCCCCCGACAAAAAAGACTGACGGAAAAAATAATTTCCCAGGGGAATTATTCAAGCAAATACGGTACCTACTTATAGGAATCACTTCAAATATTTCACATCATTGATTGCACTAGAAATCTAGCTAGTTATATCAATTCTTCTGGTATATTCTCATTCTGGTATATTCTAGCATTAATTAATGAAAATTAATTAAGCTATATTTCTAAATGGTGCATGAAAATAGGTATATATTACCTATATTATATATACCGTATTTCCTCGAAATACCCCCCGGGTAACGATGGCAAAAAAAGATTCGAAAATTCGAAAACATTTTCGAATTTTCGAATTTTTTTGTAATTTTCGAATTTTTTTTCGCCCCTAGAAAAAACACTTAAAAATCGATTTATTTTTCAAAAGATTCGAAAATTCGAAAATTCGAAAATTCAAAAATAGTTTTCGAATTTTTTAGGGAATTCAAGGCAACAAAACACGCTGTTAGATTCAACGTGCTAAATAAATCGACAATTGATACGCGGCGCGTATCGAAAAGCGAAACGTAACAAAAAAAACGTTGAAATGTCATCCACGGCGGAAGAGGCGGACTTCGACGCATCCGTTTTTTATACTGTATTTCCTGGAAATATCCCCCCCCCCTCGAAATACCCCCTCAAAATTTTCACTGTTAATTTATAAACCCCCCTCGAAATACCACCCCCCCCCCCAATTTGGTGTATAGAGAACGTAATGCAGTTTGTGATCTGGGAAATACAGAACACACATCAAAAACAATGACTGTGTTGTTTAGAACAGGGTCTTATAAATGGCGTTAGTACCATCTACGTTAGTACCATCTAATTTAGTACCATCTACGTACTTATATAAGTATATAGAGTCTTATAAATGGCAGTTTTTGTTGCATTTTTTGACATCTGTGTAACCTAAAAACACCAATTTAGTACTGGGATTTCGAAAAATTTCTGGCTAAATAATACACCCCGTCGAAATACCCACCCTCATTTAACCCCCCCCCCCAAGTTTCCACTCTGAAAAAATAATATGGTATTTGATGCCAATTTTGTATTTTTTGCTGATATTTTATTTGATGCCAACTTTTAAATTGTTGTTTTTATTGCCTTCACTCTGTTGGTGAATTAACTGTATCAATGTGTGAATTAAATGAAGCAGCACACTGGTTTGCATAACTCCTTCGTCCATTTTTAATGCTAATTTATGGTTAAAATTAGGTTATAACAACTGAGCAGAACATGAAGACAGTCCAAATTCTGTGTTTAAAGCTTAATATTCAATATTTTTCAAAAAAGATTCGAAAATTATTTGAAAAAATTCGAAAACTAGCCAAAAAAATTCGAAAATTGCCAAAAAAGATTCGAAAATTCGAAATTCGAAAATTAAATTCGAAATTCGAAAATTATTTTGAAGAAAAATTCGAAAATTCGAAAATTCATTTCAGAAAAAACACTTAAAAATTTTTTCGACTGTTTGCCATCGTTACCCCCGGGGGGTGATTGTTTCATAGTGGTCCCGAGAGGGGGGGGGTCAAACGAGGGGGGGGGGGTATTTCGAGGGGGGGGGTTATTATTTCACAAGAAATTTTTTGAAAACCAAGTACGAAATTGTCGTCTGAAACGTACGCAGACGTCGAAAAATGCAACAAAAACCGCCTTTTATAGGGTTCTGTAGACTAATATTAGTATGTAGATGGTATGTACACTGTTCTAACGTGATTCCGACATTGTTTTAACGTGTGTTCTGCACTACCCAGAACACAAACTGCCATATTTGTGATGTACGTTCTCTTTACACTCAATTTGGGGGGGGGGGTATTTCGAGGGGGGGGGTGATTGTTTCATAGTGGTCTCGAGAGGGGGGGGTCAAACGAGGGGGGGGGGTATTTCGAGGGGGGGGGGGGGTATTTCGAGGAAATACGGTATTTAGTTTGCCAAGCAATGTTAATGTACATATGCACAGCCCAGATAACATATAGTCAAACAAAATTGAGCTTTGCTCTTGAATTTTTTTGACAATTAATTTCGACATCAACAAGCAGACATTGATTATTCTAGTGCAGTGATGTAAAAAGCGCCATGGCGTTTTTCGATCTCTAGCGCCAATGACGCCAGAGCAAAATGGCGCCAAGCGCCAAGGCGCTTTTACAAGCCTCAGCGTTAGCGCCGTGGCGCGTTTACATCACTATTCTAGTGCCTGTGCAAGATCGTTTTCTGCTAAATACCTACCGTATTTCCTCGAATTACCCCCTGGGGGTTTATTTTTTTCAGAGTACAACTTTTGAGAGAAAAGCGTGAAAAATGCAACAATAACCACCATTTATAAGTTTTTACAGCGTTATATCAGGATGTGGATGGTATAAACGATGTTCTAACGTAACACAGTAAGTGTTTTGAACGTCTGTTATGCTTTTCCAGGAGCACAAATTCATAGTGCCCATTTTGTGGGGGGGGGGGTATTTCGAGGGGAGGGGGTATTTCGAGGATATACGGTATACTGAAAACTGAAAATTTCAGAAGTGCGCTTTTCCGAAAAAATGACTGCGGGTGTCAATAAAAGTCGGCCACCGGAAATCGAAAAGTGAGATGGAAAAATAACGGAAACGGAAAAATGAACTGAAAGAAATCGGAAATAGAAAGCTGACAGCCTAATGCAAAATATTTTGATGAGAAAACTTTTTCCCTAAAATTTCTAGTGTACTGCTGTCGAATGGCATTTACGTGAATATTTTTATACCGACTGAGTTTTTACCATTCACAAAACTGCATCAGTACTCAGTAGTTAAAAAGCTCTATATTAAATTAAAAATATAATGCACCCAACAACTAATTACCTAATCCGCCATTTCAGCACGTTTCGAAGGGGAATATATTTAAAAAAGTGAATCCCGGCACCCTGCGGCGATTCGGTTCAATGGCAGCGGCTGGAAAAAGCGATAGCAATCTAAATCTAGCACTGGCGTCCGAAGCGATCGGGGATATTAGTATAAATGCGACGGATTTCGGTGGGTGGGGTGGAAATTTGAGTTTTTCTAACCGTCGAAAAACCAATTCTGCCGCACGACAAACTTTTGTCGCGCAAAAAAACTGCGCGACAAAAGTTTGTTGCGCAGGTAGTGATGGAATGGCGCCATGGTGCTGGCACCGTTTGAGGCTATTGCGCCATTCAACCATCAGCGTTCTCTCCTGCACAACAGATTTTTGTTGCGCGACAAATGTTTGTTGTGCGGCAGAATTTGTCGTGAGCTGTTTTTATGTGCCGTATTACCTCGAAATACCCCCAGGGGGTTTATTATTACGCCAGCAAAATTTGAGGGGGATAATTCGAGGGGGGTTTATTCGAGGGGGATTATTCGAGGGGGGGTCTATTATTTCGCCAGAAATTTTCGGAAACTCCCCATACTCAGACGTAGAAAAATCTAACAATTACATAGATGTATACGTGTTTATAGGCATATATAACTGTATATAAAAATACACATAAACCCTTCTCTAACATCACTCATCAATCATCGGTTTTAACGTGTGATCTGCATTGTACAGATCACAAACTGCGGTTATTTGTCATGTACGTTCGTTTTACACTCAATTTGGGGGGGGGGGGTATTTCGAGGGGGGTTATTATTTCCTCAGTCAAATTGTAGGGGGTATTTCGAGGGTGGGTGAATTCAAGGGGTGGTTAATTCGAGGTAATATGGTAGGTATTTACTGTCCTTGGACAACAATTTACAATCCAATTTAAATTCGACTTTGATTGCAGCTCGGCAGTTCCGTCCCGGCGACTGTGTCAGAGCGCCCGAGCACCAAATTGGGGATTTTGTGAAAATCGGCTATCTTTCCGTTCTATTTTTCCTCGGCGCCAGCATCAACGTTGCCGCGTTTGAAAGATTGAGGTAGTTTTATGTTTACGTTGTTTTTGCAAAAATATTTTTTCAACATCGGGCGGCAGCTTCGCCCCCTGTAAAGTGTAAAGGAAAGTGTCAAGTGTCAGTTAAAGTGTTAAATGTAGAGTTTGTCAAATGTCGTAACTTCAGTAATCAAATTTTTTCGTTGTTTTCCTTTTTCTCCATTTTATTGACATTTTGAATGGTATTTGACGACTTGACTGTACACTTTACATGGTGCAAGACTGCCGTGCAATCTCCCGTGCATACTCGTAATTTTTCTAAGACTTGCCGGTTTCAAGTCTAAGACTTTTCGAGAAAATTTGCAAATGAGCTTTTTATGTAAACTACCGCAGATATCTGCGCCCAGCCGCGCAAGGGTCCGGGGCAAAAGCTTTTCTACAACCGGCGTTGATTTTGCATTTATTAAAATGCAACATGAATATCGCCGATTTACTGATAATATTTGTATTCACATTGAGCGAGCTCATTTGGACGGCCACTTATGAATGGCACGGCGGGCACGTTTTGTGCAAGGTTTGTTTGATATTAAAAATATTTATTTTATTGCGTTATTGAATGTGTGCTTTTTCAATGATTTTACGTCATCTTCAATTTTGACTTAAAAACGATATCTCCAATCTCCATACGAACGATATTGAAAGAACGATATCTCCAAAAAAGTTAAACGTTCACGCTTATTATTGGACACGATTAGGAGATGGATTAGTAAATACCTCGTCCATTACAAGTTGAACACCTGTATAAATGATCCACTCTTAATGTAACCAATTTTGCGGATAAATTTTAAGCTTGAATTTTAAATATGAATTTGGATTTGAATACGCTAAAATACAAATCAAGTTGCCAAATCAAACGAATGTCAACTCAATTCGCAGGTAATTTCATTCGGCCGAGCGCTGGCTTTCTACGCATCGTCGAATTTGACCGCTTGCATAGCGCTCAACCGCTATTTTCACGTGTTTCCGCCCGGTGGCAAGTTTACGGTGCAAAGTGCCAAAATCATGTGCACCGTCGCGTGGATTTTGGCTATCAGCGCCAGCCTCCCGCAGATAGCTATCTGGCAGGTTTGTGACTGTTTTCTCTATTTATTTTTGGGGGGGGGGATATTGATGCATGTAACTAGATAGGTAGTTTGTAGTTTGGCGAGGGGAGGGGGGGGGGGGGGTTGGCGCCAAGCGCCAAAAGCGTCACGGTGCTTTTCTGCACTGCAGCGCCAAACGGCACCTGAAGCAGAGTAAAATAGCGCAAAGTGCCATTAGCGCCATTTGCGTTGGCGTTAGTACCAAGTAGCTTTTGTTCCTGGCTGGCACCATGGAAAAATTGCGTGCCAAGGGTGCCAACTGCCAGGGCCCAGGACAAAATGGCGCCAAGCACCAAAAGTCACATGGTGACTTCTGCTTTGGCTTTGGAGATATGGCGCTTTGTTGCCAATTTCCATGGCATTTTACGTGACTTTTGCCACTTCGCATGACATTTGACATTTTACAGAGCACTTTACTGGGACTGGAACTGCCCCCTGGTTCACAAGTCGTCATGAAGACACTTCACGATGCTTCACAGCCCATCCACACACATATTTTTACCGTGCCCAACAAATTCTTCACCCCCAAATCTATGCCAACCTCACAAGTCCCCCCCCCCCCCCAGCTGTACGACAATCAACTGTGCGGCGGTCTAATTTTCCACCAGTGCGTGACCGCCTTTGATGTTGCCGTCAGCGAGGCGCACTTCCACAACGACACGGCCGCCTTGATTCACTCGGATCGACTCAATGCTGTGTACAATGTGCTGCATTTGTTGGGGGTGTTTGTGGTGCCCTTTGGTTGGTGGGTGTGGGTTTTTTTTTTTTGGGGGGGGGGGGGGGTTGTAGGAATTACCCTCTCGAATTAACACCCCCCCGTCAAATTTTGCTGGCGAAAAAATAAACCCCCATGGGGGTGTATCGAGGTAATACTGTATATACCGTATTTCCTCGAATTACTCCCCGGGGGGTGATTGTTTCAGAGTGAGAATTTTGAGGGGGGTTAAACGAGGGGGGGGGGCTTATTATTTCGACAGAATTTTTTTGAAATTCCAGTACTAAATTGTCATCTGTAATGTACGCAGACGTAGAAAAATGCAACAATAACCGCTATATATAAGAGTCTATTGACTTATTTAAGTGTGTAACAATGTTTTAACGTAACAATTCATTGTTTTTAACGTGTGTTTTGCATTGCCCGGATCACAAACCGCAGTTTTGTTGTGTAGGTACGTTCTCTGTACACTCAATTGCGGGAGGGGGTATTTCGAGGGGGTGGGTTATTATTTCATAGTGTCCATTTTGAGGGGGGTATTTCGAGCCGGGGGGTATTTCGAGGGGGGTATTTCGAGAAAATACGGTATTTGGATACAGGAATTGAATTTGATGTTGATTTTTTCAATTCTCAAAAACAATTTTAGAAAAAAATTGCCTGTCCATTACAGTCCATAATGTCTCAAAATGTAACATAAAATCAAATGGAATTTTTCATATTTATTTTTCCGCCATCACAAGCAAACTTTTCATCGGAACAGTAATTTTTCCTTATAACTTCGACAACAACAACAAAAACGAATTTCCAGGCGTCATAGTGGGGTCGTACTTACTACTGATCCTTAGACTGCCAACTGGGCGCCAGCGGCCCACGCCAAAACAGAGCAAAATGAAAAATCGATCAAGCAGTGAACCGAATTCGTCTGTAAACAGGTGCCAATCCCAGACCCTGTAACACGCAGTGTAAAATGTAAAATGTCATGTAAAATGTCTAAAGTCATTTAAAATACCCAATAAGTTGGCGAAACCAGACCAGGCATTTAACATGACATTAGACACTTTACATGACATTTCACATTTGACAGGGCATTTTACAGGGTCTGGGACTGACCCCAGGGAACATATAAAGCCGCCCTATGCAGTTGCAGCGACTGTAAAAGAGGACCAACTTGAAATACACAGCACCAGGGAAAGACCGACCACTCCGCAGTTGAATATGAGTGATATTGAAGATGAGAGG
The DNA here is from genome assembly GCA_964036195.1 of Sphaerolaimus hirsutus. Taxonomy (NCBI): domain Eukaryota; kingdom Metazoa; phylum Nematoda; class Chromadorea; order Monhysterida; family Sphaerolaimidae; genus Sphaerolaimus; species Sphaerolaimus hirsutus. Next base: position 5,655,343 of record OZ038454.1, on the reverse strand, counting down.
GTCGCCCAGTTGAAGGCCAATGCTTTCAGGTTATTGTTTTTCTCTCACTGTGAATAGATTTATTCATTTTTCTACTCATTTGCCTGAACGACCCCTTTGAAAAGGGCGCCAGGCGTAAATAAAGGCGCTGTTAAGTACACTATGAGTATGATGGCGCCAATGCACTTGGCGCCATTTTAAAATGGAGCAGGTCCAGGAAAAGGTTACCAAGCGCCACGAACGTCATGGCGCCTTCAAATAAATGGCGCTGGGGCCGTTTTTGGCGTGAGGTGTGGCGTTCATTGGCGCTATTAAATGAGGTCATTCAAACACATATTCCCTACCTGCTAGTTTGCATAATGCATATGCTAATACAAATCCGTAAACCTGGAACAAGTAAAGTTGCTGCAAACTTTTTACCCAATACCCACACTCCGGGCTATGAATCACGTGAATTGTGAGTAAACCATATAAAATAATTATTTCATTCACGATTTATTTCTGTCAAATAACACGTTTAACTTTGGATATGCGAACTAGTTTGAACAGGCACCTTGCAAAAAGCCAGGGGTTCCCTGATTTGTTATATGTGTGCCTTTATGTATCATTTCCTACACCTAAAGTTACCGCTCGAATACATTCGCACAGGGAAGCGAGACGGGCCACGATCAGAGTGAGTTTAGTGGTTTGCGCAATGTACGTGGTGGCATCGCTGCCATACAATGTTTGCCAGTGGCTCAAAGTGATTTTTGGAGTGGACTGGTGAGTGAAAATTAGTGGCACTTGGGTCGGCTCACGGGAATTTCCAACGCACAACAAAATTGTGTCGCGCAGTTTTTGCGCGACACAAGTTAGTCGCGCAGGTAGTGATGGAATGGCGCCACAGTGCTGGCACCATTTGAGGCTATTGCGGTATTCCATCACTAACGTGTCGCCTGCACAACAAACTTTTGTTGCGCAAAAAACTGCGCGACAAAATGTGTGTCGTGCACAAGTGGTGCCATGGCACAACACCCTGGCGCCCTTAAATGGCGCCAGCGCCACGGCACCATTCCATCACTACCTGCGCAACAAAATTGTGTCGCGCAAAAACTGCGCGACACAATTTTGTTGTACGTTGGAACTTATTTCGACCCACTTGGGTCTGGAAGGGACACGCTTATGTTGGAAAAATTGCTTGCTTAAATAAATGGGTATGGAGGTAGGGAGGTTTGCCACTAAAGATACGACAAAACCAATTGGTACAAAGCAACCCATAATGTAAATCTGTATGTGAAATTGTGCACTTGTATGCAAAAATGCGCAAAATACCTAGTGAGCTTGTAACCTGCTAAATGACATTTCCAAATGCTAGGCATGGGAGGGGCCCATTGCAAGTAGTATGCTGCTTATACATATGGAATACACAGTCTGAAGCTTATTGCCTATTCCAGTCTACACCTGCATAGTTGGAGGTCACTGCACACATTCCAAAGATGATTTATTGTGTGCAGTGGAACCACACAATGCTCGCCATAAACTTGTTGCAAGGTGGACAGATTGAAATTCCGCTTCCAGTAGGAAATTGTGTGCACCATGTACTATAGCTGCATTTAGTCAAACCTACACTTAGACACATTCATTTACTATGAATTCAGCTATTAAATAAGAATACAAAATGTTGCTTTTGGGTGCATTGATGTCAGCATAATGAGTGATGTTTGTTGCATTCCAGTGCAATTGCATCTATCTTATGGCAGTGAAATTGCTTTGATGAATGTGGCATTAATTCAACAAGTGTGAACCAGTTATTACAGGGTTTTAGTGCACCATAGCTTACTGAACATTACCCCACAAGTTTAAATGCTAGAACCACCATTCACTCCAATAGTATGTAAATGTGATCTTATAATACATTTACATAGGTCATGTTATTATTGCTAATGTTGTCTCACTATTTCCAAGTATATGGTAAGTTAAGTGGTTGAGCATCCATATAAAAGTGAAAATTAGGTGCAGAAATTATATTATTGTGACCTTCATTATATTTTACTTCTGAATTTAGCTGAAAGTTCTTCAAATGAATTTTAAATACACATTTGGCTGGAGAGTCCAGCCAAATCATAGAGCTTCCCTGGGCATAACCAGGGTTAAGCCACAGCACTGCAGCCCTGGGAACAACCAGGGTATTGCACAGCTTTTTTCTGACGTTTTTTCCCTACCTATAGCAATTTTTCCAACGATTTTTGTACATACAGTGCATTTCTGTCTGAAAGTAAAAACTCGTTGTTTTATAATTGTAGATTATCCTGCACCTAAATATCGTTTTTCCTGTGAAGTTCACTGCACTGCAGTATTTATCACTGTATTTTTTCTTTGTAGAAAAACGATTTTGCACTGAAAATCGTTTTTCTGTAACTTTCCTGTTTGAACTTTCACAGTTTTGTTTTTTAGTGATTCAACTTTTACCTATTACTGGATAAGCTTTGTTTATTAGTTTTGCCTAGAATATTTCAAGAAAATATCTGCATTTTCTGAGTTTTCTATGAAATAAATAGTATCTGCATTTTTCTCTTGAATAAATAGTTTCTTTATATTTACATATTGAATGCTTTCCTGATAAATAAATACATTACAGTCAAGATAAGTAAAGTATCTAGTTCCTGTCTTAAACAGGTGGCGAGCAACCCCATTATTGAACAAGTGAGATTTTTCGTAAGACAATTGCAAGCTGCGAGCCGATAGACGCGACCCAAAATCTCTGTTTTCTTGCAATTTTAGGTGCTGCATAAGGATCTGCACACCCACCATTTTACATTGTGGCGAGCGCGGCTAGTTGAATAAAATTTGGGCACAAAATTTGTTTTTGCTCATATTTTATACAATTTCGTGACTCTTTCCTGCAATCTTCATTTTTACTCTTGTCTTGTGGTAACCACTTTGTTATCACAATTTAGTAAACTATAACTCTCCATTTCCTTCAATTTTACATTTGCAGGCATCTAAAGAATTCTACAAGTGGGCAGTCAACCTGAGAAGAAAACACAGGTAAAATCTAAAATTTACAGGTGAGGTTCTGTGAGCTAAAGGGCATCTTGAAAAGGTTCTTCACAGTTCAACTTTTTTGGAGGGGGGAAGAAATATAGTTATAAAAATATTTGGAAGCTCAAAAAGATTTTGAAGCACTGTTGCCATTTATATCATTACACAAAGTCTCCCCAACACAATCATAAATATAGTAGAAAGTTTTTCACTTTGAAGCAGAAGGTAAAATTTATTTTGCTGAGGATAGCCAAGGTGATTAACTTTTCCCAATTTGAAGGTTCTCCCTTCACAAAGCAGAACAAATTAACAGTCCCTAGTCCCCCTAAACAAAATTAAAACAACATAGAAAGTTTTTTCACTTTGAAGCAGAAGGTGAATTTTTTTTGGCTGAGGATAGCCAAGGTGATTAACTTTTCCCAGCTTGAAGTTTTACCTTCACTTAACACAACAAATTAACAGTCCTAGTCCCCCAAACACAATATAACAAATAAAAGTAGAGAGTTACTCCCCCTGCAGCAGAAGACTGGTTGATCTGGTTGATGCTAGCCAGGTGGATAACTCTACCCCATCTGTGAAATAATCATTTTCTGAAAAAAAAACACCAGGTATTCACTACCAATTTGGAGGTCAGAAGTGATTTATTTTCACAATACAGAACAAAATAACAGTCCGGTGTAGTGAAAACATTGGCAACAGCTTTTTATACAAAAATTTCTGAGCAAATACTTTCTGCTTTGATAAAAACTTTGTCAGATAGTTGAACTGTGAAAGACCTTTTGACAGGACAGATCCAGTGCTTTGGTTTAATATTCTCTAAAATGGCCATGTCAGATATAACTCATATATTTCCTGAGTCATGGATGTCAGTACCAAAAAAGGAAATTTTCAATAGTAATGGCCCATGTATTCACCTTTATGAATTGACATCAACTGGAATGGAAGAAATAAATAAAATGATAAAAATGGTTACCAAAGGAAATTTTGACATATTGATTATGACATGGGAACAGTTGAATGCCTTAACCAGAGCCACAGAAATGGAAGTGGCACATGCAGATATTTATGAACCATCCCCATATTGCTCAACCCAAGGCACATATTGCGCTCAGAGGGCTGTGGTTCTATCACAAAAACTAGAAGAATTCAAATTAAAAATGAAATCTGCAGCCCCAGACTGCCTAGATCTCAAGGTAGATCATGATTTGGTTGATAACATGAAAAATCAGATAAATGATTTATTCTGTAAAATAGCCTCTCATACATATAGCTGGGACTACCCACATAAACAAGGGAGGAACAGCATCCTGTATGCATGCAAATTACTCAATATTGCAAAAATTTGTAGAACACCAGATTGCAATTCACCTGCTTTTGTCTCCTCAGATACATTGAGTAAACCAATAGATGATCCACCACAATTTATAGGGGTCCCACCGAATATGTTGTTGGAACACCCTTCAAACAGAAATACAACCTCTGAATGTGACCAAAAAGTGGCCAACACAGAGAAAAATATTGCAAGCATGTGTCAGCAATTTGATTACACTTATGTTACACATGCATACCCAAATGAGCCACAAGAATGCAAATCAAACATAGAAACAGCAAAAGCACAGATAAGCCAACATTTGAAGCAACCAGTATCATGTAATGAAATGTCAATCGGAGCAAATTCAAGGCATGTGACAGGTATAAATACAATGCCTGTTAACTTAATTGGCTTGCAAAAATCTGTAAAAAATATACAGGATGCATGCAATGATAAGATTCAGCAGCAACCACTGACAAGTGCATGTTATCTGTATCCTTCAAGAAGCCACAAAGTTCAACAACCATACTACATGGTGGGTCATGGCCAAATAGATCCACTCATTATAGATAAGATTGCAATGGCTTTTAAAAGAGATGTTCCAGTGTTTACTGGCATTCCAAATCCAGATTTTTCACTCAACCAGTGGATTGAAAAGATTGAAGAAAGTTTTGAGGAATATCACATTATTGATGATATGTTGCGTGGCAAATTAGCCAAAAAACATTTGTCTGAATTTGCTTATATAGCAATTTTAGAATTAAGAACAGAGGAGGCAAAATCTTGGTATCAGATCAAGCAAACACTCGAATTGAGGTTTAGCCAATATACAATTCTACCCAAATGTGAAAAGTTTTATCAGTGTAAACAAAATGAACTTGACCCAATTGAATATTTTTATTTGAAAATGAATTTTGCAAATGATAATTTTGGGAATAAAAGCACATTGACAAAATCTAACCATGAAGCAGTTAAAGATCAAATTATTGCAGGATTTAATCCAATAATGCGGCAGAAGTTTGATGAAATTAGGCTTGCCAAATGTATGTCATCTGGAAACCATGATATCTCCATTGAAGATGTTTACCAAGTGTGTAAACATGTGAGTGATTGGAATTTTGAGAAATCATGCAAGTCTGATAAAAAGTTATCAGGTGATGATTGTTCAACCACAAATAAGCCTGCCAATACATGGCCATCTAGTATGGCATTTAACGATGATAATATTGATGAAATTCAATCAATTGAAAGTGTTGAAACATACTATGCCAGAGATGCCTTGAGAGGGGGGAACAAAAATCATTCAACTGAAGGGGGATGCGATATGATCCCGTCGGATTCAATTGATGGCACAAACCCACTCTATCAGTAACACCCAAACAGAGTTGTTAAAATTACAGAACTTCAAGTATATGTTTGGTATATGTATATGTATATGTAAAGTATATGTCTGTGTGAAATATTTTGTTAAGGAAAATATAAAATCGAGTTTTTTTCCCTCGAAAATGTAAAAACAAGTACTTTTCATGATAAAATATGAAAAAGTGTTACTTTTTCATGGAAAATGTAAAAGCTACTATTTTTTTTTGTAAAAGCAATTTTTACACTGGAAGTCAAAACAGATGTCATTTTTGATATTAAAAAGAAGAAATAATCTGATTTCTTCAAGATTTCTTTATTTCAGCAACAAAAATTCATTTCCTGTACATCTGTAATTTTTTTATAAAGTATGCATACAAGTGAGTACAGATACTTTTTTAAAAATATACGTAAATGTAATTACCCACTACCCAGTACTAAAGTATATGTATTTTTGAGTAAATGTAAATACATTTTTTACAACTGCACCCAAAGTGTAAATAATGGTGGAAGTGCAGTACCAACTTTCTGTTTCCAGTACTTTTTCCATTTACATTAAAGTACATTTACAGTAAATTCCAGTATGAGTATACAAACTCTAAATTCTAATGCAAATACTATCATTCACAGGCTACCATCTACCTGTCATCAACGCGTGCTGTGGGGTCCACCTGCACCAGGGCAGCTTCACTATTGATAGAGTTCACCAAAAGTTTTATATGTGACAAAAAAACACATTTTGTAAGCATTTTGAAGTATAAATACTTTTATGGTTAATTTACTCATTTACCCATTAATGTAAAAAGTATATTGTGTAAACTTTTATGTGGAGTATGTTCATCAAAGCACACTTTGGTCTAAAACTTACATGTTACTTTTGGCACCTAGAAACACACTTGTGGTGCATGAAGCATCAGAAAGCATCAGTGAGAAGTCACATTATGACATGACACTTCACAATGATTCACAGCACATCCATACACCAATTTTAGCTGTGAATGTCAAATGCAAAAAAATCCTTGAATCCACAATATCAAAGTAATTGTAGAATACTGTTTTATGGCAGTTATCAACTTGGTTAGACTATGATGGATGGCTAAAACATGTGTGATTACCAATTTTTCAAACTGAAAAGCTGAAAGGCAAATTGCACAAGGCTTGTAAAAAAGTTAGCATAAAAAGGGAGTCATGTGACAATTGCAATATTGTTATGTACCCTTATCCCTTAGCATTGGCAATCTGGAATGTCACAATGCAAAAAAAAATGAATGACACCATAATTCAAATCATCTGATTATCCACAATCATGGGAAGTGTGTGCATAGCTGGCCCACAATGCCCATTCCATCTATCTGTGACACACATCTGCTGTTGGATGCATATGGGAGTGTATTGCAGGTTTTGTGCCAAGTACTGTCTGTACCATTCTATATGAGTTCAGATAGTTACCAGGTGCACATGGGTGAGAAGTGTGAGAATCATTAATACCCCACAGCAATTAGAGCTCCAATTGCACCCCAAATAGTGTGCAGACAAGTCACAATTACCCATGTTAATTCCAATATATAAAAAAACATACAATTTCAGAAATTAGGGAGATCATTTGAATGGTGTATTTAGCAGTGACAGTTGTTTTCTTCCAGATAATATTTGGTCCCTCACCAGTGATATTGGGGTCAGTTGTGGTAAACTGACTTGAGAGGGGGGAATACTGTAACCTGCTAAATGACATTTCCAAATGCTAGGCATGGGAGGGGCCCATTGCAAGTAGTATGCTGCTTATACATATGGAATACACAGTCTGAAGCTTATTGCCTATTCCAGTCTACACCTGCATAGTTGGAGGTCACTGCACACATTCCAAAGATGATTTATTGTGTGCAGTGGAACCACACAATGCTCGCCATAAACTTGTTGCAAGGTGGACAGATTGAAATTCCGCTTCCAGTAGGAAATTGTGTGCACCATGTACTATAGCTGCATTTAGTCAAACCTACACTTAGACACATTCATTTACTATGAATTCAGCTATTAAATAAGAATACAAAATGTTGCTTTTGGGTGCATTGATGTCAGCATAATGAGTGATGTTTGTTGCATTCCAGTGCAATTGCATCTATCTTATGGCAGTGAAATTGCTTTGATGAATGTGGCATTAATTCAACAAGTGTGAACCAGTTATTACAGGGTTTTAGTGCACCATAGCTTACTGAACATTACCCCACAAGTTTAAATGCTAGAACCACCATTCACTCCAATAGTATGTAAATGTGATCTTATAATACATTTACATAGGTCATGTTATTATTGCTAATGTTGTCTCACTATTTCCAAGTATATGGTAAGTTAAGTGGTTGAGCATCCATATAAAAGTGAAAATTAGGTGCAGAAATTATATTATTGTGACCTTCATTATATTTTACTTCTGAATTTAGCTGAAAGTTCTTCAAATGAATTTTAAATACACATTTGGCTGGAGAGTCCAGCCAAATCATAGAGCTTCCCTGGGCATAACCAGGGTTAAGCCACAGCACTGCAGCCCTGGGAACAACCAGGGTATTGCACAGCTTTTTTCTGACGTTTTTTCCCTACCTATAGCAATTTTTCCAACGATTTTTGTACATACAGTGCATTTCTGTCTGAAAGTAAAAACTCGTTGTTTTATAATTGTAGATTATCCTGCACCTAAATATCGTTTTTCCTGTGAAGTTCACTGCACTGCAGTATTTATCACTGTATTTTTTCTTTGTAGAAAAACGATTTTGCACTGAAAATCGTTTTTCTGTAACTTTCCTGTTTGAACTTTCACAGTTTTGTTTTTTAGTGATTCAACTTTTACCTATTACTGGATAAGCTTTGTTTATTAGTTTTGCCTAGAATATTTCAAGAAAATATCTGCATTTTCTGAGTTTTCTATGAAATAAATAGTATCTGCATTTTTCTCTTGAATAAATAGTTTCTTTATATTTACATATTGAATGCTTTCCTGATAAATAAATACATTACAGTCAAGATAAGTAAAGTATCTAGTTCCTGTCTTAAACAGGTGGCGAGCAACCCCATTATTGAACAAGTGAGATTTTTCGTAAGACAATTGCAAGCTGCGAGCCGATAGACGCGACCCAAAATCTCTGTTTTCTTGCAATTTTAGGTGCTGCATAAGGATCTGCACACCCACCATTTTACAAGCTGCAAAACAAAACTAAATAAAAAGTAAAATTTAAGGAGCTATTTAAAAAAATTGGTTTTGATGTTTGCATTTAAAAGTTGTTTTTCATTGTTAAAAACTCCTAGAAGAAACAACTACAAAAATCACATTTCACTCTTTCAAAGGATTTATCAAATTTATCATATTCAGTGAGAATATCATATTCATTTGAAGTATCAGGGAGTATAATATTCATTTAAAATATGTGATGAAATCTTCCCCAATGAATATTCAGGAAATTTGTAAGGACTTGAAGATTTCATCTAACAAAACAACACTGCTATTAAAAACACTGCAATTAAATATCTGCCTCCCCAATTTCAGGTACTCATCAGCAAGTGTAGGCATTGACTGGCTGAATGCCTTAATAGTCATCCATTCATTGGTAAACCCATTTTTCTATGGGGCATTTTATGCCCCAGCTGATTACTATGAATCAGACCCTGGAGATCCCTGCGATGACCCACTTTTTGCTGATATGCACCCGGCTGGTTTGTCGGAAATATTTTGTAAATTTTCTAAGCATCTCACAGCAAAAATGGGAGTGTGATGCACGGTGAAGTGTCGTGAAGTATCTGCATTCAGTTATGTGGCATTGTTGTGAAGTTACTTCAGTGTGCTTCACGTTTCCTCATCGACCATTCAATGTATGTCTTATCACCGATTTCGGTTATTGTGATGTTGGATGATAGGATTGTCAAATATCTGGAAGGCACTTCACCTGATTTCTCATGAAGGGTGGGAAAATGGTATCACTTCACTTCACACACATCTTGCCTGCTTCCAGACAGTCTACAAACCTTATTTTGCAGCTCACATCACGTTTTCTAACCACACTTAAGTAGTAGTTGATTGAACTTACTACAAAATTTATGTAATAAGTTCAATCAACTACTACACTTAAAGAAAGTTATTTAAATTTTTCAGGTCATATTGGAGGAAGCAACAATGTACAAGCCAAGCAAATGCAGAGCATTCACCGAAATCATAATGATTTTGGGGACACTGGGGATGACGACAGTGATGAAATTACTTGATTTCTTGTTTGGAAACAATTTATCGTTGTCTTGTTTTGGTGCATTCAAAATTCAAATATTCATTCTAGTTCAAATGTGTGGTGAGTGTAGTTGGGTGGTTACTTGGTTACTCAGTATTTTACTATTGACTTTGTTTTATAACAAAACAGATGGATTAGATATTTTCATTAGCAATCAAGGTTGCAAGGAAACATTTTACATCAAAAATTTAAACATGTGTTGTATGTGAATTGCTATAAAAATAGCTACTAAGTAGCTGGCAAACTTGAATATCTCTGCATTTCCAATACAGACTCAAAAAATCATCACATGTTATAAGTTAGTCTAGTCATATTAAAATGTTTTTTTTTCTTTTTCTTCCTTTCATCAAATTCCTTTTCTATACCTCTCCTGTGATTCTCATTCTCATGCTCATTTTGTGATCTATTCTGTCATGCTTTTGACAAAAAATTATGATTTATTAAATGTGTCATAAAATGATGTCATTGTGCTGATGCACACCGGTTTACAGCCAAAGATACCATAACAGATAAATACCTATGTTTTGAAAGACATTTGAATTTACTGGCATGAATGATTTTTTATCTCCAGCAACAGCATCTAGTTGACGCGACGGACTCGTCATTCTAGTAAACTCAAATGCATTCAAAGCTGAATTTAAATTTTGCAGGTATTTTGCAGTTTTGGAAATTTCAGCTGCAGTCTAGTGCGTATATACGCATTATTTACATCAAATTCACTCCCCAAATATTCAGTTTCCAGAAAATCAGTTTACAGAGTGAACTTCAGCTATTGTTTATTTCTACACGAGTTTTTACAATTCCATTTAGTAAAACATTACTTGAAAATTGTGATATTGGGCCCACACACGCTAGTTGACATTGACACCAAATGTCAACCGGTGCCGATCCGAATTCAAAGCTTGCTGACGAGTGGACGAACGACGTTCAAACGCAATCTTTGAATCAGGAACGGAACCAGTTGACATTTGGTGTCGATGTCAACTAGCGTGTGTGTGGGGCCAAACCCACAGATGTATCTAGGTATTATACATGAAAATGTGAAAATCATTTTTTGAATGTAAATAAAAAGAAATTTACCATGTCAGTGTCATATACACACTTAGCAGGCTGAATACTATGCAGAGAATGTTACTGTATTTTGATGAATGAAGTCACGTGAAAAATTGTCCGCAAATTCACCCACAGTGACAGCAGTTTGAGAAATGGTTATGTTTTGGTATAAACACCTACAGTATTTCCTCGAAATACCCCCCGGGGGTGATTGTTTCGTAGTGGTCCCGAGAGGGGTGGGGGTTAACGAGGGGGGGGGGGGGTATTTCGAGGGGGGGGGGGGTATTATTTCGCCAGAATTTTTTTCAAATCCTAGTACAAAATCGTCGTTTGTGATGTACACTGGGGTAGAAAAATGCATCAATAACTGACATGTATAGACTCCTGTAGACTAATAGCAGTACGTAGATGGTATAAACACTGTTCTAAACGTGATTACGACATTGTTTTAGCTGTGTTCTGCACTACGCACTATTTACACTCAATCTGGGGGGGGTGATTGTTTCATAGTGGTCTCGAGCGGGGGGGGGGGGGTCAAACGAGGGGGGGGGTATTTCGAGGAAATACGGTACCTATAATCAATTTCGTCACTTTTTCCGCACCTACATTTAGGGGGAACCTTATTAAAGGGATTCACACTACTGTTTTCGCCAGGTTTCACCATTATTCAACCAACTGAACAGCAACCCTTATTTATCAAACTGCAATGTAACAAAATGTGTTACCAATGCCACAAAATGATCAGATAGGTTTGTGGAGCGGTCTTCCGACACCCAACGAAATAAGTCCAAACGCAACAAATTACCTAATACCTAAAATACCATTTTACACGATTCTGGCACGCTGCCAGCTGTGCTTGTTGTTAAAGGTATACCTGCTAGCAATGCCTATATTTTCCATCACATTCAAAAAAGGCAACAAATGGATAATGAGGTACCTCTTATTTGAGTGTATACCAACTATTGGAGGTAATACGGTAGGACAAATTTCATTGTAAAGTGTGCGATCAGTGGCTATAATAAAAAGCCATAAAAAGTTGAAACATCCACCCTGCTCGAAAATTTGTTCTGCATACAATAACTAATAAAATTTTCATGGTAGAAAAAGGAATACTGCGTACATTTATGCTTGTGTTCATGCATGAAAAACATTCCGAATTATTTTATTCACAAATTTGATAAAAACATAAATGTAAAGTAATACTGATGCCCACAGAGAATAACGATCGCAGGCGAAATTTCAAAATGATTTTCCATGTTTTTCAGCAGAAAAAGTACTGCTTTATCAAATTTTTTCAGCATAATCACATTTTAAATGATCAAAATTACCTACTTGGGTAAATATATCAATATACCGTATTACCTCGAATTATCCCCCCCCTTGAATTAACCCCCCCCCCCTCGAATTAACCCCCCCTCAAAATGGGCTGGGGAAATAATAAACCCCCCCTCGAAATACCCCCCCCTTCGGAATGATGTACGTCATGTACATAATAAATACGTCATGTACGCGATGTACATGATGTATATTACTGTTAATTTGCATTGCAGCTACACATAGAGTAGTTTGTGTAGCTATCAACGTTTATATGTCCAAATATATCCTGTTTGGACACATTTATTACCTATTTTGGGTACACAAATGCCTACATTTTACTACGATCCTTACGAAAATTTCTGACGGAATAATAAACCCCCCCCTCGAATAACCCCCCCCCCCTCGAATTAACCCCCCCTCAAATTTTGCTGGCGAAATAATAAACCCCCATGGGGGTATTTCGAGGTAATACGGTAGGTAAATGAGTGTAAATGAGATCGGCGCTGACACTATACTTAACTGGTGTAGAAAAACGACCGGAAATCAAAATATAATACAAAATAATATTAAAAATGCATTACACCTGGGTAGACAAATTTCAAATTACTGTAAATCCGGAATTTCGATATTACTAAACCATTAGGTAAAAAGAAAATTTCGAAAACTCATTTGATTAAATGAGCACTTTAAAAAAAGTTTCTAACTTTTTTGAAATAACTTTGCAGCAATCGTAAAAAAGAGATATCACCAAAAATAATCTATAATAAAGGCTGAACTTCTTCAAAATCAATGACTACTTTTTCAATTGCCTTGAGTCCAAATTCAGTTTGACAGATTTGTCATGTGGCGTTCTATTTAGACATTTTACAGTGTGCGAGTTGCGTGACTGTTTCTGAATCTGATTTTTAGTTACCGTATATCCTCGAATAAGTCCCCCGGGGAGTTATTTTTTCGTCAGAGTGTTTGAGGGGGAGTTATTCAAGGGTGGGGAGTTATTCAAGGGGGGAATTATTTTTTCATCATAACTTACATGAAAACTTGCAGTTAGGTAGGTGTGTATACACTGCGTAAAATACACACTGTGCATCCTGCTTTCGCTGCATAGGCTAATATCCTTTTGTATTTTTTGTCTCATACACAGCACTGCATTTGTACTTCGTTGTTTTCACTCGTTGCAGTATCTTCACCATTCATCATAGGGGGGAGTTATTCAAGGGTGGGGAGTTATTCAAGGGTGGGGAGTTATTCAAGGGGGGGAGTTATTTTTTCGTCAGTGTGTTTGAGGGGGGAGTTATTCAAGGGTGGGGAGTTATTCAAGGGGGGGGGGGTCTTATTCAAGGATATACGGTATCTAGAGTGGAAGTGGCGTTGGTGCCATTTTTTAAATCAAGTGAATTTTGTAATTACGGTGTGTCTCACTCGAATACGATGTAAATGACTTGCTTTATTAGTCGTGGAGTGAAGAAACCTAGTGTATCTAGTATTCCATATTGAATAAATAATATCCGAGCTGAATATGGTGTCAACTTTCTATTTTGATTTCCGTTTCCAGTTCCTAGCGCCACACGTCTTACCTTTCAAAATTGAATTTTCCGACAGCTTCAAATGTTTACCATTTTAAAATTCCCTTTTCTGACGCCTGACATTATCCTACCATCCCGTTTTAAATTTCTGGCTTGTGATTTTCATGACGTTTTCGAGCATAAACTCTTTGTAGAATACACATTACTTTTGCAACCAAAAATATGGTGGATATTCAATTCAATTGTTCTGACAAAATTATCGTCTATTGTATACCTGCTTATTATATCAAAAAATAAAATGGGTCACCCTGCATTCAAAATTTCATGATTGGAGATTATTTAGCGGAATGGAACCAAAGGTCACACGCATGAAATGATCGTCTGTACAGAAGTGAATCACTGTAATTTCAACAGCATTTATGTTGGTCTATATCTAATAATCAATAATTCGTTTTTTTTCTTTTTGGATAAATTTAAGTATACGTGTAAAACTTTATTAGATGGACTGTGTTCGATTTAAAATAAAGCTGCGGATGCTGCGTTTAATTGATTGTAATGCATTTAGGGAGTGCCATTTCGCACGCGGAAATCTCAAGCAGTATGGAATTCTCTGGCGGCATTTTTCTGGTGTGTATCCCAATTGAAATTGTTAATAACTGAGAATTGAGATAACTTCAAAAAATATTTCACTTAAATTGTGTTTACAATGTGTTTAAACTTTCGGAATTGTTTTAGTATTTTTTAACTCTCAAATGATAATTAGACATCATCACTATTCCAACTTTCGGCTTCATTTTTCTATGAAAATGCACGATGCAGAATGAAATACTGTTTTTTTTGTACTGTGTGTGTATTTAGAGGCCAAGATTCCCTAATTTTTTTACAAAGTTTGCAAATTTGATGATGCCTTTGACATAATTTTTCCCCAATTCTTAGTTTGTGTACAGCGAGAATAAGCATTTATAGTGTCTTTTCTCTCACATAAACATTTAAATGCTGTGGTGAGCACAGATATTAGATGAAGAAATGGTTAGTCAATAATTTCCCCGTTGTTTCTTTTACAACACATGCTGCCTCAAAGGCTCCACACACACTAGTAACCATCAACCCCAAATGTCAACTGGTTCTGATTCCAATTCAAAGCTTGCAGACAAACCAACTAACAATGTTCAAATGGAAGCTTTGAATGGGAATTGGAACCAGTTGACATTGGTGTCCATGTCAACTAGTGTGCAGAGTTGTTGAAAGTACTGATCTGATTTAAAAGTAAATGTAAGCGTAAAGTATTTTTATTTTACTCACCCATGGGTACAGAAAACGTAAAGTCTTTTAATTTTACTTTTACACTGTGTAAAATGTGAGTAAAATACTTTTTCCAAGAGAAAACGTAAAAATGAGTATTTTTTCTAGGGAAAACGTAAAAATGGTGATTTTTTCTCACAGAAAATGTAAAGTGAATATTTTTCTCACAAAAATAATGTAAAAATTGTTTTTTTTTGTTCAATTTTTACTCTGAAATACATCAAAGATGTGTTTTTCTCTACTAATAAGTATTTCTTTGGAAAATGTCCTATGTTTGTCACTTTCTGTCAGGCAAAATGACATTTTGTGTTCCCTAAAAATATGTTTTCTGTACTCGAGTACTTTCAAAAAGTACGTGAGTATGTGAGTACTGGTATTTATTTCGGGAGGAAATGTAAATGTATTTACGCAGTATGTGAGTAAATATATGTATTTATTGAGTAAATGTAAATATGTTTTAACAACTGTGCTAGTGTGTGTGAGACCAAAGTGACTGCACCACCACAAAGAGGTCTGGATGCTGCTGTAGCAACAATCTATTTGTATCATGCAGCTTCAGATGGGTGATCTGGGAAATGATCCCATTGGCTACTCAATTATTTTCTGCACAGTGATTAGTCAATGTCCTGGTAACCATGTGTCTGTGAACAACTCAATTTCCATCACTCTGATGCTAACATGGGAGGCTCCTGTCTCTTTATTGTAATTGTGTAATTTGTGTATTTTCAGAAGTGTTGAAGCCAAACTGAGAGAAATTTTCTTGCCAACCATCAAAAACTTGCCAACTCAGAATCTTGTTAAATGACAAAGATAAAATAGGAAAACTAAAAGAAATGTAACCCAGGAATTGGAACTTGGCCCAGAAGGAAATTGGGGCATAGTCAACACTTGTAGGTGTAATGGTTCTGCACACTTTTTCACTTTCTTCACAACTACAAACTTTTGCATGACACATCGCGATTCCCTTAGTTTAAATACGAACAATTTGTGATGTTTGGAATAGAAATTTGGAGGAAAAGACAAGTGCACTTGTGTTTGTGTTCGTTTTCCTTATTTTTTATTGTGTATCTGTATACACACTTTTATATTTTGCTACAGATGCTGCACTTAAATTGGAATGACTTTTGAATGAGTAACATATGTTTCTCACACAAGTAAGACTAAATCTTTATTTGTTTTTTATATATAATAAACACAAGTGTTTCAAAATATTTGATACAGGTAGTGATGGAATGGCGCCATGGCGCTGGCGCCAATTGAGGGCGCCAAAGGGCGCCGCGCCATGGCGCCATTGGCGCTTGGCGCCCTCTTTCTGTGGCGCCCTTGGCGCCTGGCGCCCACATTCTGAAAGGCGCCATGGCGCCCTTGGCGCTTGGCGCCCTTTTTCCGTGGCGCCCTTGGCGCCTGGCGCCCTGCTTTAAAAGGGCGCCAAAAAGGCGCCAGCAGGGTTTCAAGGTGAGTGCTGTGTTAATGAAAAAAAAGATGAAAAACACATCTGTGGATGATCTAAATTCGCCAGAAAAATGGACGAAGTGGTGTGAGCGAGTGAAAATCTTTTGTGTAACGGTTCATTAGATGTGTCTGACAGATCAGAAGACGAGAATGATGAACCGTTGAACTTGCAAAATCATAAATCAACGGATTCAAATCGTTGCAATTCCATTTTTGTTCAATTCAAGGAAACCTTGATTGGGAAAGTCTATTTGAAGTGAATGGATTGTTGTCAAATGACAATATCCATTGTGTTTGAATTCGTCATGTGGATTTTATTTAAAAATTTTTGTTCTAGTGTTGTTTTTGTTCATTACATCCTGGAGAACGCAAATTAAGTAGTGAATGTGTGTACTAGGGTGCTGTAGAACCTGTTTTAGCACACGCAGGGCGTTCTATGCACTTTTTTATCCTGGCGCCCTTGGCGCCTGGCGCCCTATTTTTCAAACGGCGCCATGGCGCCCTTGGCGCTTGGCGCCCTCTTTCCGTGGCGCCCTTGGCGCCTGGCGCCCGCTTTCCGAATGGCGCCATGGCGCCCTTGGCGCCTGGCGCCCTTTTTCTGTGGCGCCCTTGGCGCTTGGCGCCCACTTTCTGAATAGCGCCATGGCGCCCTTGGCGCCTGGCGCCCTTTTTTCTGGCGCTTTTCCATCACTAGATACAGGCACAAGTATAGAGATAATTTTTATTTATAATACGTAGCTGATTGCGCAAAAGATTTACTAATTTTAACTAGTTTATACTTTAATCTATTCATTATTAGTTTTTGATATTATAGTTTCGAATATCGATTTGATGCTGCACCTGAACAAAAGGATGTACAGCTATGAAAATGTGCAGCAAGCATTTCTGCATTTTTCGGGTGAGTCTTTGAATTTTTGGTTTTGTTTATGTGTGATGCAAATATGTATCCGGTTTCTTTGTGCGCTTAAAACCTAATTTTTGATGGATTTAACTCTGTTCCGTACTCCATTCCCAGCGTTTTTCCGTGCCGAGTAAAACCAGATATTTTTTACCCAGTAATCAAGGGAGTAAATTTTATTATTCATTAAATATAAGAGGATTCATTAATAATTTATTAGCGGATCGAGATTCAATTTTCACCAGGACCAGAAATGTCATTTCAACATAACCCAATCGTGAACTAGGTGCACAAAATGCCTGAAATTAGTGACTGTAAAATCGTATTAGTATTTACACGTTTTGTACCCAACGCTTTTGCATTTTGAACCCAACACTCCCCAACTACAAAAAACATTTGTCACTTTTTACACCACTGCACAAAGTCAAACACACCCTTTTCAGGTTTGCTATGGATTATCCAAATAACATACAGCACAAACATTGGTGTACTGAGACTTCCCATTTTTGATGGCGACAGCACTTTGGTGTTGGAAGGAAATTCAGATGAAACAAGCACATTAGTGTTTGAAAATATTTGGCCTGAGACAGAGCGATATAGCTGGTTTATTACTGATAGACCACTGCAGTATGGTCCAAGTTTTATGGAACATTGCCAAGCATTGAACATTGATGGTTTGTTTACTAAAATGGATTTACTTTGACACTGTGGAATGTGTAAAATGCCTTGAAAAGCCCCTTGAGTACCCCCCCCCCCCTGTTAGCCGAGTATGGAAAAATAACTTCCCACTAGAATAAGCTGCACTGTGATGGGTGGTGAAGATGTCACAACATGCATAAAACACTTCTTGATGTGTGTTTTTTGTAACATGTATTCTTCTGTAGCTGATACTCACTGACATTGGTTTACTTGTTTTTTAATGGAATTTGTATTCTGATTTACAGATTTATGAAACTAATTTAGCCCTATTTCGACAATAAATTGATCATGCTTTTTACCTAAAAATAGATAGGAAAGTTACTTCTCCCCTCAAATAATTCCTCAGTAAAAAGTCTGGTAAAAAATTACCCCCATGAGTAGTGATGTGAAAGCGCCATGGCGCTGGCGCCTGGCGCTAGCGCCAAAGCAAAAAGCGCCATGGCGCTTTTGGCGCTTGGCGCCATTTTGCTGTGGCGCCATTGGCGCTTGGCGCTGGACTTTTGAAAAGCGCCATGGCGCTTTTGGCGCTTGGCGCTATAGTGCCCTGGCGCCATTGGCGCTTGGCGCTAGTGTTTTTGAAAGCGCCAAAAAAGCGCCACATAGTTGACAAGTTTCTGCATTAATTGATGCAGAAAGATGTGTGTAAAATGCAATTTTGCAAAACATTTACATTGTAAAATCTACATTCTGCATTCCCACTTCTAATTGTTTATAGTGATTGGTATTTTCACTGTTTTTTTTGTATAAAGAATGTTACAACAATGTGATGTGATAAATTATGCATCAAATCACAGATAGTGATAAGATTTAAAATTGTCCTGTTTTGTTATTGATGCAGTATATTGGATATCAGAGTTGGGTGTGCTCACTTTTCTCATGGAACTGCAGGCATGCAGGGTCTCCAATGGTGGGGGGGGGCTGAGCTGGTATTACCACCCCAATCGGGCAGCTATCTCACCCAGCCCAGCTAAGCTATCCATTTACCTTGAGGCGAATTTTTTCGGCTACTGTCACCTGGTGCACAAGTTATCGACAGACGGCAACACAAGTTATCGAAATTGAAGAAAATGGTACTGTGTCTCACCTGTACCATTAAATGCAAAATCATTTTGGCGCTGGCGCCATGGGCTCCTGGCGCCTTTGGCGCTTGGCGCTAAGGTTAGGGAAAGCGCCATGGCGCTTTTGGCGCTTGGCGCCAATTTGCTGTGGCGCCTCTGGCGCTTGGCGCTAAAGTTTGAAAAGCGCCATGGCGCTTTTGGCGCTTGGCGCCAAAAGTCTGGCGCTTTTCGCATCACTACCCATGAGGCAGTTATGGTGGGAAAAACGTTACTGGTAATTGTGAAAAATTACAAAAATATCCTGAATTTTTATCACCATTGTTAGGGATCACCATATACTGTTTACAAGTACTCTATAAATCTAACATTTTTGACACAATTCAGATGCAAAATTCTCTGGCAAGGTGTCCTCAACAGAGATGACTGTGGATGCAGAAATCACCAATCTATTGGGCCACATAATTGTGCTGGTTGAAACAGAAAATGACTTGACAATAGCTTTGGAATGTCACAACTTGTTGCCTAAAGGGATATTGAAACCAAGGACTCTGCCAAGTATGGGAAAGGGCAGTTGGAAACAAGCCAATTTTGAAGGGATGTTCTATGGCCAGTTGTACTTTGTTCAGTTTGCAAGAACCATCAAAATACTACCAGTTTTAAATGCAAGTCCAGATGTCAGGTATGCACAATGCTCATGTCAGAGTTCCCAGCCTAAATTTCATACGGACCAAATTTTATAAACATCAAATGGAACGAAACATTTGTGTGCTATCAGTAAAAAAATATTTTTTAAAGTTGGATTCTCTAAATAATACACTTTTCACAGATGAAACAGAAAACATTTGCAAATCAAATAATAACAAATATGACTTTCCACATAAAAATAAACAAAAATTCAATTATTGAATGCAGATCAGACAGTTCAATCCATTGGGCAATGGTGCCTGCAGCTGATTGTGAAACAAGACCGAGTTACCTAGCTCCACAGTCATCTCACAGTTCATCCTTTGAGGTGGGTAAACACACGCTGAACCCATGTAAACCATGTTCCAAAAATAATGTCATGAACATATTTGAGTTGTTGTTTCACTCTTGGCAGACTTGTCAACAGTGATATTGAATGTAGAATTACACTTTTGCATTGGTTTCAATGCCTTTCACTCTAACGATCACTTAAACAAACACTGTTTTCTTCAACTACAGCTAAACACAACAAAATTGGTCAATATTGGGGGATCAATAAACAGCAGCTTCAATAATCAGGAAATTGTTGTATATTTATTTACAAATAATCAACCAGTAGCTTGTGCAAAAGTGGTGCCACTTGACAAGAGATTGGCAAATGCTAGATTTCCAGATGAAGAATATCATTTTCTGCAGGTTAGTCCCCCTCCCCACACAATTCAGTAGTTAAAATTTACACACATTTCTCCACTGCACAGATTCTCTTATTCAAATGCATGTTTTAGAGGTATAAACACCACTGCAACGATACTCAATGTGCCCATTACCATATATTTAGGTATATAGACAGATGTATATAGTGGACATTGGTGCCACTGCCAACACTGACCCTTCCATGTTGCAGCACCTACGAATGGAACCAGTACCATGACGCCATTCCATTATTATATGGGCCAAACAGACCAATCCTATTATGAAAATACTTGTTACTTAACATATTACTTATCACATTCCTTGTGACTTGTCTTGTGACATGAATGGCCCCAGACATAGCACTTGCACCCATGCATTCCCACCAATATACCACACTTTTTATCAGGACACACCCTACACACCAGTGGTTGTTTATCCAGCTCTGAACAAAAACTCTCACTTTGCATTGTTCAGTGACTCAGTAACTGCCACATGCACAAACCTGGTGGAGGAAGATTTCTTTGAAGTGTTTCCACCGGAATATGGATACAGTGTGGATCAAATGTGAGTCCACTTCATTTATGATTTATTTCATTTTTGAACAACAGTGGTTGGGATTAGTGATGGAATGGCGCCATGGCGCTGGCGCCATTTGAGGGCGCCAAAGGGCGCCGCGCCATGGCGCCATTGGCGCTTGGCGCCCTTTTTCTGTGGCGCCCTTGGCGCCTGGCGCCCACTTTCTGAAAGGCGCCATGGCGCCCTTGGCGCTTGGCGCCCTTTCTCCGTGGCGCCCTTGGCGCCTGGCGCCCTGCCCTAAAAGGGCGCCAAAATGGCGCCAGCATGGTTTCAAGGTGAGTGCTGCGTGAATGAAAAAAAGAGAAAAAAACGGGTCTGTGAATGATCAAAATTCACTGGAAAATAGACAAAGTGGTGTGAGTGGATGTATGTTTCATCCTATTTTTATCAGATGCGTGTAACGGATCAGAAGCTGAGCATGAGAGACCGGTGAACTTGCAAACTTGTAAATCAACGGATTGAAATTATCGGAATTCCGTTGTCGTCCGCTTCATGTAAACATATTGGAAAATCTATTTGATGTGCATTCATTGTTTTGTCGAATGAGAATTTTCAAAGTGTTTGAATTGAATATCACGTGTGAGTACGGTTTTTGCACAAAAGTTTTTCGCTAGTCTCATTTTTGCTGATTACATCCTGGAGAACATGAATAAAGAAGTGAATGTGTGCACTACAGTGCTGGAGAAGCATTTTTGGCAGACGCAGGGTATTCTACTCGGTTTTTTATTCTGGCGCCATTGGCGCCTGGCGCCCTTCTTTTCAATTGGCGCCATGGCGCCCTTGGCGCTTGGCGCCCTCTTTCCGTGGCGCCCTTGGCGCCTGGCGCCCACTTTCCGAATGGCGCCATGGCGCCCTTGGCGCTTGGCGCCCTTTTTCTGTGGCGCCCTTGGCGCTTGGCGCCCAGTTTCCGAATGGCGCCATGGCGCCATTGGCGCCTGGCGCCATTTTTTCTGGCGCTTTTCCATCACTAGTTGGGATAAAAAGGTCTTGCATACATGCATGTGTTCATTTATCTATGTAAAACGAAGTGCACATGCAAACTGATTTGCATACACAAAAATGCAATGGCTGTACAAAGTTCCATGAAGCAAATGCTGTGTAGGAAAGCAGGCACTTCCTGCAACTGTGTATAGATTATGTGGAGGTGTTATGCTATCCTTCACATAAAATCTTCAAATGTAGCAGGCTTTCTCCTAAACAGTCCATCAGCTTTTGAAGTATGTGAATTTCACTTCATTCAATCGTGCACTGTGGTTCACACTGAAAGGAAGCTATATGTTTGAGCTTCAGTAGTGAAGAACATTGCAAATCCAAATGTTTCACATGCTTGGCAGCACATCGCACTCATTTTCCAATGTGGAATGCAAATCATATCCAGTTTATGCAAGACATAACCCAAAAAATCAAAGTTACACAGCATTTGGAACTGCAAGAGATTCCTGTTGATATAAAATCACTTTTCTAATGGTAGTTTGGCTAGGTGGTAGTAACTAGGGTGTCAACGTACCGTTTTCCGTTTCCGCAGGCAAATTATTTCTGTTTGCCGGCAAGTGCAACAAAATTTCCGTTTCCGTTTTCCGGCAAGTGCAAAATTTTTTTCCGTTGCCGCTTTCCGCAGGCAAAATTTTTTCCGTTTTCATTTCCGTTTTCCGCCAAGTGAAAAATTTTTTCCATTTCCGTTTTCCGGAAAGTGTAAAATTTTTGCCGTTTCCATTTCCGTTTTCCGTAAAAAAAATTTTGTTGACACCCAAAGTACACCTAATAATAATCCCTTCAAACATTCAGGTATGTGTCACGGAGTAAAAGCGGGTACAAAACTGAAGGCATTCTACCTACAGTGACATTATTTGGAGCCGACAACATGTACATGGAAATGTTACTGCAAGGCAATGGCCGAAATGATCAGAATTTCACATCATGTTCACCAATCAGAGGCTTTGAGTATATAAAAGGTGTCTCAGTACTGACTGCGACATTCCAGTACCCAATTATTGGTGATATTTATGTGTGGCACTTGGGTAATGACCTTATGATTGTGCTTGGAAGTTTGAGGCATCTGCATGATACTGTGGATTCTGAGGTAAATAAATACAGATTTGTTTATTTACATGCATTATTAGGGTGAAACTTCTAGGGTGAAAACCAGAGTTGTTAAAAGAACTGAACTTTTTTAAAAGTGAGTATTTCTTAGGAAAATGTCCTATGTTTGTCACTTTCTGTTTGGCAAAATGACATTTTCTGTCCCCTTCAAATACGTTTTCTGTACTCTTGTACTTTGTCAATATGCGAGTATGTGCATACCGGTATTTTTTTCGGGAGGAAACGTAAACGTATTTACTCAGTACGCGAGTATATGTATCCATCGAGTAAACGGAAATACGTTTTAACAGCAAGGCGCATGGTCTCAACTGGTTGCTATACTCGGCGGACAACAAAGTATGCGCAGAACCATACCACAATTTGATGAATAAAATAATGCGATAGTACTTAATTATTCTGTAGTAAAAACGAAATATTATGATGGAAAACTGTATAGGTAATTTTTGGTTCATTATTGAGATGGGTTCCATACTAAGTGTGATGTCTGCCGCGTACACAACACGTACATATCTTAACAATTTTACCTTTCTAGCCATTTCCCCTTTTCTCCTTCTACACCTTGATATTGCCTGTATACCTGGGGGATTATATAATATAATTCCCCTGGGGGATTATTATTTCGTCAGACATTTTTGAGGGGTAACTATTCGAGGGGGGAATTATTCAAGGAGGGGGGATTATTAATTGGTCAAAATTTGTAACCATGTTTCCATCAACTCATTTCACGTAACATGCCTTTTAAACACAATAACGTGCCATTTTTGTTAAAATTAGGTGTAACAAATTAATCAAATCTTTAAAGGGGGGATTATTCGAGGGGGAATTATTATTTCCTTACTCGTCTTACGGGGGGGGGGGGAGATTATTCGAGGGGGGAATTATTCAAGGGGGGAACTATTCAAGCAAATACGGTATATTGAACGCCCGCGACCCCCCCCCCACAATCCCCGGACACATCGACGTATTTACATCGGTACAAACTAGCATAGGTATTTATGTGTAGCTGCGACACAAACTGGCAGCAATAAATACATCATGTACATCATTCCAGATGGGAGTATTTCGAGGGGGGTTATTATGTCGGTGACCATATTGAGGGGGGGGTACTTCGAGGGAGGGGGTATTTCGAGGGAGGGTTTATTTCGAGGGAGGGTTTATCTCGAGGGGGTATTTCGAGGAAATACGCTATATAAAAGTCTAATTTTGATAACATGGTGAACCCGCAAGATACACGTTTCAAGCGAAAAACCAGTACCAATGGGAGGAGTACTAAAACAGCTCTGGCTCCTCTGCATTTGTCGAGAAAATCTTTCGCCTTTTACTAAAGATTTCCGTGCAGAGGAGCAATTTATGAGTGTTACACTCAATTTTTGGGATCCCAACATGTTGGGATTAATATTTACATTGTATTTAGTTGGAAGTTGGTATTGAGACCATTCTAAGAAAAGTTGAAAGTTAAGTTATAAGTGGTGAGTAAGCTGGCAAGTAGGCTTATTATTATAAACAAATCCACTTGTCAATTTACACTTCACTTCACTTATCCTGACTTGTCCATTTGTGGAATTGGCACCTGACGGGAAGATACATTTTGAACACACATAATAACTAAAGATCTTCACTATTTTTTTGAGTGTTCAGGAGATATTCAGTGCATGAAAAACTTGAATAACAAATCTTCAAAAAATCCTCACTTTTACAGGCTTCCTGGCGCCTTTTACATACGAACAAAAAACTGAGACAAGGCGAATGGACCTGCCCTCCACATGACACAAACACAGAAAATTCTAAAGTAATTGATATGACGGAGGAATTTGGCAAATTATCAGTGGCCAGCGCAGAATTGGAACCCCTCTTTTTGTGGACATATGGCTTTAGGGGGGTGATAAATGAGGGGGTGAAATTTGAAGACTTTCAAGGTGTGCCATGGTTTAAAACTTGTGGAATTGTAAATATGACTTGTATTTACTTATTATTGGATACGCATTGTGGCCAGGAAAAGGGAATGCTCATGCCAATTGAAAATTAAAACGGAAACGCCATCAAGTAAAAGCGCCACGGCGCCTGGCAGTATTTAGTTCTTGCGCCATTGACTCTTGGCGCTGGGTCGAGTGAAGGAAACCGCCATGACACGTTTGGCGCTTGGTGCCTTTTACATCACTGGTCGATATTGGCACTCCACGCGCTAGTTGACATCGACACCAAATGTCAACTGGTTTCCATCCCAATTCAAAGCTTGCTCAATGGTAACACTACGCATTATTGTATACACGTATACTCCATGTTGTCTTTGTAGATAGCGCTCACCGCAATTTTTTTATCAACACTTCAGCTTCATTTGCAACATTATTCAACACTTTTGCATTTGAACGTTGTTTATCGGTTCATCAGCAAACTTTGAATTGGGATGGGAACCAGTTGAGATTCGATGTCGATGTCAACTGGCGTGTGGGGGCCCATTACAGGGCACCAGCAGGTGTAGGTGAACTATTGCTGGCATTCTGATTTACAAGTGCAAATCGATTTGCACCGGCACCACTTTGATCCTACTCAAAATACACATTTGACACATTTCCAGACGCCACTCTGGTGATCGACGTGGGCTGGATAAAAGTGTGCGCCCCTCTTACCCCCTTCAATCAAGACGAAATCACTTTGCAAGCTACAGAGTACAGGTGCCAGTCCCAGACCCTGTAAAATGTCCAGTAAAATGTCAAATATCATTCAAAGTGTCAAAAGTCAGGTAAAATTCCCGGTAAAATGGCAAACGTACATTTGGCATTTTACCGGGCAGTTTACATGACTTTTGACACTTTGCATGACATTTGACATTTTGCAGGGTCTGGGACTGCCCCCAGATTGTTCAAAAATGCAGTAGTCAGCAATTGGAAAATCAAGGATCTACCAGATTTGCAATCTAAATTCGTCATTTCCGACCCGCTATTTCAACCTCCAAAATTTGACAAAAATGACACTGAAATTGTCGAAAAAATGGAAAATGTGTTTCTTCACGCGGCACCGATAGATGGGGCCAGAAATTTTGGGGGCGCCTGCGGCTGGTCGAGCGTGGGAAATATCGACAAACAGGCTATGAATTTTATCAAATTGGTCCGGGCTGATTCGAAAGAGGGATTAAATAGGTTGGGTCACTGACGTTTGAATGGTTTTTGGAAACGTGCCAGGTTTTCGTGGGTCAGTGTGGTGCCAACATGCGATGTCATTTTACTGCAAATAAATATGAAGCCTCTTTTTATGAAAGTTTATACATAACTCTAAAAAATTGATTTCGATAAAATGGCATTTGATGGTTGTATGAAATCATAGATGTTCTAAATAAAGTGTTTTTGCGCCCTATTCTCGACATAACCCTTATCATTAAGTAATACTTTTGTAAACGGATAAAGTTCATTTTTTCCAGAACAATTGTGGGCTACAGAAATGGCTGGTTTTTCTCAAAGGCACTCAGGCGGCAACTAAATTACGTTGGAAAAACACTTGTCATCGACTCCACAGAAGGCCAAGTATGTGTCAACAATGTTTAAAAAAACTTTTTTGTAAATTTCAACTTTTTTACATAAAACTTTTCACAGTATTGTGGCACATTCTGGCCTAGTGGCAGCAAATTGGCAAATGGCATAAAAATTCCAGATGCCATTGTGATTTTGCCTGAAAATGGCAAAATAAGTGGCACCGTGGCATTGCACGAAATTTTTGACAACTCAATTTTGGCAGTTACAGATTTGTCAACTGGAGAAAGAACAGAGGATTTGGTCTGTTTTATGGAGGAATAAATTGAAAGTTTGGCACATAATCACACAAATATATTATTCACACATTTATATCGCTATTCAGCTACACTGGCAACTGATTGATGGCAGTCTCAGTTGTGATAAAAGCAAATTTCATGAGCCGTATAATCCATTTAAAGTGGACATCACAAAAATGGTCAGTTTTGTTCCATCGACAATATTAAAATAGAACAATTTTTGATGATTTTTTCTGATGGAATTCCCCCCCCCCCCCCAACCGTTCTTTGTGACTCTGAATAGGTAGATCAGTTTGTTTCGAGCCAACATTTCGTTTCGGTTCAATTCCTACCGCGCGCAGTGCACTTTTTGCACTATTTTTCCAACATTAAAAAAGTGCTCATGTTCAATATTCAATACGGTGCAACATGACAGCCGAAATCAAAAGTTAAAACTCAGGAATACACCGACTACTGTAAACAAGATACCAGACTATGCGCCCTGGGCGATTTGGTAGGAAAAAGTGCACCCGTGTCAGCAAATAATGGCAGGGGTGCTCTTTTGGTCAGGCAATTATCACTATTCGGCACTGACATATATTCAGCTTTGGGCAAGAAAATGGTATTTCAAAGTACAAATGAACTGATCAGAGCTTGCGCTGAGGTTCAGCAGGTTTACAGGGACGATTTCACATTCACTGTCTATTTCAACGTTACACAGTGAGTTTTTTAAAATGTTTGTTTTTCAAGTGGTTTTTTAAAAAAGTTTGACCATACTTCAGCCAAGAAATCCAGAGTGCTCTAATGGAATCATTGGGAATTGAACCCTGGCAGATATATATCAGCTTCAACAGAACCATGACAAGTGAATTTTGTGTCAAATTTGACTTGACAATATTAAGTGAGTTCAGTGCAAATCGATTTGTATACGCAAATTGGAGATCTTTTAAAAGTCCCCACTCATCTGTAACCATTGGCTACACAACGATTTTGTGCCTACTGATTGGTCAGCGTCATCGGTAACGCAATGTAGGTGGCATGCCCGCACCCTGTACTGTGTAAAGTAATGTGTCAAATGCCATGTAAAATACCCTTTGAAAAAATAAAAAATTTGGCAATGTAATTTTGACATTTTGCATGACATTTGACAAATTTGTATGACACTTTCACATGACATTTGACTTTACAGGGTGCGAGACAGGCACCACGCAGAGATTTCACAGATCTCCATTTGCACAAGCCAATTTCCATTCCATCTATTTTAAACCTGATCAATATGTCCGAAAATTTGTCCCAGGTACAAACAAAACTAGTCCACATGAAAGTGGCTCGACGGAAAAACAGCTGGCAAACATCCAAGAAATGTTGGGTCTGCAGAAATGCTTCAAAGTTGAGCGTACGGAGAAAAAAGTCACGGAAGAAAGAATAGAAACGATCGAAAATAATGCATCGACATTTTGCAGCATAGAACGATCGATGCTGATACAATTATTGTGCCTTTGTCTACTGTGTATTTCGTTCAGATAATTTTTTTATACCCTTTATTCAGGCTCCAAGTGACTTCATAAAATGAAATTACTGCCAGTCATCTAATAAATCCTACCGGAAAAAATGGGGCTTGAACTAGCCAATATACGTGGTGTGAAAAATCTCATCGTACCGTACAGCTGATCACGGTGAATAAAAAATTTAGCGTACCGGTTACCGCGATTTTCACCGGGAAAATCTTATAGGTAAAGTGCGGTCAAGTAAATGGTCAACATTCAAGTTAACCGCTAATGGTGCGTACCGGTTCACGTGTCTGCGGCACAATAGTGAACTTCGGTACGGTAAATCTGACCGTTTATCGATTAATCACGGTGCAGCTCGGCAATTCCTTCTCACTCAATTCCGTAAGAATTGAGATTTTACTTCAAATTGAAATATGTCGTGAATTTTTGGGCACACACACACACTTTATTTGATAAACATACACACGACATAAAATTGGTCATCAGATCCTCGATACATCTTCTAGTTTACAAAATATATTTGCTTTCCAAAAATGACAAAATCAATTACTTCAAAGTACGAATTGCCTAAGTTGGACCCATTGTGCCTACGCACTATTGAGTTTACAACAAATATTTTGAAAACTTCTACAACAGCTTTGAATGCGTTTGAGTTTACTGGAATGGGTCATTTCAAATCTATGTCAACTGTACACCCCATTCCGGTAAACTCAGCTGACTTAAGGTAGTAAACTGGTGTGTGTAGGCCACTGGAAATTTTGGTCCAAAATTTCACTACAATAACACTATTGAAAACTATCATTATTTTGATAAAATACTATAAGACCCCGTTTACACGGATTTTTTGTGACGACTCGACAAAAATAAAACGTTCAATAAGTTTAGTAAAAATGTTCCATATTTATGAGAAAAAGTGGTCAATTATACATCTTACCTAGGCGAATATCCATGTCAAATTGCACAATTGTGCTTGTAGCTCATGAGTTAAAGACGTTTGAAAACTTTTGCAGTTGTCGGACAGTTGTCGGACTGTCTCCGACAGCCAGCGACAATAGCAAACTTTTTTCAAACGTTATAAATCTTGAGCTACAAGCACGAGTCTGCAATTTGGCCTGCATATTCGCTTAGGTAGAAGGTATACTTGACCACTTTTTCTAATGAATATGGAACCTTTTTCTCAACTTATTGAACATTCTATTGTTGTCGAGTCGTCACAAAAAATCCGTGTAAACGGGGTCTTATTGTTTATGATATAAACAAATAAATTGTGAAATTGTTAATTAAAGCTACGTGGGTGTAAACATGATTTCACATAGGACCATTATTTACATCTAACATTGATCATTGCAGATTGCAGAAATTCTATGTCAAATTTTCAGTAGTGCCAAAATCTATTTTTCATTTTGATTCATAAAACATTCGAAAAATCCCACAAACCCACCACATAAAAAATTTCGCTAGCAAAAGCAATACAGAAAAAGCCTAATAACGTCCATGTGATTGAAAAAATGTGATTCAATGATTCCAAAGTACGTCAGCATTCAATTAACCCCATGGTATACTTACCACCACAATGCAACCACAAATAAGAATCTTTATCATCAACCTAATGTAGAAAATTTGCGCCAGCTGATTTCTAGGGCAAATATATGATGTAGGTAATATTCCACAAAACATTACTACAGGCCGGAAATCTAAGATGGTAAAAGTGAGGGAAGCGCCATTCACACCGTATTGATAATCGATGGTAAGTATAAGAGTTTAGTTTGTGTAAAGAATGTACCGGGTGGCCCACGTCAGGCGCACGGTTTTGATTGGCCCCCAACACATCAATCTTGAATGAAAACCGCTCGAACATGGTATGGGGGTAAATAAATGTACCCCATTTGTTGTCTCAAGTGCACGGTTTCATATCGCAAGATTTCGTGTCAGAACGTGAAAGAGTTTCATATTTACGTTTTTGAATGTGTCCCATTGTAGATGGTCCTGTGGAGTGACGTTGTTTTGCATCTGATGTGATAAATGTGAAGATTTAGTGATATTTATGTGTGTGCTTAACATACTAAATAGGGTACATTTATCTACAGTCATGCCAAATTTGGACTATTTTTATGAATAATTGGTGCTTTGTTAGACGATTGCCTGACATGCGCCACGCTCAAACACATACTAAACTTTGCTTCACGTTCCGACATGGAATTTTGTGATGTGGTACCGTGCACTTAACAGAACAAATGGGGGACATTTATCCACTCCCATACCAAATTTGAGCAGTTTTCATTCAAAATTGACGTGTTGGGAGCCAATTGAAACCATGCGCCTGGCGTGGGCCACCCTACACATAGGTATGTTCGGTTTGTGTTTAAGACACCACTAGTCATAATTCATTCAGAATATCGACAAATAACAAAATGTGCAATGCGACAAGAAAACAATGTCAACAAGGTCAACGACACATTTTTTGTCGCCGCTTGTAAAAATTGTCATTTGTCAATATTGTGAATGAATTATGACAAATGGTGTGTATAACGACACAAACATTATCGCCACAGCAAAACGGTGTGAACGGCGCTCAAAATTGATCCCCACACCTTACAAATTCCCTTTGACCGAGGTAACCGCATCGTGGATGGCCGCGGCAACGTGGTCCACGTTTTTCTCGTTCAAACCGCACACGTTGATGCGGCCCGATTTCAACAGAAATACGTTGTGCTTGGAGACCATGTGTTGCGATTGGGCCTCTGAGATTTGAGGGTTTTCGGTTGTTTTAAAAAGTTGGGAATGTGATTTTTATCTTTCAGAGGTCATACATGGTTTCTATGGATTTGTGAATGAAAATGTGAAAATGTACGTTGCAAGCGCGTGTGGGCCAGTCATTCTGTAAAATGTCAGAACGTTTTTGACAAATGTCATGTAAATTCTACATGACATTTCACATGACATTTTTCACTTAGCGCTAAGAACTGGCGCGCGGGTAAATGAACTCATATAAATTGATTTGCACAAGCACTATACATACCCGCTAAAACCGAAAAACCCGATTAAAAAAGAAAAAAAATCCCAAATTATACGGCCCCTAACCATTGATTCCGAGGTAGGAAAACATGCCGATTTGCTGAGTGACGTGTTCCCAAGTTCCCGGCGTTTTAAGTGCTTCCAATCTACTGCGCAAAGCGGCGCGCATGCTTTTTATACGGCCAGACATCGCTTCGATGTGAGAGTGCCTGCGTGCGTTTAAGGGTGGGAAAAAGGTTTTTATTTCAAACTGCAAGTTTTTTTTAAACGTATCATTTAAAAAAAATTAAGATGTGGTTTTTACTAAACACAGGGATTTTTCAAAGTGCCCCAAAGGCTCTACACACAGTAAACTTCAACCGAGATTTTGGAAACTCATAAATAAGCTTTGAAGGAATTTGAGTTTACCAGAATGAGGTGTCCGTCAACTA
The DNA here is from genome assembly GCA_964036195.1 of Sphaerolaimus hirsutus. Classification (NCBI taxonomy): domain Eukaryota; kingdom Metazoa; phylum Nematoda; class Chromadorea; order Monhysterida; family Sphaerolaimidae; genus Sphaerolaimus; species Sphaerolaimus hirsutus. The sequence continues at coordinate 5,623,353 of OZ038454.1, read as the reverse complement.
CAGTTGATAACTTGTTGATTAAAAATAACTCGTTCTGGTAAACGCAAATGCGTCCAAAGCGGATTAAAATTTTAAAAGTTTCGGGAGAAAACTAGTGAAAAAGCGCCAATACTTTTGCTCCAAGCGCCAAAAGCTCGGTGGCGTAAAAGTGAAACATCACTACTGTAGACATCAACAGGGACGTATCCAGGATTTTTGAGCGGGGGGGGGGGATTGTTTGTTTACGGAGCTCGGCGAACGGGGGGGGGGCTGAGCCCCCCCCCTAAAATTTTGCCTAAAATAACAGCGGAATGCACTCATGGTCCTGGCGCCGCGCCATGGCGTTGGCACCAATGGCTAAAATATAAGAAATTTTTTCCTAATTGTATGAAAAATGGTGCCGAATTTCGCAATTTATAGCGCTATTTATGGGGATGGTCTGGCCGTAATGTAAGCCCGGCCGTAATGTAGGCCCGGCCGTAATGTACGCCCGGCCCGGCCATAATGTAGTGAAGGATCTCGAGTGGGGGATTTAGGAGTTTATTGATGTCCGGAGTGTCTGCCAACTGCCCTATGTGGGCTATCACTGAACATTAAATAATTCACATCAGGAAGCATCAATAAGTTCACATTTCTAACATTATCCCCTCTCAAATTAGCTTGAAACTGAAGGCCACTCCTCTCCCCCTCCTCCACTAGTTCATCCATGTAGATTCGGGTCCAATGTCAGTGCCATTGACATCATTTTGTGCCAGCGCTGGTGCTGGCTAGAAGCATTGCAGGAGTAGTTGTCAGCAGCCACACGTGTGTCACAAAATGCCAGCGGAATGCAAGGTGGATATGCAGATGTGGGCATGTGAGTGTAGCCATATAACGCCTTCGATGGATTCTTAGGAGGGAGGGGGGTGCGCTTGTTACTGTGTTGTGGAGTGTAACAATGTTGTTGCTGGTGTACAGGAATTGTGGAAGCCATTGGAGGTGACATGTTAGGAGTTGCACCAGGACTATAAAGCACATTTGAGTTCATACCAGGACCGTAACATTTTCTGGCCGTTTGTGCCAGTGGTGCCACATTTGGGGTTACACCAGAGCCGTAACGTTTCCCGTGTTTCCCCTTCTTGGAACCAGTAGATTTCTTTGTTGGATTGGTTGCAAGGGTGGTGGGGACCTTGGCAGTCTTTTTGTTGACCAACTTTCTTCGCAAATCAGGGTCAGGACCTTGGGGTGTAATGTGGTAATGTGGGAGGTCTTGCAATATAGAGCCAGGGTGCACAACTGGACCGTGGGAGGGCAGTGCGGCCTGTGTCTGCTTTTTCACATTGCGGAAATAGTCATCGATTTGGCACGCCATCTGACTCATGGGAACCTTACCCTGGGCAAACTTCGAATGAAAGTCAGCCATGACATAGCAATTGAAGCGCAATTCGTCGAAGCGTGACCACACCTTTAAGGCAACCAATCGATCTACTGAACGTCTGTTTGACCCAACGACTTCCAAGAGTTCGGCGGGTATTTTGGAAACCAATCGCAGGTAAAACTCAAGGAATGTCTCATTGTGTGACATGGCAGCATTTTCCCACTCCAAATAGGTGTACGCCTCGGATGGGGGTCTGAACACATGCGTCAACTCACCCAAAACAAATTCACTATCACCCATTTTGTCCTCCGGGACCAATATGGACAACACTCGATGGGCCTCACCAGCCAGCTTCAGGGTGAAAATATCAGACCAAAAAGATGGCAATAGGGACACATAAGGCAAAGAGCACGCAGTTTGGCGCACCAGGCGACACCATTCCGGGAAAGACAGGGTCTTTGAGTTGCCATAGAAAATGGGAATTTTGTCAAGGATGTGTGGCCTCAGGAATGTCCAGTATTGCCAAATGTCACTGGGGATGGAACCAGGGGTGGAAGAAGGTGGGACATTTGCATGTGGTGCAAGTGGGACAGGAGGCACCACTGAACCAGCACAGGGGGAAGCATCACCCCCACCAATGCGCAGGGTGAGCTGTTCCAGGCACCTGTAGATCTCCTCTAGCAATGGATCTCGGATCAGTGGTGCCGCTGGGGTCTGATTGGATGGCACTGGGGTTGTCACATTTGAATCAGGGGATGCACCTAGACTCATAGCGGGGGGTGCCATACTCGAACTAGTGGGTGCCACATTCATACCAAGGATCTCAGCAGGGAGCACGGATCTCTGCCCGTGTGAGAGGGAAGGAGGGTGAGGGACCACTGAGGGGTTGGAAGCCATCGCAGGGGCCACAATTCCAGTGGGAGAAACCACTGCTGGAGATGCTACGGGTGATGCTACCACACTAAACATCTGGGGTGTTGCAGGTAGTGCGGTAGTTGGTCTACCACTGAGGGTGTTGAGAAGGGTGCCACCATTGCTGCAATTTGTACCATGGGCATTGTAGTCACAGGTGATGCAGCTTTCAGCAGTGCCCTCGAATTCTGATGCAGGTAACTCTCCACACTCTGCTCCACCCCTGGGGGCAGGAGCCAGCTGCGGGGTTGCGACCATTGAATGTCCAGTAGGGAGGGTGTGGGGGGAAAGGGGTGTCCCTGCAGTGTTACTGGGTAGTGGGCGGCGACAGCGTCTGGAGTTCACAACCACACGGACCTTGGAAGTTTCCATTTTTGGGACATAGCTGGCAGGGTTGGGGGGTACTGGGGTCACTACTGGGGATGCCATCGCGCAAACCACTTGGGGTATTGTGAGTAGTGAGGTGGGTGCCACAGTCACTGTGGTATGGGGGTTTACCACTGGGGGTGAACCTAAGGGTGCCATTGCAGTTTGAAACAAAGAGGTTGCAGTCACAGTGGCATTGGGCTGTAAGCGCGCATGCCCGTGTGGCATCCTGGAAGTCAGCAATGAAGAATTGCATCCAGACATCCTCCTTTCCTGGGAAGACATGTAGTCCAGGTCGTCCACCATGAAGGATCTCGAGTGGGGGATTTAGGAGTTTATTGATGTCCGGAGTGTCTGCCAACTGCCCTATGTGGGCTATCACTGAACATTAAATAATTCACATCAGGAAGCATCAATAAGTTCACATTTCTAACAGTAGGCCCGGCCGTAAAGTGGGGGGTGCTACTTTACGGCCGGGCCTACATTACGGCCGGGCCGGGCGTACATTACGGCCGGGCCTACATTACGGCCGGGCTTACATTACGGCCGAACATCCGCCGCTATTTATACCCCAGACACGAAGATACGGAGAATAAATATTCTGAGGTGCGAAATGCGCTCTCGCGCGCAAAATTTTTGCAAAAAAAAACATACAAAATCGCCATAGAAATGTGTCATTTCCGGCAACTTTTCTCTCTGGGCCGGGAAGGGGGGGGGGCGTCCTCCCCGCCCCCCCCCTGGCTACGCCACCGGTATCCACAAAAGTGTAATTTGAAAACCATTCCAACACTGACCACATGGCGCGCAGTTCGGGGGTGCTCAAGGCCATGTGCACCACCCTGGCGCCGTGCGCCGGCGGGTTACTGTAATTCGCGCGAATTAGAAGCGTGATTTGTGATTTGATCGCGGCAATGTCGTCTTTGTTGCTCACCACCAGCGTCAGATTGCCCGCGCGCTCGTCTGCGAAATGGAGAAAATACAAATTGAAATTTTAAGTTTGAATTTTTTGCCCCCGCGAACGTGCCCCATCTCCAGAAAAACTTTCAGCGATCTATCCCAATTTGCTATCTATCCAACCAACCCCCCGGGGTTAAACTCTTGGAGACCCCTCACTTGTCTACATGTCGAGCGGGTTCACATGTCTACAGGTACAGACTCTTTTACACAGTGTAGATTTACACTATCCGTGTGTGCACCCTTTTTTACTACCGTATTTTCTCGAAATACCCCCCCCCCCCCTTAAAATGGCCACTATGAATTTATTAGCCCCCCCTCGAAATACCCTCCCCCCAAATTCAGTGTAGAGAGAACGTACATGACAAAACTGCGGTTTGTGATTCGGGCAATGCAAAACACACGTTAAAAACAATGAATTGTTACGTTAGAACAGTGTTACATGCTTAGCGAAGTCAATAGTTCCTTATATATAGCGGTGATTGTTGCATTTTACGTACGTTTCAGACGACAATTTAGTACTGGAATTTCAAAAAATTTCTGGCGAAAAAATATGCCCCCCCCCCCCCTCGTTTAACCCCCCCTCAAAATTCTCACTCTGAAACAATCACCCCCCGGGGGGGAAATACGGAAATTCACAGTCATGTGAATCAAATCAAACCCACTGTAAAGTCCGAAGTTTTTCGCATAACTCTGGGCGCACAGAATTTCGTGTCCGGAATCTACGAAATGCCGGACCGCCCACGCGTCATTATCCGGACTGCCCGAGGCGAAACCCTGAAATCGCATTAAAAAAGTCTGAGAATGAACCCTGAGGGGACAGTCTTGCATTCTGGGAAGCGTAAAGTCAAGTGTTAAATGTCATGTGAAGTGTCAAAATACATGAAAAATAAAATATTTTATTACTGAAGTTTTGATATTTTGCATTTCATTTGACAAATTGGTATGACATTTTACTTGACATTTGACAATCGACTTTTATACACTAATAAATTACTTGACAAGTATAACTCTTCATTGTTATTTCGGCGTTTTCTTACATATTTAGTGAACTCCCATTCTAAACATTGAAAGAGCCGATACTTTGAATAAACCTCGCGAACCAAAACCCCTGAAATTTTCCTCTGCCATCTATCAATCTGATAGTTTATCTGAACCCGCGCGCATGTCCAAATCTACAAAATCTACAAAACCCCTTTACTTGAGAACCCCCCAAAAAACGCTCAAAATCACACCTGATAAGCGATATCAAAGAACGCGACGAGTCCCTTTTGCTTGAAAATTTGTCCCAATTTGGTCCACTGCTCTTGCGTTGGATCCATGCCAGTGGGGTTGTGCGCGCATCCGTGCAGAATCACCACCGATTTTGGGGGTGCGTTCTGAAAAAAAGGTTTTTTTGATGTGAGGATTTTGGGGTTGAGAAATTATTTAAAGGGTGGGAAATTGCGTCTGTTGATTTCATTTTTGTTGTCACATTAGTTATTTGTTTTTCTAATGCCGATTTGACCTGGTTTTTCAACACGTAGAATACTTTTTTCTGAATTTACTATCATATATACTTTAGACAACCAGGATTCATATAAAACAAAAATGAGTTCAATATCTCTTTCCAATCAAAAGTTATGGTGCTTCAAACTTTTCCCTCCAATCCACATAATAACCGTATGAAGAACGATGCATGCAACTTGAAGAACGCTGCATGCAACTTCAAAATTCCATATCTCGACCATTTCTCAGCAGATCTGCCTTGCCATCGGGTGTTGGGTAACTTTTTTGCCTTTCTTTGACTTTATTCAGACGGGTTATGGTAGATTTCGTGGCAAATTGTGCCATCAGCGGGATGCACTCTCATCATTGGAATGGGGATATTTTCTGTCGTACCCAAATGGAAACATATCCAAACTGTCACTTAAATTTCGCATTTGCAAAACAAAATGGCACACCCTCAAATTTCAAAACTCACATTCAAATCCTCGCAAAATCCATCGAAATCTAGCTTCCTGTTGGCTTGGTCCCAATAACGATACTCGCGCACTTCCTTGAAGCCGGCGCGCGTAAATACACTTTTGTGATTGCCTGAATTTTGTTGTTGTTGTAAATGGATGGATGTTTTTTGGAGTCTACTCAGGGGGCAGTCCAGCACCCTGTAAATTGTCAAATGTCATGTAAAATGTCAATTGAAATAAAAATACAAAAAAAAATTATTATGTGACATTTGGCACTTTGCACGGCAGTCTGGAGTTATCGTCATAACTCGGCGTGGGTTTTTGGCGCGTTATTTCGCACAAGTTCTGCCTGATTTATATTTGCACATTGTTGGGGTCGGGGAAACAGTTATCAAAGGAGGTTTTTTTGCTTTGTGCGCATCTGCTGAGCACTTATTCCACACATAATAGTTAGAATTACAAAAATTATGTATATTTATATACTAAAATATAAATCTCAAGACATTTTTCGAACATGGCACACTCAGACAATTTTTGGTAATAAATTCTTACTGAATAATTCAATTGCTAACTTCTGTTTTATCATGTAAACCCCCCAGAAAACAGGGGCAACATTTACTTTTTTTGTTAATGGTGCAACAGGCATGTGTTGCGCATCGATGGAGCAATGCTCCGCGCGAAGAGTTGTGACGATAACTCTAGGGAACCCTTTGCACACCATTTGACAAATTTGTTTGACATTCTGCATGATATTTGACATTAGACCTCATTCTTTACAGATTGCAGGGTGCGGGTAGGGTTCAAACGGGATTGACTTTTCGGGATCGGGATTGGGGTCACGGAATAGGATTTTGGGGACTTCGGGATCGGAATCCCGTTTGGACCCTAGGTGCGGGACTGCCCCGATGCAACTCGGCCAGGGACGTAGCCAGGATTTTTGAGCGGGGGGGGGGCTGTGTACGGAGCCGGGCGAACGGGGGGGGGGGGGCGCCCCCCCCCCCTCCTAAAATTTGAGCTCTGTGGTAAAGTAACGGCGCCTTGGCGTCAGCGCCATTCGTAGGAGCTGCGCCATGGCGCCATTGGCGTTGGCAATGGCGCCAAATACTGCTGTACATATATGTATTTCACATCATATACAGCGACGGGGACATATTTTGGGTGCTTTTTTGTCCGAAACTATAGATATCAATAAAATATACTGTAAGGCGACGAAATGCGCGCTTGCACGCAATTTTTTATCGAACTACCAACAAAATCGCTTTACGGAAGTGCCATTTCTGGCTTATTTTTGTCCGACACGGGAAGGGGGGGGGGCAGCCGCCCCCCCCTGGCTCCGTCCTGAACTCAGCCATAAAACAACGAGCTATAAAAAACACAAAAATCACCCACCCCAAGTGGGCTTGCTGACATAGGCGATTTCGCAGCCAACGACACTGTGAAGGAAATCGGCCCCGACCCTAAGAGCCCCAGTTCCCGATAAAGATTGAACGCCGAAGGCACGGCCACTTTTTATCGCCCCATTTTCGGAGCCCAGCAGTAGTTTGACGGCTTCCTGGAGTTTTGTTGAACAGTGGATTATATTTAGTAGCCAATGGCCAATTCCGAAAAAAAAATGAAGTGAAATGAGGAGTGAAATTGTGAAGTGACAAATGAATAGAAAACCGATGGCCACTGACAAAAAATGGTACAAAAAAAGTTTAAAAAATGATTTTAAAAATATAATAAAAACTATTTTTTAAATCGATGTATTTACAAGTTCCATTCCTGGCATCTTCTGTTTTATGTTAGCGTTTGTGTTTTATGTTCAATATTTATGTTTCAATTATATTCAATAATTGTTTACATAGACAGACACCATTGGAAATAGAGTAGTTTTCAACGAATCTAGTGATTGTCTGATCCCGATGCCCCAATTTGAACTTGCTATATATTTTGTTTGGGAATGTCATAATAAGTTTGGGATTGTATAATGTGCGTATATTGAAGGCAGCAACATAAAAACTACTGAACAAAATTCCCAACAAAATGATTTGTCGGGTAACAAAATATATAAAATTTTTGATAGCTAAGCGAGTTATATTTGGACCTCGCGGGGGTTCGATAGATTACCATGTGAAGCAAAAAATGCGTCAGAAAACCATATGAAAGATGTTGTTCACGGGTTCGGTTACTTTACGCCCCTTTTAAGGGCATGGTATAGTTACCGTATTACCTCTAATAGAAGGTATACCTTATATTGTTTTCGTCAGATTTTTCGAGCCAAAAGTTATACCTTATATTAGAGGGTACCTTATATTAGAGGGTACCTTATATTAGAGGGTACCTTCAATTATTTTCACCAGATTTTAAGGAATTTTTTTTTCAACAGTGAACAAAGATACAATTCATTTTTTCAAATTGGAATGTACGAAATAGGTGGTACAGTATCACTACAAAATGGCAGAAGTCGACGAAGAGTTATCGCAGTGCCCTTCCGCACCATTTTCATCACCATTTCATCACGTTTGGCGACTTTTTTTATGATTTTGCGCATTTTGGCTCGCAGCCAGCTGTGCCGTATATTAGAGGTATGCCCTATATTAGAGGGTACCTTATATTTAGTTCGTCGCGTTCAAAATAGCCAAAAGTTATACCTTATATTAGAGGGTACCTTATATTAGAGGGATGCCTTATATTGGAGGTAATACGGTATGTTGATCCCGTTTGAAGCTTCTTAAGTTAACTATGGCCTCTTGAATTTGAAAACCTCAGCAAAGAAATGTAATCCGTTTCCATTTAGCATTTTTCAACCTCAGTTAAACCACCCTCCCAACAAAAGAAAGCATAACCTCTCGGACCACGCGAAAAAATCAACCCAAAACCAAAAAAAAACTTTTAAAAACAAATTCCCAACCCTACTCTTTTCAGCCTTCACCCTCCAAAAATACCTGAGTAAAAGGCTCATACCCCAAAACTGGCAAATACTCGTGAGTAAGTGAGTCGTCAGCGGCGAGGCGTTTCTCACATTCGCGCACAACTGGCAGTACCCAAGGTTTGCCCTCCTCGGTGCGGTAGGCTGAAAATGTAGGGTTTAGGTTGAAATTGAGGGTTTATTGGGTGGGGTTGGGGATGTTGGGAAAGATTTTGTTGTAGGTTGCAAGATTGGCCAGCTGTGTTCGTAGGGTGAAATTTGAGCCTACTGTTTATGGCTTACCTATTGGAAAATTTTAAAAACTCTTAAATTAGCTTTTAACGCATGAGTTCACCGGAATATAGGTATCTGAAAACTACCGTCAGAGTTGTGAAAAGACCGAACTTTTTTCGAAGTATACGTAAACGTAAAGTATTTATTTTTTACTCACCCACTGAGTACAGAATACGTAAAGTAATTTTTTTTCTTTTACTCATGAGTAAACATGAGTAAGATACATTTTTCCTGAGAAAACGTAAAAGTGAGTCTTTTTTTTGGAATTTTGCCCCAATTTTCACTCAAAATCAGTAATTTGCGTACCTAATTAGGGGAAAAATTTGAAAAATAGCATAAAATAGATAAATTACATACGAACTGTTTAATGTAAATATATTTACTCAGTACTCGAGTATACGTACTTTTTGAGTAAACGTAAATACGTTTTAACGACTATGACTACCTTTGACGGAGATAAAAGATGACTCGTTCGAGTTAACGCTTAAGGATTGTCCCAAATCGTAAGCCATTTAGCAGAGAACTTTTCTAAATCCGAAGTCAATTGATATTTTGTAAATATTTTATTGACAAATATGATCTAACCCTCCAGAGACGTCTACTTTATCCTTTTATACAATTAAACTGGAAGACAAGAATATTGTGCGTTTCACGCGATCTAGCACTTTTCATCCCAAATTTGCATATGCAAACCTGGGGGCAGTCCCAAGCCCTGTAATGTGTAAAATGTTAAGTGTAAAATGCTAAGTCAAATGTCAAGTAAAGTGACAATTGCGTATCCAAATCTTACTTTGTCGTATCCAAATCTTGTTTTTCGACATAAGATTTGCATACACAATTGACACTCTACTTTACATTTGACACTTGAACTTTACATTTGACTTTGCAATTGACACTTTACGTTACACCTTACAGGGATTGAGATTGCTACCAGGCTTCAAGGCTACCATACCCCAAACTGGAACACTCAAGCGAGCCAAAAAAATAAAAAGGTAGAAAGATAAAACATACCGCCAACACTCAAATTCACTTTATTCGGCGCGCTGGACTCCAAATACATTTTATTCACGTGGAACACTTCGATCGGCTGCGCCACCGCCAGCCCGGAAAAGTGCGATTTTTCGCCCATTTTTGCAACTTTGAGCACTTTAGCTGTGGCAGATTTTTCCGCTCTACTGATAGCACTGGGGCGCTTTATTGGCTGCGGGGATTATCAGTTGATTAAAAATTAAATTATCTTTTTTATTTTGAGGCAGCCCGATTCATTCTACCGTAACTACTCGATCAAGTGCCCACTAAACATTTCCAAAACCCTGTTAAATGTCATGTAAAGCACCGGAAAAAACACCGTGAGTCCAGAAAAAATGTAAGAAAATTGGGCATTTTACACTTTGATAGAAACTTTGACATTCTACACTTACCGGACCGGGATAGCCCCCATGAAAATACTATTTGAACAAGATGCTCAAAAAAATTCTGATAAAGTGGAAAAAAGCATAGACGTAGCTAAGCAGCTGAACATACATATAAAAATAGACATACAATACGCAGATACACTTTACGTGTCTCCGCAAAACTACCTAGTACAGTGTATCAGAGTTGTTAAAAGTAACTTTTTCAGATTACCTACATAAACGTAAAGTATTTGTTTTTTACTCACACTTATGTATTTGTGTACAGAAAACGTAAAGTAAATGTTTTGTTACTTTTACTCATGAGTAAATGAGAGTAAACGTACTTTTCCCCATGGAAAACGTAAACGCGAGTATTTTTGAGAAATGTCACCCTAATTTTCACTCAAAATCACTAATTTTCATAACTTTTTGCTCATTTATAGAATTTTTGTTCAATATGTGTGCTTTTGTACACATTTTGGACCATTTTCCCGTATTTTGAGCATAGCCTCTCCCTTTTTCTCTTCTATAATATCAAAAGTAGGTAGATATAAATGGCTACCTGAAATACGTTTTCTGTACTCGAGTACTTTCAACAAGTATACGTAAAAGCGAGTACAGGAACTTTTTTGGGAGGAAACGTAAACGTATTTACTCTGTACTAGAGTATACGTATTTATCGAGTAAAAGTAAATACGCCTGAACAACTATGCAGTGTATTTGATTGTTATATTATAAGGACGGGGGCAGTCCGACAACCTGTAAAGGGTCAAATGTCATGTAAAACGTTGATTAAAATAAAAAACTTTGCGGTGCTATAATGCTTATGCGGTATAATAAGGGGGGGGGGGGGCTATTCGAATGGCGGTAAATATTATACCTACATATTATATTTGTCCCAACGCGCGTGTGAAGGATTTGGGGGGTTTTCACAAATATTTGCGGTATCTGAAATTATACGGGAGTTGCCCAAACTGAAAAAAGCGTATAACCCGGGCATAAATTGGGCTGCCCGAATCAAATGTCGGCCAAAAAAAATTCAATTTCAGGCCGTGAAAGTGGAGAGACTTGATGAAAATAAATGCGGTAATTTCCACGCATTCCGGTATTTTCTAAACCAAGTAAAGGTGTTAGTTCGCGATATTTTTCAGACCAGGAATGGCAATCGATTTTTTGAACTGCTTAAAAACACAGACGTCGATCTGAATGATAAAAAATGCTATACCGTATTTCCTCGAAATACACCCCTCAAAATGGGCACTATGAATTTAAGTGGGCACTATGAATTTGTCGTCCGGGAAATGCATAACAGACGTTCAAAACACTTACTGTGTTACGTTAGAACATCGTTTATACCATCTACATCCTTATATAAGGCTGTAAAAACTTATAAATCGTGGTTATTGTTGCATTTTTCACGTTTTTCTCTCAAAATTTTTATTCTGAAAAAATATACCCCCGGGCGGTAATTCGAGGAAATACGGTATTTTTCGTCAGCAGTTCACCAGGTATTTTGCGAAGTCGCAAACACGCTTTATTTCTGCATGCTGCCACGTAATAATAAGCTCTCACATGTTAGTGTACCGTATTTCCTACGAAATACCACCAGGGGGCAGTCCCAAGCCCTGTAAAGTGTAAAGTAAAGTGTCAATTGTAAAGTCGAATGCAAAGTAAAGTGTCAATCAAAACAAAAAAGAAAAGATTTTATTAAGCGGCGTTTACACGGTTTCGTGTGCCGACAAAAAAACGAGTGGAAAAGTTCCATAATTCCGGAATAAAGTTCCATATCTGCAAGGTAAGGCACTGAAGTATACTCACTAGTTAAGTGTACACACATGCCAATTTGCAGATAATTTGCGTGTGTCGTTCAAGAGTTAAAAGCAAATTACAGTTGTCGGTTCGGTTTCAAAACGAAAACCGAACCGACAAGTGTAATTTGATTTTAAGTCGTGAACGACATGCCCGAATTATCTGCAAATTGGCACGTGTGTACACTCAACTAGTGAGTATACTTCACTGCTTTGTCTTGCAGATATGGAACTTTATTGTGGAATAATGAAACTTTGTTTTCTTTTTTTGTCGGCACAAAATGCAGTGTAAACGCCGCTTAACTGAACTTTGCATGACAATTGACTGTTTACTTTGCATTTGACTTTACATTTGACACTTTACTTTACACTTTACAGGGCTTGGGACTGCCACCAGAAGTTTTATTTTTTCTGAGAGCAAATTTTTCAGAGTGTAAATTTCTTCAGCTCGTTTATACCTGGGGGTATTTCGAGGGGGGTGAATTCATGGGAAATATTTCGACGGTAATTCAAGGGGGATATTTCGAGGAAATACGGTATAATTTATTCTTGCTCTATACCCACTTTTGGACAGTTTTAAAAAACATGATTTGAATTTTTTAATCGATTCAATTTCTTTAAAAGTCAAGCAGTTTAAAAAATAGATGTTTGTCCATCCATTTCTGGCATTTCATAAACTGAAAATTTTATCGTCAAAGACCAACTGCACACCCTATCACAAATAAAAAACAGCACAATAGAACAAAAAATGTCACCTACCATTTTTCTTGGATTGGAACACAGATATGCCTTTAATATTTTTTACCTGTCAAACTTTTATCATTAACTATCGAAATGTTATCTCCCAGTAAAAAGACGCAAAAACAAACTGAAAATGTGTCTTATTTATAGTAAAAAATACGTTAGGAAAAAAATACGTTTGCAAAATGTACTAAGCGAAGTGACACAATAAACAAGTATTACACAAATATAAGCATACACATGCGATAAAGTATAAAAAATTCTCTGGCTTAAGTTCCAGCTATAATATTTTGACAAAGTTCCGCACAGTTTACACTGGAATTTACCACATCATGTCTGAATAAGTAAGATTATTTAATCATTTTTAATATATCTAACACCAAATAAGCTGGTATGTCGGTTTTCCAAAAACACACACACGGAACTGCAACAAAAAAGAACGAACGTGGACTTCTAATTACATAAATTACGGTAATGACTAGTGATGTGAAAGCGCCATGGCGCTAGCGCCAAAGCAAAAAGCGCCATGGCGCTTTTGGCGCTATAGTGCCCGGGCGCTAGTGTTTTTAAAAGCGCCAAAAAAGCGCCATATTTGAAGAGTATTTTTTCGGCTACTGTCACCTGGTGCCACATGCCCAGTAAAATGCGAAATGTCATGCAAAGTGTCAAAAGTCATGTAAAATGCACTGCAAAATGTTAAATGTCATTCAAAGCACCAAAAGTAACGTAAAATACCCTGGGAAATTGTACGTTTGACATTTTACACAGCATTTCACATGACTTTTGATACTTTGCATGACATTTGACATTTTACAGGGTCTGGGAGTGCTGACACAGGAAGCAACATTTTGGCTGATTTGTTCTTATCTAATTATAGGTAACCTGATCTGATTAAAACTAAACTTATTTCAGTGCTCCAAAGAGCTTTACCTCGCTGGTAATGTAATAAATACTTATCCAAGGAACTGAATCCGATGTGTTTCATGAGCAGAGCCACATACATTTACAAACAGTGCAATTTTTTTGGCGCTTGGCGCCACTGTCCTCTGGCGCCATTGGCGCTCGGCTTTGAAAAGCGCCATGGCACTTTTTGCGCTTGGCGCCAAAGTCCTGGCGCTTTTCACATCACTAGTAATGACAGTGCATTTTGATTATATTCCGCATTTGCAACGTGATGTTTCTATATAATTTGCAACGCGTATAAGCAACAAACTGAGTGGAAAGTAAAAGCATACGACATTCAAACGACTTAAATATTTACATAATAATAACTTAAAAAATTGATTTAAAAAATCGGGAATGGATAACGTGACAAGTATAGAAGTCCATTTTTGACAATCAGAGTTTCAGAAAAGCCACATAAACATTCGCATATCCGCACGTAAACAAAATGGAACATCTTACAGGGTGGCCCAATTTTTTATTTTAACATTCATACAAAAATTTAGAATCGAAAGAACGCAGGGGCCAAAAAAGAAAATGCTATTGAAAAAGTTACTTCAATATTCACTAAAAATTTCACATTTTTGACCCACCATGTAAATGCAATCTTGGAGCTGAAATTACTTTATGCATAAGGGGGGCATCAAAGCCAAGACTAGAGATACAATGACACCATGGCACTGGTGTAATTTTATGTCACAATAGGTGCCATTTTGGATGGCGCAATGGCGCCATTGACACTCCTTTTTATGGTGCTCTTGGGGATAACAAAAAAGCATAAATGGCAGATATTAATATTTCAGCTAATAGATCATTCCAAAAGCAAATGGAGTAAAGCAAAGTCAAATTTGGTCCAAAGCGTCACAATGGGCATCTAATCTGTAATGTCAAGTGTCAATGGCCTTCAAAAATGTCAAAAGCAGAGAAATTTGTTGAGTATGATCATTTTTACTCTCAAAATTTTTTTTTAAATCTGGGTATTCCGGCTTTTCTGGGCACGTCTGAAGTAGTGTTCAGCCATCCAAAATACTCTAGTAAATAAACGTTACTTGGCAACCATTTTCTGCAAACCCGTTTAATAGAACCATGACATAACTTTCAAACACGACCCCATTCAGCAAGTGGAGAAGTAAAAACAACAACTTTGCAGTGAGATGTAATAAGCTAAAAGAAAATTAAACTGAACTTTTCACTTAAATTTGTAATTTTTTCTAAATTTTAGAGTATAAATTTACTTTTCACATCCAAATTACTTATCAACTTGCGGAATTAACCCCGGCTCTTTGAACCCTATTCATGATTGCCTTGGCGCGGTAATGTAAAACATCTACTTTTGTGGCGCTTTTCGAACGCTTTTCGAACACTTTTCATCAGTGCTCTTTTAGACAACAGCGCTTCAGCTAAATGGGTACTATTTACATTGACTTGCAACTTTACGGTGTGTTCCATTTTGTGTTTGGGTGTGCTAATTTGTTCAAAATTAAATAGTACTTTAAAATACATATTTGACAAATTTACATTTGAAAATTAAAGCATGTCAACTTAAATTGACAGCTGGGAAAACGGAAACTAATTAATACGAATGTCACAAATTTTTCAATAAAAATAACATTCCAATTACCACCAACAACAATAACGTACAGGGTGCCCCATTCTATCAATGTGAGCAAATGCTTCAAATCAGGAATATGAAAGGGAAGTATGAAGTACCATCAAAACCCTTTTAGTTTAATTATAAATTTCAGTGGAATAAAATGGGTCCGTTAACGAGTTTCGTTAAATTGCGAATTGTTAAAAGGCATGACATATTTATCTCCCTCTAACATGGAATCAATATGTCGAGTTTATCTATTACATACAGTACAAAAGTCTTAAATAAACCACCAGTAGTCGCAATGACATTAAAAAACTGAACGTTTGTCAATTCCGGGGGATAAAAATCACAAACTCCGCCTTCTCCGATGTCTCGCAATAGCTAAAAACTTCTTGGCGGCTTTAACTTCGTGTTTATACCGTTCATCAGTCCACATGGCGTCGCGAACTTTTGTCAATATTTCGCCTAGCCAATTTTCGCCTCTCCACGCGGCTCTGGCTCTAGCCCTGTGGACATTTTGGGACATTTAGGGTTATTGTGGATATTTTAGGACATTAGTTTGAGCTAGAATTGAGGTAACATGTATGTGAATGAAAGTTATAAAAATTTCGATTTTCGACATCAAATACAGGCAAACACGGTATTTATCTGATACCGGAAATGGGGATTTTTCAGTATTGACTCCGAAACCATGAACCATCAATTTCGAAACTATTTATTTTACAAATTCTGACAAAATTTCGAGAGAAAATACACAATCTCTCTCCGACCACGTAGTATTGACGGAACACAAAGCAAAATATCATTAAAAAAAACGAAAAAAGAACCAAAAAGTATCAAATACCCAAAAAATACTCACTCCGGGTCGGTGATACTCATGCCGATACCCCAGCGGACGTCGGACGGGTTGCATTCCACCAGAGTTGTACCTCTGGTCAGGAAAAGATCCCAGCGCAAACCGGGATTCTGGTCATACTGATGTGCAAATTTGGGGGATTTGTTGATTGTGGGAATAGGCCCTCGTTATTTGGGTATTTTATGGGTAATTTTGGGTATCCAAAAATTTGGTACGGATGATAAATACCACAGGGGTTTTTCACACTTTTCACCACTGGGGTAAAGCTGGTGCCGGACAATTAACAATACACAAAAGCTACAAATTTTATTTACAAAAAAAAAGAATGAATTCACCTTTCACCAGTTTTGTATATACCCGGTTAAAGGCAATGTTTCAAGATTTTTTATTGAAAGTGGGCCTCCTGGGAATAATTTTGAAGAATTTTTGTTAAAAATTCTTGAACTACTGCCTCATCTCAATCATTCCTATCCATAAATCCATCAACTGCAAAAATAGTTGCTAAGGCACACACAAAAAACGCCTAAAACATATCATAACGTGCCAAGTGCCATACCAACCATTTTCGCGTAATTTTATAACTTTTTGATAAAACGATCAACAAAGAGATCACTCACACAAATTGCAACTTTTGCCACTTTTGGAATGGTGCCAAGTAGCCGCGATTCCTTTGAATTTGCCAATTCTCTGTTCACTTGCATTAATTAGCACACAATTTGGACGTGTGCCAAATAACGAGGGCCTATAAATGCGTGCAGACGAGTCATCTCATAATAAAACGTCCATTTATTAGATTTGTCAGATTTTGTTGTTGTTGTTTTACAAAACAAAATCTGGAGAGAAAATCTTAGTCAATCTAACAATAAATCCCAAATATTTACAAATTAAAATTTGTAACATTTGCAAATTTGTAGTTGCAAATCGTTACCAGTAGCAATTGAATTGCATTCCAATTGAATGGCATATTGATTATTGAACTCACCTTTCACAAAAACATACGCAAATTAGTATGATGTATTTATGTACAGAAATACATACATACAGAAAATAAATATCTTAATTAGATCAATTTACACATATTTTGCAAGCTACTATTTACCTACATACTGACACATGCATATACACAGTTGTTCTTGTAAACAACTTGTAAAACACAAGCTTGTAAAATATTTACATACAGTAAAAATATTCAACCAAACAAGCAAGTTTACATTAGTCATGTTCAAATTCACATTTTACACAGTAAAACTACTTTACTGCGTAAATGCGTCCACGCGATCTGCATGTGCAAATCGATTTGCACATGCAGTTTGTGCGAACACACAGTATCCCAATTTCCTGCCAAATTAATGATAGTGATTGCAAAGCGCAAAAATGCGTCACTCCCCAGTAGCTACACAAACAAAAAACGCCAACAAAGTTGCAAAAAATGGCGCCAGCGCCATAAAAACCTTGTGCCACGACGCCAAAACCATGGCGTATCTGCTCGGCGCCGACCAAACTTTCTGGTCGAAATTCTTGATATTCGAACTAGAGCCGAGCGACTTGATTTCCTTCGGGTCATTGGAATCGAGAATTTTGTCAGCAGACTCCCAGTCACCGAAAGTCACTGCGAAAAGTGGCGCGAATTTCAAAGATTTCAAAAACAATCTTAGTTGGGGGTCCCCCCCCCAAAAAACAACAACGCTCCACAGTTTTTAACCAGCGTTACCCTACTTTACACGATTTTTTGACAGTTTTGTTTCCTTCTACACCCTGAAGATGTCTATATATTGAACCCGCACCATACCATCCCAATTTTTTTTTAACTGTCTATCCCTAGTGAAGAGCGATAAACTAAGTACCTACATGAACCCCCGCAGGGGTCCAAATCTACAAAAACCCCACAAAATTTAAAAAAAAGACACTCACTAGCTTTCATCCACATATAATACTGTTCGGTGCAGTTGAAATCGCGCCCGTCAATTCTCAAATGCGGACACGAATAGTGATTGGAAAACACGAATTTCTTTGTAAAAAACAGCGTAAATTCTTCAGGTCCCGATTGCACTGGCGAGGGCGGCGGCGGAGAATCTGAATTCATGTCGATTTCGTTCGAAATGTCTCTGTCATTCGTGCGATTTGCGGGGCTCCGATCTCGGGGGTGGCGCCTGGAATGGGGGTGACATATTGAGCGTTTTTAAGTGGGGGGTATGTTGGTTTTGAAAGCGTGAAGATGATTAATTTTCCAGATGTCAGAGCAGTTTTACACGTGGAATTACACAGCGGAAACGAAAAATCGGGTTTGGGGGGTAAAAAATCTGAGTATGCTCTGCGGACATAATACTTAGTATGGCAACCTACAATAACCAATCTGAATAATGAACCAAATTTTTCAACAGTTTTTCGTAATAATACTTCGTTATTACTATGACAAATATAATTACGAAATTCATCACAAGCTTTTCATGATTGGTGTCCCTTTATATGAAAAATCGTGATTTTGAGATGTCATTTTTACGCAGACAGAACCATAATTTTTTAGTTGATTATATTTAGTTTTCATTTCAAATGTAAATGGAACGTTTTCACGAAACTACTTAATAATAATAAATAAAAAAATTAGGCAACGCTGCGATTTCACACACGCAAATATACACGAGATTCGGTTCTGTAAAAAATCGCAAGAATAATAAATTTATGATTTTGCAAATAATTAAATGTATTTTTTTGTAAAAAATGCGAATGCTCCCCGTGACCCGTGGGAACTTCAGTCCACAAAAATAAAGGGCAGAATAACGAACCGATTGTGTCTACCTCTGCCTTTTTGTCGATGTCCACTTGAAGGTGTTTCGTCAAAATCCCCATCCCATCCCAACTGCGAATGGCGGTCATGCGACTGGCCAAACTGTTCACCGAATTCATGTCCGTGTTCGTGTTGATCGCGTCCGTGTCTGGGTGCATGGTTGAGAAGTTGAAAAAGGGAAAACATGTAGAAAAACATAGGAATCTCAGTCAATTCAGCCGTATGTGTCGAACATCATTGCATTTTTTCAATTAACCATGTTTATCTCCAATGAAGTTCACTGATAATGTTAAAAACGATAAAAAGACAGTCTGGATACGCCCATGAGTATCAACACCAAAAACCTGGAAAAATGCAAAAACTGAATACGCCCGACCACACCTCTGTTCCCTATGGGCTCCATGCCTCCCATGCTCCATCTGGCCGTGCAAATCAATTTCAGCGGCGTGTCGGTGATGGTTATGTTCCTGGTGCCGAACCCGCTCAAGGTGCTCATCATGGCGGCCGTGTTCTTGGTGCCGGACTCGTTCAAGGTGCTCATCATGGCGGCCGTGTTCCTGGTGCCCATGATATTCATGGTGTTCGTGTTGGTGAAAGTGATCTATGGGGTCATCTGAAGGAGTGTACGGTCTTTCTTCCATTTTGACATTGCCGTGAAATTCGGGACTGACTGGTTGCCTGTAAATTTTTGAGTTTGGTTTGAGAGTTTTTTAGAAAATTGGTTTGCACGTGTAGATGTGAAATATGAGGAATTCCTGTGTGAGAATAATTTATATGTAAAGTTTAGATATTTCTTCCTACACCCGGTCAGCTATTAAATTGGCCAATCAGTACACGGAGACTCATCAAAAAGCTGACGGTTGTAGATTTTCATTTTTTATACATAAATATTCGCATTCAGACACAACAGCAGACAAAATGAAAATTCCAGCACATAAAATTTACCTCTGCAAAAATTGGACCCTTTCAATCTGATGTCGCGCGTACAAATCGTTCGGCGAGTGCACGTCGCCGCAGTTCGCGGAAGTGTCCACGTTTTCGGTCAACTGAGTTGCCGGTTGAGATAGCAAAGATGGCGGCGGCAGTTGCAGCAGCGGGGCGCGCACTGAATGAGACCTGGAGAATTTTTTTGGAGAAAATTGTGTGATTTTCGTCGCAATAAGCATACCAATGTGAAGGATAAATTTTAGAATAGGATAATATCTAAGTACAGGGACACCCAAAATACCACGGGAAACGTAAAATGTCAAATACAAGTAGGGTTCGGACGATATGACTTTTCGATATCGATATTCGATGTTTGTAATTGGTCGATATTCGATATCGATATTTTTTCAAAATTTTCGATATCAATATTCGATATGAAAAACAGTCGATATTCGATACGATATATCGTCTGAACCCTAAATACAAGTTGTCAAATGCCTGTAAAACGCGTAATTTTTTTATTGGGCAGCGAGCACTTACCAATTTGCACAGTTTTAGAGAAAGTTGTGACATTTTATAAAAATGACACTCCTGTCTGCGGAACTGGCCCCAGTGGTTTACACAGCAGCGAACAAGCAACATTCCGTTTACTATACTAGCTGAACTTGACTATGCAATTTAATTGACAAGTCAAATTACCATATGAAATTTCGACAATGTTTAAGAAATGCTTCCTAACCTCTGATGATGTTCCTGGGGCATTTGGTCCCGTTCAAATTCGGGTCTGGGTGGAGGCGGAAATAACATGGGATTGACATCTGGCGATTTTCTGGAATGGGGGGGGGGGGGTGTTTAGAAAATTTGGAGCCCAATGATTTGTATTGGTAAAATGTAGAAAAAGTAAATATGCCGTCAAACAAATTTTTCATGGACGATTTTCCATACGTAAATGCTTTTAGTTCCCATATCTACATAGATTTTGAAGATATTGATTTTTGGATAGCATGTAAATATAGATGCTGCCTTTTACACATGCAATAGAATATAAAAATACGTCCAATTGTATGTGAGAAACTTCAATTACATGAAAAATAGACTGTGGAAACGTCCCCTCCCATACATACTCCTTATCAGATCTCCGCGATTCCTTTCTCTCTTTTCTACTGGCTTCTTGGCGCTTAGCCAACAAAGTTTTCATCGATTTCAACAACTCTTCAGTTTCTTTACGATGCGGCGTGTAGTTCTGTGTTTCGGCCGCCTGAATGTTTTTATTACGTTTCAAAATTAACTATAAATATTATAAAACAATAATTCAAAATTATATTTCCAGTAAATGTGCAAAAATGTGGATAAATGAGTATTTTACAAGGTGGGAGATTAAATTGTTTGACTATACTATTGAATCATTCCTTTCCTAACTATTTTTTTAAATTCACACCGTAAAAGCTTTAACAAGGGTTTTCTATAAAAGTGAGTTGGATCTAAAAAAGAAAACACCAAACAAATTTTTTTAGAACAGCCACTTTTTACAAAACAATGTAAAGACAATAGGATAATCTAAAACATTTCTGTGCAGAATTTCAATTAACAAACTCTCAGTCCCAGTAGGCGCAATTTGAAAAAAAAATATTAAAAGTAACGTACATCACCAGTATGCACTTAAAAATAAATTTTAAAAAAATCATCACCAACCGTCAACGCTTCAGCAAAACCTTTCAAAACATCATCATCATCATTATCCTCCCTCTGCGCGCAATTTCCTTCTGTTTCCTCGCTAAACTCCGCCCTCCGAGGGGCCAAAAACTTATCGACTTGCGCCAAAGCGGCACTTAAGTCCCTGGAAAAGTCGCTTTGACTTCTCTGAAAGTTATGTCCCACTTGTTGGTGATTTTGGCTCGGATTATTCGGCAGATCGAAACGGACGATGTCCGCACTTAGCTGAGACACGGCCGCCTGAGTGGTTGAAATTGCAAAACTTGATGGAAAAATTAACAGAAGACAAAAATTTAATTTACAGTTACATGTTCGAACGCATAACTGTAAATTTCAGAGTGAGGTGTGCCACAGAGTTTACCCAGCATGAAATGTTCCACCTATTTATCTAGGCATATAAATATGTCAAAGCTCCCAGCTGTTCTATATAAATATATAAATCTATCTAACACAGGGACGTAGCCAGGATTTTTGAGCGGGGGGGCGGATTGTATACGGAGCCCGGCGAACGGGGGGGGGCGGCGCCCCCCCCTAAAATTTTACTCCTGTAGTAGGGAAATGGCGCCATGGCGCTGGCGCCATTCGTAGGCGTCACGCCATGACGCCACTGGCGCCAAAACAGCAGTATATGTCTGTTTTTACAGGCAAAAAATTTACAAACTGTCGACAAAATCGTCTTCTGAGAGTGCCATTTCCGGCACATTTTTTGATCCGGCCCGGGAAGGGGGGGGGCGGCCGCCCCCCCCCCGCCCACCCCCTGGCTACGTCCTTGATCTAACATTTAAGCTGATGTACTACCCACCCCGGAAAAAATTCAGATGCGCAAAACAATTACACAAAAAACGAGTTTCAAACAACCTCAGGATTATCCGCACTGCCATGGGAATGGTCCACAACTTTTCTATCCGTAATTGGCCGCATGCCAAAATCTGGCGGCGGGGGCATGGGAAATTGTCCGGCAAAGTAATTGCCCTCGTCGATTTCATTCTCATCGTCGTCCCAATCGGGAGGCGGCGGGGGCGGAGCCTGAATTTACGGTGGAAGAATTAACCGTACCGTAACTCTAAAGTTACCGTAATAAATACACTGACAAATATCAAGTTTTTCAAAAGAACTATTCGTAACAACCGGACGTGTACCGTAATTTTCAAAGTTTACTTGCCATCATCGATACATTATACAAACAATACAAAATATACTCTATCTTTTATTTACCCCAGTTTTCATGTCTACCGCATTTTACCCCTTGCTGCAAAATTGAAGTCATCAATCCGTTTACCGCAACGTGGAGGACTTACCGCACCGCATCATTTACCGTTATTTTCATGGTTTACCGATTACCAATGATACTTTGCGGCAAAGCAAACTATAGCTCACTGTTTCATTTACCCCACTTTTCGTATCTACGATACAGCACCCGTTACCACTAAAACAAAATCTCACTACCTCCTATCGCAGAATGGCAAATTTACAGCACCGTTTGCCACCGTACCTCAATTTGCCAATTTTCCGCCGCTGCCATAGTATTCGTGGTAGGAATCGGCGTGGAAAAGTTGCCGCTTGACTCCGGTTCGGGTTCGAGATTTTTTGGCGAAATTACTGCCATCTGAAGTTTGGGGCAAGGTTTTTCCACGTGTGTACAATGCATAGTGATGCCACATTGACACATTTTGTGTAGTGGTTGGGCAAAATTGATCGTAATTGACTGGGACGTAGCTAGGATTTTTGAGCGGGGGGGGGGGGGCGGATTGTATACGGAGCCCGGCGAACGGGGGGGGGGCGGCGCCCCCCCCCTAAAATTTGACCCCTGTAGTAAAGGAATGGCGCCTTGTCGCCAGCGCGATTCGTAAGCGCCGCGCCATGGCGCCATTGGCGTTGGCAATGGCGCCAAATACCGCTGTACGGCCGCCCCCCCGCCCCGCTGGCTACGTCCTTGGTGATCGATTGTCCCGCGTCACAATTTATGACCAAAAAAAAATAAACCGTTCACTTCACTGATGTTTAGGGTTCAAACGGGATTGACTTTTCGGGATCGGGATTGTTTTTTTGAGATTTCGGGATCGGGATCGGGATTGGCCGGGATTGGGGTCACGGGATCGGGATTGGCATTTTTTCGGGATCGTGATTGGGGTCTTGGGATAGAGATTTAGGCCAATGTTTTGGCATCCACAGTTGTTCATAAAGGTCTAAAAACACTGTTGGATGCCAGAAACGTGGCATAAAATGTACGCTGGGGGTTTGTGTTCACATTTTTGCATGCAAAAACGTCGTTTTTTCACTTTTGATAATTTCCACTAATTTTTCCGGGATCGGGATCCCGGACTTTGGAGTTTCTCGGGATCGGGATTTGAAAAGTTTCGGGATCGGGATCGGGACTGCTAAATCCCGGAATTTCACGGGATCGGGATCGGGATCCCGTTTGAACCCTACTGATGTTCTCCAAAATTTCGCACAGTATACACAACCAATCTTCCCGATATAATTTGGACAAATTTTATGGGTAATAAAAGTTCTGATGGGTCCACGCCAGGGTTCAATCGAAAAAAGTGGATATCTTCTGTTCTCAGTCTCGAAAAATAATTCAAACAATACGAAAAACAAAAAAGTCGGTCCAATATGAACATTGAGCACGCCGCCATGAAGAAAACACCCAAAAACCTACTTCCACAGTGCTGACACTATTGGAATGGTCGCTGGGCGCGGGCGAGCCGGCCAATTTCCTATTTTCCCGTTCGTCCACATCCACGGACGCATTCGCCGCCGTCGCCGCTGGGCCACCGAAACTGGAAGTGCGAAAACGGTACGGTCAGCATTTCCGGTGGATTGGTTTTTCCGGTGTGGATTGGATAATTTTAAAGCGATCGGAAATATTCTACAAAGTAGAAAATCACGCCGATTTTTCTAGCCTCTATTTTTTTAAATATAGGGCAGCTTAAAAAATCAACCAATTTTTCAAACCAAATTTTTTTAACCAATCCTAGCCCAGAGATTGGTAGCCAGTTTTCGAAACAAAGTTCATCAGAAAATGTTCAAAAAATCACTCACGCATCATGTATCTCCTGCGACGGGCTATACCTTTCATCAATTTCATTTCCACTTTCATCGCTCCCAATTTTATCAATCATAGTTTTCACTCGAACACCGGTTTTCAACTTGACTTTCAGTTTGGTTTTCGCGTGCCCCGGTGTTATAAGCAATGGTTGCCCCTCGAAAATTTGTGCAGATACCAATTTTTGCTGTGCGGGCTTTTTTATGCCTGTATCTGGAAAAAAGGTGAAAATTTTGAGTGTATAATACAGAAAAATGTGAACAATAATAGTAAGTATTACCAATACTAGATTTACCGTCACTTGACATTTTAACTTATCAGTAGTTTTTTTCATTGTCTACTTGCAGAATTTGCGATAGTTAAAATCACAGCATGACATTTCATATGAAAAGGAAAGATCATTTCAATTGTGTAGTTTATATGATGTGGAGGTGGAACAGTTACATTGCATCCCGAAGCTTGAATTAAGAAAAAATCCCAGCCAAGGGATATTTGAATTGCACAAAATTCAAAACCATTTATTTACACGTTTACCATAACGATGCGAAACTTTGTTTGCACATACTTGAAACTCTTGTCTCAAAAGGTAGACACATAGAAACATGTGTTATAACAAACGGTTTTGAAGAGCTAGCGATTTGCAAACACAGTACACCGGAAAATTTGGTTCAACGTCTCGATAGTTTTGGACGCGGAATTAAAAATACAGAAAGCATTTTTAAAATAATTTAAATAATAATTAATTTTAAAATACAAATCAAATTTAATATCATGTTTTCATATGCAGTAACATTTTGAGAACCCGTTGAAAAAAATAGATAACAAATCCAGTTTCAGCGGGAAAAAATATAACAAACCGGCAGGTTTTTCGGTCGGCTCCAAATTTCCGCCAAAAACAGGCGCCAAATTTGCACCCATTCGATTTTTGTGCTGACTATTTTTGATTCGCTGCAGTCTGGCCGTTTCGCGGTCGACTTTCTCCTCGCTAGTTGCGTTCAATTTTGCCGACACTGAAAATATTTGAATTTTTTTTTCTGATTATTATATTGACAAGAAATGAAAAACTGCAAGTCACAAAGATCCCACTTCGAATAACACTAGCATGGCAGGAGAGTGGGCGCAAGTAATTTTATCCCATCAAAAAAATCCCTACTGTGAGATAAAAAAGTTGCGGTACTAACGTTAATCTAAATAGAATTTCTCAACATGTAAACACCTTCCCGATCAAGTCCGGCCTCAAATTTTTTATTTTACTTCTGACGTCCTATCTCCAGTTCTAGGATGCGCCAGAAGCTGAAACTTGGGGTAGATATTGGCGCAACTCCCCTCTACTTCGCTTGAATTGGAGGGGTTGCGGCGACCCCCCTACAGGGTGGGTCACCCTAAGTGCAAAAAATTTCCGTGGCTTTTTTAGTGTCCCACACAGGTCCGGCCCTCACTGATTTCTTGCACTGCGGGTGCCGTACCTCCAGCTGCGGGAGGGATATAAATCTA
This sequence comes from Sphaerolaimus hirsutus, assembly GCA_964036195.1. Lineage (NCBI taxonomy): Eukaryota > Metazoa > Nematoda > Chromadorea > Monhysterida > Sphaerolaimidae > Sphaerolaimus > Sphaerolaimus hirsutus. Next base: position 5,597,352 of record OZ038454.1, on the reverse strand, counting down.
AAATTTTGGGGATGTGTCGCCAACACCCCTCACCAACTTTACACTGGCCAGGCGGTTTTTAACAACTCACCAGTGTGGAGTGCAGCATTCAAAATTTATCAAAACATTACTGTCCCACACAGGTCCAGCACCCAATTGAATTTTAAAAAATAAGCACTCTTGTGTTGTTTCAACACTAAAGTGATTGATCATGTCAAATAAGCATCAAATATCCTCTATAAATATTGTATCCCACCAAAAACTGCCTACCACATGAACCCATCCCTCCAGTGGCTGACAAAAAATCACTTTTTACAACTTTCTTATCAGACTCTTGAACTGCTGGTTTACAATAATTTTTAGGGAAGAGTTCAAGGTTTCAAGTTGTGTAAAAAACCTTACCTCCAAAATGCCTTCATAAGAAAATTTGCTTGGGGTGAATTTCGAATTGAAAAAATGACATCATTGCAGGAACAAAAATAAGTAAAATTTACAATTTTAAATTTACCCCAAGCAACTTTTCTTATGTAGGCTTTTTGGAGCTAAGGTTTTTAACAACTTAAAACCCTTCACCCTCCTCTATAAAATATTGTAAACCAACAGTTTAAGTGTCTAATAAAAAAGTTGTAAAAAGTGATATTTTGTCAACCACGTTAGGGGATTGGTTCATGTGGTGGGCAGTTTTCGGTGGGATAATATATTTATAGAGGATATTTAATGCTTATTTGACATTATCAATCACTTTAGTGTTAAAACAACACAAAAGTGTTTATTTTTTCAAATTCGATTGGCTGCTGGACCTGTGTGGGACAGTAATGTTTTGATAAATTTTGAATGCTGCACCCCACTGTGGTGAGTTGCCAACAACCGTCTGGCCAGTGTATAGTAGGGGATGAGTGTTGGCGACACATCCCCAAAATTGTAGATTTTTACCCCTCCCACAGCTGGAGGTACGGCACCCGCAGTGCAAGAAATCAGTGGGGGCCGGACCTGTGTGGGACACTAAAAAGCCACGAAATTTTTTGCACGTAGCGTGACCCACCCTGTAGGGGGTCGCCGTGACCCCTCGAATTCGTGCAAAGTAGAGGGGGGTTGCGCCTATATCTTCCCCAAGTTTCAGCTTCTGGCGCGTCCTAGAACTGGAGATAGGATGTCAGAAGTAAAATAAAAAAATGGGGGGGCCGGACTTGATCGGGAAGGTGTTTATCAGTATTCATCAGGGACGTACGCAGGATTTTTGAGCGGGGGGGGCGGATTGTTTACGGAGCCCGGCGAACGGGGGGGGGCGGCGCCCCCCCCCCCTAAAATTTGGCCCTATAGTAAAGGAATGGTCCCATGGCGCTGGCGCCATTTGTAGGCGCCAGCGCCATGGCAGTATTGGCGTTGGCGCTGGCGCCAACGTATACTCTATAGGTATCGATTTAGACCTATACATAGGACTAAGACACATGTTGGACACTTTTATGATGCTTTTCGGGCTCCTGAAAATACACAATAACAATGGGGTGGGGTTTGCGCGCTTGCGCGCAAAAATTTTTGAAATTTGCCTACAAAATCGCTTTAGAAAAGTGCCATTCCTGGCAAATTTTTGTGTCCGGCCCGGGAACGGGGGGGGCGGCCGCCCCCCCCGCCCCCCCCCCTGCGTACGCCCTTGGTATTCATGATAAATGATAAGTCGCGTTCAAAAGTAAATGAATGTAAACCACAACCACATTTTTCAAAATGACATTTGGGGAGTTCTATTCCAAAAGTTCACAAGCGACAAATCCAGAAAAATCGAGTTAAGCGTGGATTTGACCTCCACGTATAGTTTTTCTCATTTTCCAAAAAATTAGCGTTATAGTCCATTTCGTTCCAGAGATACAGTGGTACAGTTTCAAAAAAAAATCGCAATTTTCACATCGAAAGTTCACATATCCATGACCAGTCCCTTAAGATAAACAGGACTTTCACATCGAAAATGCATAAATCCATCTCAGACCGCCGGAGATTCATATCGAAAATGCACATATCCAAAAAAATTTCCTTTCCTTCATTTCATTTCCAAAAATGCATGCGTGAATTTCCAAATTTTTTTTGCACTATAAATCAAATATGCGTGTAAATATTGATCTGTAAATTTAGGTAGAGGTTCTTTCAGACACGGGCTTTGCAGTGATGTGATTCGTTTTTTGCCTACAATGCACCGTTAAGAAGTTATTTAACATTTAATTTCAAATGTTCAGATTTGTTCCCAATTTTGGGTGATTTACAAAATCTCACAGAACTCCCTAAATATTTCCCGGCCAACAAAATTTGTGGTTACAAAAATGGTAGAGAAATGTCGGATCTATCTGAAAACTGCAAGGCGCTTATGTACTTGTTGAACGAGTCTCTTCAATTCGCTTGCATTTCGCGTGTCGATTTAAGAACAAAAATTACCTGTGGCCTGAACATTAGATCCAGCGGTCCCGCTATTTTTACTTTTCTCTTTCAACAATTGCGAGCGCAATTTCGTAGCTTCATCTTCGGAACTGTCGATCATAATTTCACCGATTTCGTATTTTTGACGGACGCTCGACGGCTTTTTCCTCAGATCTGAAAATTTAGAATTTTGGAACTGAACTTGAATGGTAAGCGAAAAGTGGGGTATTGATAACAAAAACGTCCCAGCTATATATATTTCATAGAGGAGAAATTTCAAATTCATTGGAAGGATTGGAATTTTAAAAATTTCGGAATCGGGATTGGCTTTTTCAAATTTCGGGATCGGGATTGAGGTTTCGGGATCGGGACTAGGGTTGGAAAAAAAACGTTTTTTTTTAACTCGATGTTTTTTTTTAAAAAAAAACGTTTTTTTTTAAAAAAAAACGTTTTTTTTTAAAAAAAAACGTTTTTTTTTAATAAAAAACGTTTTTTTTTAAAAAAAAACGTTTTTTTTTAATAAAAAACGTTTTTTTTTAAAAGCTCCCAGATATAACCTTGTGTCAACATATATAGGTATATCAGACAGTGGCAATACTCTGTGATGTTATATATGACCATAGTATGTCTGTGGAGCCATGGGATAGCATTATAAGTGGTGATTTGTGTCAAAAATATCCATTTTTTGTCGACATATCGTTCGTATATCGCCTTATAGTCGAATGTTCGTGACTTCAGGTAAAGTTTGGCACGGAATAGTGATCAAACAAGGTTATTAAACGAGGTCGTTACTTTGGGAGTGAATTTACACACTGTGGAGGTACATGGAAGCACATTACCTCAATATTATATACTACAGCAACATATGACGGCTTATTAACCCATGGTAGCATATATAAATGGATACTTTGATACTAAAAATGCCACAAAACCAATGAAAACAACCACCAATGTCAATTTGTGTGTGAAATTGCGCGCTTGCGCGCAAAAATTTTGCAAAATACCTAGTGCTTAGTACTAAAAATTTCGGTCGATGTTTTTTTTTAAAAAAAAACATTTCGGACGTCATGTTTTTTTTTTAAAAAAAACGTTTTTTTTAAATAAAAAACGTTTAAAAAAAAACATCGGCCAACCCTAATCGGGACCATAAAATCCAGAAATTTCTCGGGATTCTGGATCGGGATCCCGTTTGAACCCTACCCTTGGGCATCACATATTACAAAATGCATGAATAAAAACAATCTCAACATTGGAGGCGGTAAAATTGATGCGGAATCATGTCAAAATAGGGGTAGGAAATCAATCTACCCCAGAGGCCGCTCAGTTATCTAGCTCAGCTATCTCGAATGAATTTTTTGGCTAATATCCCCTGAACCCTCCCACCAATCCCCCCCCCCAAAAAAAAATCGTTTTTATTCAGCTCAATTTTTTCGGCTATAACTCTGAATGAGCGATTTGCTATCTTTCCAGCCCCCGGAGGTTGGAAATCTAGCCTATCACTGCGTCAAAAACATGGAAAAACACGTACCAATATCTCCCTTTTTGTTGACTGCCGACGGCGCGGGACTGGACTCGGAACTTTCTGTGCTCTGCGGTTTCCGGTAATCTTTGTCCCTGGGTCTGTAAAATTATTTTTATAGTAATATTGCATAAATATATCTATGTTGATAGTTAAAAGATTGCCGATAATGCTCTTGTTCGAATTGCGGATGGGTGGAGTTTTTACATAAAAATATTTTATTGTTTTTTTATATTTTTAGTGCATTAAATATAAATCAAATATAAATAATTGATTTTGTAATAACAGCTACGTTGCTTTTTTTCTGCTTCACATAGACATCGAAGTAAAAAGAAACGTGAATATTCTCAGACAAAAAGTTTAATTTTAAACATTTTATCATAACAGTGACACAGTGTACTGAAATTTGTCCAAATAAAATTTAAATTAAAAAACATTCCCATTATAAAAACCCACAACCGTTTTAAATAAACAACTTTTAAACACGTCTTTTCCCATCCCCAGTACAAAATGTACTTTCAATAGGTTTCAAATTTTTTAAAAACTGCAGCAAACTTTTTATGTCTCTTTTCCGAACTCTTCTTTCTGGTGCCCCTGTGTGATTTGTGTTTGGAATGCGATCTAGAATTCGATCTCGACTTGCGGCGTTTTTTCGCCGCCGGCGGCGACCAGTCGCGGCTGAAAAAAAATGTTGATTTTTTAAACGAGTGGTGATTTTTTTAATATGTACCCATTAGAAAGACGGAAAAGCGTGAAACGAGTTCGGATGTAGGGTTCAAACGGGATTGACCTTTAGGGATCGGGATTGGTTTTTCGAGATTTCGGGATCGGGATTGGCCGGGATTGGGGTCACGGGATTGGCATTTTTTTGGGATCGGGATTGGGGTCTTGGGATAGAGATTTTGGCCAATGTTCTGGCATCCACAGTTGTTCATAAAGGTCTCAAAACACTGTTGGATGCCAGAAAAGTGGCATAAAATGGACGCTGGGGGTTTGTGTTCACATTTTTTCATGCAAAAATGTCATTTTTTCACTTTTTATTATTTCCACTAATTTTTCCGGGATCGGGATCCCGTTTGAACCCTAATCGGATGCTGACAGTAATCCGCGATATGATATCGGGATGTGAACCATTCCTGACATGAAAACCACAGCTTTGGAATATATGGAGAATTGATATCATCGTTAGGGGTGCTAGAGAGTATTTTAAACAGCTATTAAAATTTTGAAAAACGTTTCTTAAAAAAGGCAGCGGAAATTTTCAGTACTGATTCACTGGGTATTTTGGCATTTAGCTCAGGCTTAGGCTTAACAAAAGTAGACATGACAATCGACGATAACTTCCTCATAAAGCTGCATCAGTTCTGTTAGCTATGTTTGGGGTGTTCTCAGGCAGGGCCGTATCCAGGGGGGGGCGGGGGGGGAGCTGCAGCCCCCCCCCTCCCGGGCTGAGACAAAAAAGTGACCGGAAAATGGCACTTTTTCAACGTCAGCGTAAAAAAATTTTGCGCGCAAGCGCGCATTTTTCACCAAACGTGATGTATTATCTACAGATTTGTTCCCTGTGGCCGAAATCGTTACAAACATGCTCAATTGTGTGCTGTTTGCTGTATTTGTATGTATGTTTACATACATATACAGCGTTACAAGGCGCTGGCGCCAACGCAAATGGCGCACTCGCGTTGCGCCTACTAATGGCGCCAGCGCCATGGCGCCATTCCGCCCCTGTATACGTAAAATTTTAGGGGGGGGGGGGCTGAGCCCCCCCCCCCGCTCGCCGGCCTCCGTAAACAAACAGCCCCCCCCCCGCTCAAAAATCTTGGATACGTCCCTGTTCTCAGGGGAGAAAAAAATGGTTTTCAAAACAGTGAAAAACAAACGGTTTAAATTTCAAAAGCTTTATTCTCTAACAAAACGGGGGGGGGGTAAAAAACGTTTTTGGTCTAATCTCCGCACCTCCACAGATCCAAAAAAGCACAGACCTATTCCTCTTGTGTTTCCTAGAAGCCCTCTGTCCCTTGGCCTGGCTGCTTCTATGCGTTTCCGCCGAGTCCCTCACTCGTTCCCTCCTTTCCGGAGAATGTCGCCCACTTTGCCTGCTCGAATGCATTCACAGGGTTGGGGGAAAATTCGTAGCCCAGTGGCGCATCGTCCAGAGATTTTTCTTTTTTTCTTTTTTTCGACGGTGTAAAGAACTAGACTTCTGTGGAAGGAGCAATTTGGTCGTTAGACATCAGATGGATTTTGGGAGAACTTCGCGTCGAAATCGCATGAAAAGTGATCATACTCGATGGGGCTAAACAGAAATACGTACAATACTGCTCAAATTATCAGCAGTCAACTAATCTCGCGTTTTGGTGTCATTTGATGTTGTATATTGTGAACGTGTCTTAAATCTAAAGTGTCCTTACCGGAGATACCCCTTATGTGACGTTGGCAGCCGGCCAAAAATTCCAAAATCGCTACAAATATATATAAAAGAGCCTATCAATAGGTATATAACCATGTATATAGACGAAAATAGCCAGCATAAAGGTCAAAATTGGCAAAATTTTGAGCGATTTTGAGCAAAGATTGAGAAAAATCGATCAAAGTAGAATGCTAAACCGGTAATTTGGACGTTAGCCAACTTCTAATACCTGACCCGATTCGTGTCGTGTCCACGTTCGCCAAAAAGCATGTATAAAAAAAATACCTTGCACACAAATTGTTCAGTGCGTTTAAGGTTTTTTCATTCTTGGTATACTCGAATTTCTAAAAGCAGCAATTTATGTGAATAATATGCAGACAAAAAAATGTTCCTGATAAAGATGGTGGAAGTTGTCACATAAGTGGTACTGATAGAAGAATAGCAGCTGCAGCTGCAGTAGCAGAATACAAATAGCAGCTGACCAGTTCATGTGGTTCTACTATGGTATAAAAAATTCACAAATATTGGTTCTGTGGGGGAGGGCCTAAATAGCATGTAAACCACTCGGCATCTGGACCCGCTTGGCGTCTATCCAATGCTAGATGCCTAGTGGACTGTCGCGTAGATGCCAAATGGGCGTGTAGGACCAGATGCCAACCGGGTAGTGGGTGGTCTACATGCCATGAGGGCGGGCGGGGAGGAGGGGTAATGGTAAGGTTGTGAGCATTGTGATTGGGTGTCATTGCCCAGTTTGCGTGCAATTATGAGATTAGTTTGGTTGCAGTTTGCACTGGCAATAGTTGAATGCAGAGCAATTAATATATTAGTGTGGCCACAATTCTTGCTGGCAATATTCGAATATTTTGGCATCCAATCTCCACATGTGTTTGCACATGCACCATGCATGCCAAACAATAGGGAAAAACGAAATCAGTTGCATTTTGTGTGTGCTGTGTTCTGCAAATGTGCATTGATTATTTATAAATACCAAAAAATCAATAGTAAGACACACATAAGTAGCAATTCATTTGTCAAATATACATACAAAACAGTGGCTCTAGATAGGAGCATGGTAGTAGCGTCACAAAATCGGCTGGGGGGGGGGTTCAGCTGATTGGCATGTACACCCAGATCGCATGGCAGATCGCATGCCATCGCTTGGCATATGTGGCACGATAGATGCCTTGCGGGTATAGATGCCATGCGGGTCTAGATGCCAAGCGGGGAGAAATCCATGTCATCAGGGACCAGATGCCAAGCGGGTTTAAATGCTGAGAGACACATACCCATTCTGTGCTGCCTGTTCCTCTGTTTGTCAATGATCATTTTCATTTTTAGAGAGTTAACGTTCCACTGAGAATGACAACTCATTCAATTATTAAATTGCATGCTATATACAGATACATTTGTATCTAATTGGTTTCCAATGTAACAATGCAACATTTGAATGTCCTACTCAGTGTTATTTATTTGAACTTTTAGCTTTTATTTAATTCTGAATAAGGCTTCATTTGCAAAGAAATATATCTTAGTGTGTTCATTTTTCTATTATCAGTAATGTGCCTACACACACTAGTTTTCACCGTGACTTCGTGTGAAAACTGAAATTTTTTCAAATGCAAATTAAAAATCACGGTTGAATGATTTGATTTGATTTAAATTTGAGTTGAAATAAATGATAGTTAAACTTTGAAAATTTGAAAACTAAAACACATAAAGCATACAAAAAGAGTAGGCTGGATGTCGCCATGTGGCCATTTCAGTTTTCACATCAGTCACGGTGAAAACTAGTGTGTGTAGGGCCAATACGTTGTCATAGGTAAAAATGTGCATGATGAATGATATGAAAGGACAGGTGTCCTCTAAAACTGCAACCTATAATGCTTTGAAAATCTACCTGAATATCTAATTATAATGACATCAGTTAAGGTTAATGTTACCTATGTTAAGTATGAGATAGGTATTGAACAAACTACACCAAGGTTGACAAAGTAATAAGTGCTACTTGTATTTCTTAACACCAATTTCAGGCAACTTTTACATCACTACTGATTAGAACGATGCAACTCAATTGTGCATAGAACAGCTGCCTTTGTATTTTTAAAAAAAGCCATCACCTTTCTCACTCACCCAAAAAAAATCACAAAAGTTATTTAAATGAATGTGGGCATGATCCTAGTGTACTCCAATCACTTGCACAATTTCGCCCTGACACAGAGTTGCTTGGTCTCATGGAAGATGTATCCCTTGTTGCAGACGCAGCCGCCGGAGATGCACTCATCTTCGCAATCCTTCTTTGCCCTGGGGGGCAGTCCCAGACCCTGTATAATGCCCCGTAAAGTGTCAAATGTCATGCAAAGTGTCAAAAGTCATGGAAAATGCCCTGCAAAATGGCAACTCGGTTGCCATTTTACCGGGCATTTTCCATGACTTTTGACACTTTGCATGACATTTGACACTTTACAGGGCATTTTACAGGGTAAGGGACTGGCACCTGCCAGCTTTCTCCTCCCCACAAGTCCTCTGGCAGCCAGTACAGTGAGTGTAGTGTGCATTGCGGTCAGGGCAACTCAGGGCTGTGGGGGCGGGGGAGTGTTGATGTTGTTATCAATTGCCTACTATAAATGGGTTGTCATCCAGACTATTTACTTAGATGAGCCAACAGGGGATGCAAACATAAATTGAATTCAAATTGGCAGGAAAATGAATCTTTGAGTAAGGCAGGTACCTTAAAAAAGGATTGGTCACATTTTAGGATAACCTTAAGTAAGCCATCAAAATAAACATTCCTGGGTTCTCATGGAGTTTTAAATAGGTTAGAGATCACTGTTTGGATCTGTATACTACTTTTTGGAGGCAGCTTCCAGGCAGATGGCAGAGACAATTACTAAGTCTTTTTGAAAAATGGCTTCACTAAAATCCTCTGGGTTGAAAGTTTCATAGCTGCCAATTGTTACAAATCTTAGCCAGCCTTACTCAGTCTTTCCCTACAACTTCCTTTTGACATCACATCACATCCAATCACCCACTTGAAGGATTGAAATAACTCACGACAAAACTTCTCAGAGTGGTATGCATTGAATGTGACCCCTGGAATTCTGTATTTGAAATATTTACAAGTGTTCTCAAAATTTGCAATGGCATCACAGGCACCATTCTCAATTGGATCCTTTGGCTTTCCCATCATACAAACATCAAATTTACAATTTTCAATTGTTATGTCAAGGAGCTCCTGAAGTCTGACTGGTGCCATCCTGTTGTTTGGCATAAAATAATAAAGGGTGTTCTTGTATGGGAAATGGTTGGTGATATCATCATTATCTTGATAGACAAGTAAGAATTCATACAACCGAAGTGTCCCAATACTTGTTCATATGGTATGTAATCTGATTTGTAGACAGGCTTGGTTAAATTCTATGACCAGTTGAAAAAGAGTCAAAACAACTTCAATAATGAAATTTAAGTCGATCATATTTACATCTTACATTATATAAGACATTTTTATTCAAATTAGGAATTTACATCTCTCAAATCATAATGTTTGTAATTGATTTGAATTTCAACATGATTTTTGAATAATAGATTTAAAATATAAAAAATAATATATTTTCCTGACTTTCTATTTTTCATTTGAACTTAATTTTTTGTCAAGTTGGGTTTAAGTGATAGATGTATTTATATTTTAAACCAAATCAATTATATTGATCAAATAAAATCAAACCCCTACTAGCCTGTCATCTCTCTGCTGCAAGCGCTTGTAAATGGAATTTCCAATTCTCTTATAGTAGTATGTCTGATAGGTTTGATATGGTCCCTTTAGACATTGTTCTGCTAAGCTTCGAATATTATCATCGCACATTTCATCGATTTGACGTTTTATGCTGCCAGTTTCACAATTCTTTGGCTTTCCATTGGATCTCCTCCTGTATTGTGAAAAATGCATTTTAAGGGCACACTTCTATTTACCATATTTGTCCGTGTAAAAGACCCCCCATCCCCATGCACAACACCCGGGGTGTTACACAGCTTTATAGCACCCTGGGGTGCTATGCTAGGTGGAAAAATCTGTAAAAATGTACCTAAATATGTAGGTATGTTCCCAGAAAATGAAAGCACACAGGCGTTTTACATTCGATATGTATCACAGCATTGAGCTAACAACTGGGTGTTATAAAAGTTTTCAAAAAAGGTTGCCGTAAAGCACCTCAAATTTGTACAACACCTGGGTGCTTTACACGGAGAAATACGGTATTAAGCAGTAAAGCTAAGGAAAAAAACACATCTAGAGGAACAAGCAAATTACAAATACACCGTCATGAACAACTCCTTTCATACATTTCATTGTTACATTGGCCCACGAGATACACACATAATGGCCAGTATACTAACACAAATGCTTGTCAACACCATTCCAGAACTTAAGCACAGTTGTTTTTTCAAAGATTTAAGCAGATTTAACTCTTAAGCATTTGATACAGCCAATACACTACTGTTATTTGTATGGGAGCACTATGGTTGTTGTGAGTTTGTACATAGTGGTTGCTGCCCACATAACCACAAGCCAGAAAAAACACATCATAAATTACGGGTTTGGGGACATAAGCCAAGTAGCCAGTAGCTCATTAGCAGGTGCATATCCAATAGGTCCTCTGTATAGAACAGTGCCATTTGGGGATGACAGGTCATTCCACTTGTCACCATCCAGTGTGCCAAGTAGCCCAACCACTTTGCCTTTGGTGTAGGATTTCTGCAATGAATTGCACCCATTAACCAGACTTCAGGAAAAGGTGCATGGGGGTAACTTATTCCCTTTTTCTTGATTTTTGACAAAGAATGAGTAACAGTTTAGAACTGAAAGTTTCTGAAAGGTAATGTCAGTGGGCAGTCCTGCACCTTGTAAAGTGCCAAGTAAAGTGTCAAATATAATCACAGGGGAAGGCAGCTCTCCAACAACTTGCTGCCAGGATGCTTGGCAAACATAAAAAAATGAGACCACAGTTTGGTGTGGTTGCCCATAAAGTTGTATGATTGCAGACATCAACAAATTCATTTACAGGTATGTTTTAAATGGTAAACAATCAAAAGTATCATGTTGTGACAACAGCAACCAGGTGCCAATTTCACATGTGTACAAGTAGAAAGTCAAGAGAGAAGAGATAAAAAATTTTTAACTGATAAGCTTAATGTTATATCAAATTTTACCAAAAAAGTTCAAAAATATGAATTTTTGTACAGTTTTTCTAAAATTCTACAAAAAATTTAGATTGTAATACTTTATTTTATTCATTTTGTTTTATTTTTCTCATGTTTTCCATTTAATTATATAAAAAATTTCTGAGATTTTGCCAACCCTATGCATGACACAACGGCACTCAGCACTCTCCACCATTTTCTATAACTTTTCCATCACTAATGCAAGGGCACACTCACAGTTGGGAATGTGAATGTCCAGCTGGCACACCACCAATTAGTCCGCCCTGCGATGCGCAGTCCAAGCGTAGTGTCGACCAAGTAGCCTCCTGGAAATCGATCGATTCTGATTTTCTTGCCAGTTCTGCGCTCCGTGAATTCATATGGAATGCTCACTGGCCTGCCATTTACCTGAAACACAGCAACAAATGGGTGTGTGATCAACGATGGGTAAGTTCTCCAAATAAAAACACTTTCTGTGTTTTGAGTTTTTGAAAAATGAATACCTGTGTTTTGAGTTTTTTTCATGAAAAAAACTTGAGTAACTCTGTTTTTATTTAAGTGTTTTTTGAAAAAACTCTAGTTTTTCCAAAAAGTTATGTTTTACAGCATTTCAACGCGAAAACAGGTTGAATGCACAATCTGAATGACTTACCTTAGGAGACACTTTTCCACCCTGCAGAACTACTTTCTGGTTGTATATTTCCAGAGTGACCTTTAACAGGCAGGAAGCTATGCTGAGTGGTGAAGCGTACCTGGAAATGAGACACTTTACAGCAAATTTAAAATTAGTCACGCATAGTGATGGAAAAGCGCCAGGAAAAATGGCGCCAGGCGCCTATGGCGCCATGGCACCGTTCAAAGAATTGGCGCCGGGCGCCAGAGAAAATGGCGCCAGGCGCCAATGGCGCCATCTGAAAAAATGGCGCCGGGCGCCAGAAACAATGGGGCCAGGCGCCAACGATAAAATACACTAATGCATTTCAGAAGCATTTATAGGAGTAAAAGGTGTTAGGTATACTTTTTTCTGATCGTGAACAGTCACAAAAACTCATCCCATCATGAATATAATATACCACATTACCTGCAAATACATCCAGAGTCCAGGGGGGTTATTATTGCAATCTTGATTTTGAGGGGGGTTAATTCAAGGGGGCTTAGTCCCTAGGAAATCTATTATGTCGCTATAATTTTTCTGAGAATATATAATCTATTCACTGTTTGTCACATACTCAGGCAGACAAATGTAGAATGTAGAATGTAGATGTGGAGTATTGCAGGAGGGGTCTATTTTTGCCCCGGCTCATGCAGGCCTGGGGGTATTTCGAGGCGGGGGTGTATTTTGAGGGGGGGCTATTTCAAGCAAATACGGTACATTTATATTCAAAAATTCTATTGGGACCAGTGTTTTTTGTTTACTTTTCTTGTGCACTTGCATATAATGCACTTGAATATGGGAAAATATGATTCTCATTACGGCATCTTGGCGCCCATTCAAAACAATGGCGCCGGGCGCCAAATTGGCGCCAGCGAAAATGGCGCGAAGCGCCAAGGGCGCCATGGCGCCATCCGAAATAATATCGCTAGGCGCCAGATGGCGCCACAGAAAAGGGCGCCAAGCGCCAATGGCGCCATGGCGCTGGCGCCCTTTGGCCCCATTAAAGGCGCCAGCGCCATGGCGCCATTACATCACGCACCATTAGCAAAGCGTTTGATACGTAAATGTGAGCTGTCATGATTACGAAATGCAAAATACTCCCTCGCATCGCAAACAGTATCAAAGTCAAACTCACTTATTCTCACCATAGATCACGAATTGATCAAAAGTGGCATCATCAGTTGATTTTGCGAGTATATGCTCGCCATTGAGTTGAGCGTGGTGAGTGTTCCCATCCCAGGTACGATAATGTGGGTCACCGCATGCGCTCGAATGTGTACACTGGTCACCTATTTACATTTGGAAGCATTGTGCATGTAAAATTTTGATGTTTCAAAGGGGTACGTTAAGTTGGTGAAGGTGTGACATGTTGGTTTGTAATTTTGAGCATGGCATAGATTTCAAAGGTTCCATGCATGTGATAGTTTTATCCACTTTCAAAATATCCCACAATGGGTACAATCGAAACCGGCGGAGCGGACCAAAAACGATTAAGCCGGAATTACAGCTCAGCGGCGTTTGACGTGAAATTGATTACATCAAAATAGACATAGGTACAGCGTTGAAATTTCAGAATTTGATAGTTCTAGTAATTGTGTGTAATGTCCTAAAAAATTAAGAAAATAATTATTATTTAATAAGTTATTAATTTTACTTCAAAATTTACACATTCTACGTCAACATTTCACCTCAAACATTTTACGTCACCAAAAAATTTTGACGTTAAATTAATAACTAAAGTCGGCAGACGTATCGCCCTACAAACATTTGCGTCAATCTCTCCAGTGGAGACTGCATGACGGCATTAGGTATTGTGACGCAATATTTTAACGATTGGAATGGATCGGGTCACGTATGAAAACTTGGCCCTTATCCCAGTTACCAGTTGCGTATTATACAAATGAGAGTGAAAACTGAAAGTTAGCTAAAAATCGTTAAAATTTGCTTCGCTTTGCCAATTTCCACCTTCATAATCACTATTTTGGTTTTTATTCATGGTTATATAGCTATTGTGAGCCTATTTTATTCATATTAATAGCGGATTTCGAAATTTTGGCCGGCTGCCAAGTTCTCTTCTGTTGAGCCAACAAATGAAAAATAAAATAAAAACAAAAACGGTAGTTTGAACGGCAAAACGGTAGTTTGAACGGTCAAATTCTTTACGAGCAACGTTGAAAATGTAGATAACTAGGGCGTGGCACGCACGGACGCAGCGAAACGTCCATTTTTCTTTTAATATGATTTTCTTTTTCAATTTCTAGCGTCCGCGTGGGACACAAGTTTCGTTGTTCGCTCTATTCACGAGCGAATTCTAACTCTCCGATTTTGTAGGGTGAAATGTCCGCCGACTTTACTTAAATAATGATTATTTGGTAAAAATTTTTTTGGGACATTATACACAATTACTAGAACTATCTAATTCTGAAATTTAAATGCTGTAGCTTTGTCTATTTTGATGAAATCAATTTTACGACGTCATCATTTCACGTCAAACTCAGCTGAGCTGTAATTCCGGCTTTAAGGACATTGTGGGGCACACAACACACGTTGCATGACTTACCTAATAGCTAAGGTGAATATCGACATCTGATGTTTTGAAGCACTCATATACCATATTTCCTCGAATAACCCCCCCTCGTAATCCCCCCTCAAAATGGGCACTGTGAATTAATAGACCCCCCCTCGAAATACCCCCCCCCCAAATTGAGTGTAAACAGAACGTACCTCACAAAAGCTGCCGTTTGTTATTCAGGCAATGCAGAACTAACACAGGTAAAAACAATGACTTTGTGACGTATGAACAGTGTTTATACCATCTACAAACTTATATAAGTATAGAAACACTTATTCTTGTCGATTATCGTTGCATTGTTCTACGTCTGCGTACCTTACAAACAACGAATTAGCACTGGGATTTCAAAAAATTTCTGTCGAAATAATTACCCCCCCCCCCCCCTCGAATTACCCCCCTCGAAATACCCCCCTCAAAATTCTCACTCCCCCTGGGAAAAAATAAACCCCCTGGGGGTATTTCGAGGAAACACGGTTGGTAAAAAGAAAACTCACTATGCTGGTAACACATGCATATATTACCATCACACTTGCCGCCACAGTCTTCATCATTTGGGTCAATTACCTGATCGGCATCACATCTGGTGCCAGTTTCGCAAAATGAGAAGTGAGAAGTGAAATGGCAAAGGCGACGTAAAAAAAAGAATAAAAAGCAATTTCTCTTCGCTTTCGCCATTTCACTTGCCAATCCACTTGCCATTTCACTTCGCCTTTGCCATTTCACTTCTCACTTCTAATTTTGCGGAACTGGCACCTGTTTGCACATTGTGAATCTTTATCGGCCTGGCTGTTTCCATTTTTATCGCACGGGTCTTGGCCATTGCCAGTGCCTTCAGCTAGCAGCCCCACCAGTGGACACGTTGCCTCTGTGTGATGAATAAATTGGTGGAGTTGAATATTTAGCTTTGTTGATATGGGTTGTGATAAATATTTGAGCAGCTGATAGCAGTATTGGTTTTTGAATTGTTTGCTGGCTGATCAATCACATTTCTGAATTTCAGAGCAAAAAAAATGAAGTTATGAAGTGTGGATGCACAATGCACATACCGTATTTCCTCGAAATACCCCCGGGGGGTTTATTGTTTCAGAGTGAGAATTTTGAGGGGGGGTTAAACGAGGGGGGGGGGTATTTCGAGGGGGGGGGTTTATTATTTCGCCAGCAATTTTTTGAAATCCCAGTACTAAAATGTCGTCTGAAACGTACGCAGACGTCGAAAAATGCAACAAAAATCGCCATTTATAAGACTCTAAAGACATTTATAAGTGTGTAGACGTACAAACACTGTTCTCACATAACAGAGTCATCGTTTTTAACGTGTGTTCTGCATTGTCGGGATGACAAACCGCAGCCTTTGTCATTTACGTTATCTATACACTAAATTTGGGGGGGGGGTATTTCGAGGGGGGGGGGGCGGTTTATAAGTTCATAGTGTCCATTTTGAGGGGGGTATTTCGAGGGGGGGGGGTATTTCGAGGGGGGGGGTATTTCGAGGAAATACGGTATTTACAGCAATCTTAGTCTGCTTGACAAGCTTGTTTTTTTCCATGCTTCCATCATGTTTCTTTAATGTTTATTTAGTATTTTTATGGGAAAATGACATGATTTCTTCAAGGTTTCAGTATTTTAGCAACAACAAATTGTGATTTGACATTTTTGAAATACATCTTCTGTACATGTGTACTTTTCAAAAGAATGCATACAGGTTAGCAAGGGTACTTTTTAAACAGTATATGTTAATTTACACAGTACTTAAGTATCTGTATTTTTCGAGTAAATGTAAATACATTTTAACAACTGTGCCATTTTTCCCCAGGAAAGTGTAAAAACAAGTACTTTTCCCCTGGAAAACGTAAAAGCGTTACTACTTTTTACATGTGAGAGTGCGTTTTACGCTGGAATAGATGAATTGAATATATGTCGTTGTTTAGAGATAATTTGGTATTTTTAAGAAAAAATGATATGATTTCTTCAAAATTTTCTTAATTTAGCAACAGAAAATTGTGATTTTGGCAAAAAAACAAACATTTTCTCTGTACGCGTGTACTTTTAAAATGTACGCGTAAAAGTGAGTACATTACTTTTTTCAAAAGTATATGTAAATGTATTTACCGCGTACTCACGTACGCGTATTTTTCGAGTAAAATTACGTACATTTTAACAACTGTGGTGGACAGACTCGCATCCAAACTCACCAACGGACACAAAGCTGGCTGCGATGGCAGCGACCAGCGCCAGTAGCACGCACGGCTGCATTTCTGGTTCGCTGTTGATTTGGCTGTTGATTCGGGTTTCGGTTCGGGTTTCAGTTTCGGGCTGGTTGATGTCCGGTCTCCGTGTTTGATCACAACTCTGATTGGGCCCTGCTTTTATACTCGCTCAGAATGCTTGCGCACTGTTTTTGTGCCACTGCGATCCGTGCACTTTTTGTGGGCATCGTGACGTTATTACTGCACTCTTTCTGATTTTATTGCGAGTATTCTTTTGAGCCCCTGGAGTAGTGGTGTAAAATTTTCGATTTTGGATTTTATTTTAGATCCTGAATTTTTCATTTTATTTTCATTTTATTCTTCAATTTTCCATTTTATTTTAATTTAATTTTTATTTTATGCTTTAGATTGTGACCATATGTGTTTTTTTTGTAAAATTCATGTTACTAAAATTGTAGTAAAATTGTATAAAATTGTATTTTATTTTGATTTTATTCTTCAATATTCCATTTTACACTGGAAGACATAATAGATACCATTTTTTAGTGATAATCTAGTATTTTTTTGAAAAATGATATTATTTCTGCAAGAGTTTCTTATTTTAGCAACACAAATTGTGATTTTTGCAACAAAAAATACATTTTCTCATACGCGTGTACTTTTAAAATGTACGCGTACAAGTAAGTACATTACTTTAAAAAAGTACATTATATGTAAATGTTTTTATCGCTTAATCGCACATTTTAACAACTGTGGTGTTGACTACACCGCCACAAAATTTCAGCGTGCTACGCCCATAGGGGATTTTGGGGTTAGCATTTTGGGGGGGGGGGTTCGCCAGTCAGCACGTGTTAATAACTCCGGAACCGCTTGGCGAAAAATGTTGAAATTTGGATATATTATGGTTTCAGGTCGGGGCTCTTTCAGATTTCGACGATTTTTTTCTACGACCCCACAGACCGGAGATAGGGGGGGGGGGGTCTATAAAAACACTGTCATTTGCGTTTTTTTGGGTGTCGCCGAGAACATGCAAACTTTGAACATCAATAGCTCGGTCATTTGTGAACCGATTTTAGTCATTAAAATGTTAAAATGATCACAAATAGTCGGAGAGTCCATTTCT
>OZ038454.1:5490091-5579091 GCA_964036195.1 Sphaerolaimus hirsutus | reverse complement strand
TACTACACTCCTGTTTACCTCGATCCGCACCTTTGTGATTTTTTTATAAAAAGTTTTGTCACGCCCCCCACCTAACTTTACAGCGAATTTCATCCCATACAAAAAGTAGCCCAAAGAGTTGCCTAAATGTCCATTGGGGCACCCCCCATTGTAACGCCATGTGGGCTGTGTAAATGGCCCACACATTTTTTTATACCAAAATGCAGTGATCACCTTTTCCCATACCCGTTTCGTAAAATGATCATATTCTGTCAGTCAAGACCGGAAAACTGCTTGAAAGACATAAAAGAGTCCTAGCTTAGAGCCAAATGCCATTTCAACGGCTTATTTCGAGATAGAAATAAGATTAGGACATTTTCAATTTGTTCTGATTTGTACAGCAGATCACGATCAGCTGTGTTTGTGATCGCTTTATCTGCTCATGCTACATCTGTTCACACAGAGTATGCTTCTGTCTGAAAGAGAAATCCTGAGGCATTTTTTTAGTACTGACTCCACTTGAATACAGCCCCCCACACAAGAGAATTGAAGGAGCGAAATTTAAAACACATGGTACATTTTGTCCAGGGAAGAAAATTAGTAGTAAGAAGAATTGAGCAATTGTTTTTAAATTTCGCACCTTCAATTCTCTTGTGTGGGGGGCTGTATTCAAGCGGAGTCAGTATTTAAAAAATGCCTCAGGATTTCTCTTTCAGACAGAAGCATACTCTGTGTGAACAGACATAGCATGAGCAGATAAAGCGATCACAAACACAGCTGATCGTGATCTGCTGTACAAATCAGAACAAATTGAAAATGTCCTAATCTTATTTCTATCTCGAAATAAGCCGTTGAATTGGCATTTGGCACTAAGCTAGGACTCTTTTATGTCTTTCAAGCAGTTTTCCGGTCTTGACTGACAGAATATAATCATTTTACGAAACGCGTATGGGAAAAGGTGATCACTGCATTTTGGTATAAAAAATGTGTGGGCCATTTACACAGCCCACATGGCGTTGCAATGGGGGGTGCCCCAATGGGCATTTAGGCAACTCTTTGGGCTACTTTTTGTATGGGATGAAATTCGCTGTAAAGTTAGGTGGGGGGCGTGACAAAACTTTTTATAAAAAATCAAAGGTGCGGATCGAGGTAAACAGGAGTGTACGTTTACCCGAAATACCCGGTTATTTGGGTATTTATATTTATGTTTACGTTTTCCAAAAATACCATTACGTTTTTGTTACGTTTTCCTGGCACAATTACCCGGCTACCAGAGAAAACGTAAAAATCGTATGGAAAATGCACAAAAACAGTGCATTTTTGAACTTTTTTCTGATACAATAAGTACAGTTTATATTTTTGGCCAATTAGCTGCTTAATTGTTTGATAAATAACATAGGTAAGCAAAAATGTGATCGTATTAGCAGAGAAATGCTTGAAATAGGAAAAACAAAGGGTTTTTTCAATGTATCTGATCACGGGTTGTGCACTTCAAAGAAATTTTTACGTTTACGGTTTTTTTACGTTTACCCGTGTATTTTAAAGGTATTTTACGTTTTCAGTATTAATACTCAATTTAGAAAAGGTATTTACGTTTACGTTTTCCGAAAATACCAGTATTTGTACAACTCTGGTTAAAACTGCCACAAAACCAATGAAAACTACTACCAGTGATAATGTGTATACTGCAGCGACATTACACCTTACAATGAAATCTACCATATCCCATCTGAATAAATGAACATACATATAAAATTTCATCATAATTATCAAAGCAATTTGATAAATATGATGAAAAATTTTTATGTTTGTTCTTTTATTCAGGTAGGATATGGTAGATTTCATTGTAAGGTGTAATGTCGCTGTAGTATATGTGAAATTACACGCTCCCGCGCAATCATTTCGCAAACAGATGAATTTTGCAATTCTGAACACGCACCAAGATGTTCAGCTGCTGTTTAAAGGCTTAGATGTAGGTGTTGAAAAAACGCTGTTTAAAAACTTTAAGATTCCTAGAAAATTTCGGTTATTTCGGGTATTTACTTCGGTTCCGGGTATAAGTGCCGGTTCTCGGTTCCGGTTCGGTTCTCAAGCTCGGTTCCGGTTCTCGGTTCCAAAATAGTGCTCGGTTCTCGGTTCGGTTCGGTTCGGTTCGGGTCGGTTCGGTTCCCCAACCCTACTGGATACGTCCATCAGTATCAACACCAAAAACCTGGAAAAA
Organism: Sphaerolaimus hirsutus; assembly: GCA_964036195.1. Lineage (NCBI taxonomy): Eukaryota > Metazoa > Nematoda > Chromadorea > Monhysterida > Sphaerolaimidae > Sphaerolaimus > Sphaerolaimus hirsutus. The sequence continues at coordinate 5,576,891 of OZ038454.1, read as the reverse complement.
TCCAAAAACTGAATACGCCCGACCACACCTCTGTTCCCCATGGGCTCCATGCCTCCCATGCTCCATCTGGCCGTGCAAATCAATTTCAGCGGCGTGTCGGTGATGGTTATGTTCCTGGTGCCGAACCCGCTCAAGGTGCTCATCATGGCGGCCGTGTTCTTGGTGCCGGACTCGTTCAAGGTGCTCATCGTGGCGGCCGTGTTCCTGGTGCCCATGATATTCATGGTGTTCGTGTTGGTGAAAGTGATCTATGGGGTCATCTGAAGGAGTGTACGGTCTTTCTTCCATTTTGACATTGCCGCGAAATTCCGGACTGGCTGGTTGCCTGTAAATTTTTGAGTTTGGTTTGAGAATTTTTTAGAAAATTGGTTTGCACGTGTAGATGTGAAATACGAGGTATTCCTGTGTGAGAATAATTTATATGTTAAGTTTAGATATTTCTTCCTACACCCCGTCAGCTATGAAATTGGCCAATCAGAGACTCATCAAAAAGCTGACGGTTGTAGATTTTCATTTTTTATACATATTTGCATTCTGACACAACAGCAAACAAAATGAAAATTCCAGCACATAATATTTACCTTTGCAAAAATTGGACCCTTTCAATCTGATGTCGCGCGTACAAATCGTTCGGCGAGTGCACTTCGCCGCAGTTCGCAAAAGTGTCCACGTTTTCGGTCAACTGAGTTGCCGGTTGAGATAGCAAAGATGGCGGCGGAAGTTGCAGCAGCGGGGCGCGCACTGAATGCGACCTGGAGAATTTTTTTTCGAGAGAATTGTGTGATTTTCGTCGCAATATAAGCCAATACCAATGTGAAGGATAAATTTTAGAATAGGATAATATCTAAGTACAGGGACCCCCAAAATACCACTTAAAACGTAACATGTCTGATACAAATTGTCAAATGCCCTGTAAAACGCGTAATAATTTTATTGGGCAGCCGGCACTTTCCATTTTTAATTTGCATAATTTGAGAGAAGGTTGTGACATTCATAAGAAATTATACTGTGTGCGAAACTGTGCCATTACGCATGTAAACCCATCACGCATGTAGAACAGTTATAGATACATAATACCTCCAGTGGTAAGAAAGAGGAGAGTAACCACCCTCCAAACCGCTCAGCTATCTATCTATAACAGATGCAATTTTTTTAGTTACTTTCCTTTGAACAGCCCCTCCCCCCTGCAAATTACCTAGCTATCTAGCAACCTATCTGGAGCGCTTTTGAGCAATTTTACCCTAATTTTCACACAAAGTCACTAATTTTCATATTTTTTTTAGATTTTTACCTGTAAAATCACTAGGTCATGTGTGTTATTGTATATTTTCAGCATGCCGGGTAAAGTTAAATGCGTGCCGGTTCTACATGCGTGATGGGTTTACATGCGCAATGGCACAGAGTCACTGGCCCCAGGGGTTTACACAGCAGCGAACAAGCAACATTCCGTTTACTATCCTAGCTGAACTTGACTATGCAATTTAATTGACAAGTCAAATTACCATATGAAATTTCAAATTACCATATGAAATTTCACAATGTTTAAGAAAAGCTTCCTAACCTCTGATGATGTTCCTGGGGCATTTGGTCCCGTTCAAATTCGGGTCTGGGCGGATGCGGAAATAACATGGGATTGACATCTGGCGATTTTCTGGAATGGGGGGGGTGGTATTTAGAAAATTTGGAGCCCAATGATTTGTATTGGTAAAATGTAGAAAAAGTAAATATGCCGTCAAACAAATTTTTCATGGACGATAGTCGCCATTTTCCATACGTAAATGCTTTTAGTTCCCATATCTACATAGATTTTGAAGATATTGATTTTTGGATAGCATGTAAATATAGATGCTGCCTTTTACACATGCAATAGAATATAAAAATACGTCCAATTGTATGTGAGAAACTTCAATTACATGAAAAATAGACTGTGGAAACGTCCCCTCCCATACATACTCCTTATCAGATCTCCGCGATTCCTTTCTCTCTTTTCTACTGGCTTCTTGGCGCTTAGCCAACAAAGTTTTCATCGATTTCAACAACTCTTCAGTTTCTTTACGATGCGGCGTGTAGTTCTGTGTTTCGGCCGCCTGAATGTTTTTATTACGTTTCAAAATTAACTATAAATATTATAAAACAATAATTCAAAATTATATTTCCAGTAAATGTGCAAAAATGTGGATAAATGAGTATTTTACAAGGTGGGAGATTAAATTGTTTGACTATACTATTGAATCATTCCTTTCCTAACTATTTTTTTAAATTCACACCGTAAAAGCTTTAACAAGGGTTTTCTATAAAAGTGAGTTGGATCTAAAAAAGAAAACACCAAACAATTTTTTTTAGAACAGCCACTTTTTACAAAACAATGTAAAGACAATAGGATAATCTAAAACATTTCTGTGCAGAATTTCAATTAACAAACTCTCAGTCCCAGTAGTCGCAATTTGAAAAATGAAAAATATTAAAAGTAACATACATCACCAGTATGCACTTAAAAATAAATTTTAAAAAAATCATCACCAACCGTCAACGCTTCAGCAAAACCTTTCAAAACATCATCATCATCATTATCCTCCCTCTGCGCGCAATTTCCTTCTGTTTCCTCGCTAAACTCCGCCCTCCGAGGGGCCAAAAACTTATCGACTTGCGCCAAAGCTGCACTCAAGTCCCTGGAAAAGTCGCTTTGACTTCTCTGAAAGTTATGTCCCACTTGTTGGTGATTTTGGCTCGGATTATTGGGCAGATCGAAACGGACGATGTCCGCACTTAGCTGAGACACGGCCGCCTGAGTGGTTGAAATTGCAAAACTTGATGGAAAATTTAACAGAAGACAAAAATTTGATTTACAGTTACATGTTCGAACGCATAACTGTAAATTTCAGAGTGAGGTGTGCCACAGAGAGTTTACCAGCACGAAATGTTCCACCTATTTATCTAGGCATATAAATATGTCAAAAGCTTCCAGCTAGCTATCTAACATTTAAGCTGATGTACTACCCACTCCGGAAAAAATTCAGATGTGCAAAACAATTACACAAAAAAAAGAATTTCAACCAACCTCAGGATTATCCGCACTGCCATGCGAATGGTCCACAACTTTTCTTTCCGTAATTGGCCGCATGCCAAAATCTGGCGGCGGGGGCATGGGAAATTGTCCGGCAAAGTAATTACCCTCGTCGATTTCATTCTCATCGTCGTCCCAATCGGGAGGCGGCGGGGGCGGAGCCTGAATTTCCGGTGGAAGAATTAACCGTACGTACCGTAACTCCAAAGTTACCGTAATAAATACACTGACAAGTACCAAGTTTTTCAAAATACCTTTTCGAAACAACCGTACCATACCGTAATCTTCAAAGTTTACTTGCCATCATTGATACATTATGCCAATACAAAATATGCTTAATGTTCTATTTACCCCAGTTTTCATATTTACCGAATTGTACCCCTTGCTGCAAAAATGACGCCTTCAATCTGTTTACCGCAAAATGGGAGACTTATCGCACCGCACCATTTACCGTTATTTTCATGGTTTACCAATTACCAATGATACTTTGCGGCAAAGCAAACTATAGCTCACTGTTTTATTTACCCCACTATTCGTATCTACGGTACAGCACCGGTTAACGCTAAAACAAAATCTTACTACCTCCTATCGCAGAATGGCAAATTTACAGCACCGTTTGCCACCGTACCTCAATTTGCCAATTTTCCGCCGCTGCCATAGTATTCGTGGTAGGAATCGGCGTGGAAAAGTTGCCGCTTGACTCCGGTTCGGGTTCGAGATTTTTTGGCGAAATTACTGCCATCTGAAGTTTGGGGCAAGGTTTTTCCACGTGTGTACAATGCATAGTGATGCCACATTGACACATTTTGTGTAGTGGTTGGGCAAAATTGATCGTAATTGACTGGGACGCAGGGACGTATCCAGGATTTTTGAGCGGGGGGGGCTGCTTGTTTACGGAGGCCGGCGAGGGGGGGGGGCTCAGCCCCCCCCCCCTAAAATTTTAGCTACATAGTGGCGGAATGGCGCCATGGCGCTGGCGCCATTAGTAGGCGCCACGCCATGGCGCCATTGGCGTTAGCGTCAGCGCCATGGAATGCTGTATATGTATGTAAATATACATACAGAACAGCAAAAAAACACAACATTGCGTGTATTTATAACGATTTGTGGCCACCTGGAGCAAATCCGATGATAATACCTTATGTCTGGTGAAGAATGCGCGCTTGCGCGCAAAAATTTTTACGCTGACGTTGAAAAAGTCGCATTTTCTGGTCACTTTTTGGTCTCGCCCCGGGAGGGGGGGGGGCTGCAGCCCCCCCCGCCCCCCCCCTGGATACGGCCCTGCTGGGACGTAGCTAGGATTTTTGAGCGGGGGGGGGCGGATTGTATACGGAGCCCGGCGAACGGGGGGGGGCGGCGCCCCCCACCTAAAATTTGACCCCTGTAGTAAAGGAATGGCGCCTTGTCGCCAGCGCGATTCGTAAGCGCCGCGCCATGGCGCCATTGGCGTTGGCAATGGCGCCAAATACCGCTGTACGGCCGCCCCCCCCCCCCGCCCCGCTGGCTACGTCCTTGGTAATCGATTGTCCCGCGTCACAATTTATGACCAAAAAAAATAAACCGTTCACTTCACTGATGTTTAGGGTTCAAACGGGATTGACTTTTCGGGATCGGGATTGTTTTTTTTGAGATTTCGGGATCGGGATTGGCCGGGATTGGGGTCACGGGATCGGGATTGGCATTTTTTCGGGATCGTGATTGGGGTCTTGGGATAGAGATTTAGGCCAATGTTTTGGCATTCACAGTTGTTCATAAAGGTCTAAAAACACTGTTGGATGCCAGAAACGTGGCATCAAATGTACGCTGGGGGTTTGTGTTCACATTTTTGCATGCAAAAACGTCGTTTTTTCACTTTTGATAATTTCCACTAATTTTTCCGGGATCGGGATCCCGGACTTTGGAGTTTCTCGGGATCGGGATTTGAAAAGTTTCGGGATCGGGATCGGGACTGCTAAATCCCGGAATTTCACGGGATCGGGATCCCGTTTGAACCCTACTGATGTCCTCCAAAATTTCGCACAGTAACGACCAATCTTCCCGATATAATTTGGACAAATTTTATGGGTAGTAAAATTTCTGATGGGTCCCCGCCAGGGTTCAATCGAAAAAAGTGGATATCTTCTGTTCCCTGTCTCGAAAAATAATTCAAACAATACGAAAAACAAAAAAGTCGGTCCAATATGAACATTTAGCACGCCGCTATGAAGAAAACACCCAAAAACCCACTTCCACAGTGCTGACACTATTGGAATGGTCGCTGGGCGCGGGCGAGCCGGCCAATTTCCTATTTTCCCGTTCGTCCACATCCACGGACGCATTCGCCGCCGTCGCCGCTGGCCCACCGAAACTGGAAGTGCGAAAACGGTACGGTCAGCATTTCCGGTGGATTCGTTTCTCCGGTGTGGATTGGATAATTATAAAGCGATCGGAGATATCTTCAAAGGAGAAAATCTCGGCGATTTTTCTAGCCTCTTTTTTAAATATAGGGCAGCTTAAAAAATCAACCAATTTTTCAAACCAATTTTTTAAACCAATCCTAGCCCAGAGATTGGTAGCCAGTTTTCAAAACAAAGTTTTTCATCAGAAAATGTTCAAAAAATCACTCACGCATCATGTATCTCCTGCGACGGGCTATACCTTTCATCAATTTCATTTCCGCTTTCATCGCTCCCAATTTTATCAATCATAGTTTTCACTCGAACACCGGTTTTCAACTTGACTTTCAGTTTGGTTTTCGCGTGCCCCGGTGTTATAAGCAATGGTTGCCCCTCGAAAATTTGTGCCGATACCAATTTTTGCTGCGCGGGCTTTTTTATGCCTGTATCTGAAAAATGATGAAAATTTTAAGTGTAAAATACAGAAAAAATGTGAACAATAAAGCGGAGATTAGAGCTCAGCGTGATTTTGACGTAAAATGATGTCATAAATTAATTACATGACTGTGGGTGATGCTACAGGTCGACAATTTTTTACGGATAATATATGTATCAAGACCTTAATCGTATTTAATACTGAGTGTTATCAGCCACAGCTACAGCTACAGCGAATTGAAAAATTCAATTTTTTTCATTTCACGTCATCATTTTACGTCGGGGAACTAATATTACATTTTACGTCAATGGTTGCATGCGATCATTGACATGAAATGTAAAATTAGTTCCCTGGCGTAAAATGATGACGTAAAATGAAAAAAAATTTATTTTTCAATTCGCTGTAGCTGTAGCTGTGGCTGATAACACTCAGTATTGGACACGGTTAAGGTATTGATTAATACATTATCCAAAAAAAATTGTAGACCTGTAGCATTATCCACACTCATGTAATGAATTTTACAACGTAATTTTACATCGTCATTTTACGTCAAATTCACGCTGAGCTCTAATCTCCACTTAATAGTAAGTATTACCAATACTAGATTTACCGTCACTTGACATTTTAACTTATCACTTACACGTTTTTTCATTGTCTACTTGCAGAATTTGCGACAGTAAAAATCACAGCATGAAAATATGAAAAGCAAAGATCATTTCAATTATGTAGTTTATATAACGTGGAACAGTTACATTGCTTCCCGAAGCTTGAATTAAGAGAAAATCCCAGCCAATGGATATTTGAATTGCACAAAATTCAAAACCATTTATTTACACGTTTACCGTAACGATGCGAAACTTTATTTGCACATACTTGAAACTTTTGTCTCAAAAGGTAGACACATAGAAACATGTGTTATAACAAACGGTTTTGAAGTGCTAGCGATTTGCAAATACAGTACAACAGGAAAATTTGGTTCAACGTCTCGATAGTTTTGGACGCGGAATTAAAAATACAGAAGGAATTTTAAAAATAATTTAAATAATAATTTATTTTAAAATACAAATCAAATTTAATATCATGTTTTCATATGCAGTAACATTTTGAGAACCCGTTGAAAAAAATGGAAAACAAATCCATTTTCAGCGGAAAAAAATATGACAAACCTGCAGGTTTTTCGGTCGGCTCCAAATTTCCGCCAAAAACAGGCGCCAAATTTGCACCCATTCGATTTTTGTGCTGACTATTTTTGATTCGCTGCAGTCTGGCCGTTTCGCGGTCCACTTTCTCCTCGCTGGTTGTGTTCAATTTTGCCGACACTGAAAATATTTAAATACATTTGAATACCGTACATCCTTGAATACAGGGTTGGTTTTATAAAAATCATTTGTATACAAATTGTATAAAAATTGTATAAAAATGTATTTTATTTTTATTTTATTCTTGTTTCATTTTATTTTATTTTATTTTATTCCAAAATAATAATAAAATAATAAAATGGACCATTTTACAAAAATTTTACAAAAACATCAGATACTTGCATGCAAGGTCAGAAAAATGTGATAATTAGACCTAAACATAAAAAAACGTGTGACAAATTTTTCCATTACTTTGCAAAAGTTGCATGCAGTAGGTATTGTTAGCTAGTTGGAAGTGTTAAGTTACAATTATTGATAAGAATGGTTTGCATTTTCAGTAGAGGGATTACTGGAGTGTGCTGGGCGCATTTGTAAAACCGCATGCAACATGTCAATTGTCATGACAAATGTAGTAAAGAGTCAATTGGCATCTCAAATGTCAAGCAAAGTATAATTGTCATGACAAATGTCTTGCAGAGTGTAAATTGTGTATCTGAATCTTATGTTTTGGTATCCAAACCTTATATTTTGGTATCCAAATCTTATGTTTTTGTATCCAAATGTTCACATAAGATTTGCTTACAAAAACAACAATATTTGGATACAAAAGATAAGATTTGGATACAATTTGATTCACAGTTTCCACTTATATTTGTCATGACAATTGACACTTACTTAACATTTTCATGAAAATTGACACTTTCCATTCCATTTCTTATGACATTTTGACTCTTTACATGGCTTGGGACTGCCCCAGCTCCGCGAATGAACAGGTTGAACTATAAACAACAGAACAAAATTTTACAAAAAATATGAATTTTTATACAATTTTTACAAAAATATGAATTTGTATACAATTTTACAAAAATTTTACAAAGATTCGAATTTTTATTTTTATTTTGAAATTTTCCATTTTATTTTATTTTATTCTTCAATTTTCCATTTTATTTTTATTTTATTTTTATTCTTTTCTGAGATTTTGCCAACCCTGCTTGAATAAGACCCCCCTCGGATAACTCCTCCCCCTTAAATAATCCCCCCCAAAACACTGACGAAAAAATAACTCCCCCTCTTGAATAATTTATAAGTCCCCCCTCTTGGTGAAAAATATGCTATAAAATTTACAAAAATGATCGATGAAAATACAAAAGAATGTTAAGGTATGGCAGCGACAGCAGATACATGACATGTATGCAGTGTATAAACACGTTTTTGTTGTTGTTGAACTGTTAAATACATGGATTACATGAGTTGACCGAATGCATTCATACGATGAATTCAGTCCTAAGTTTCTGAGGAAAAAATAACTCCCCCCTCAAAAACTCTTTTGACGAAAAATAACTCCCCTGGGGTCTTATTCGAGGATATACGGTAAATAAATCCAAAAACAGGGTTCAAACGGGATCCTGATCCCGAATAGTTAGGGAATTTAGTGGTCCCGATCCTGAAACTCCAATTCCAAAATCTCAACAACAAAAACCTAATCCCGATTCCGGTCGTCAAAATTTCCAAACCCGATCCCATGACCCCAATCCCGATATCGGAAAAACTAGTGTAAATGATAAAAACGTTATAAAAAACATTTCGTACTAATAAATGTGAACGGAAACCACAGATTCCAATTTATGCTACTTTTATGGTAGCCAGAGTATTTTTGGACCATTTTTGTGGCAAATCTGAGAAAAACCTTCAATATCATAATAATGTCCAAAATCCTTATCACGAAATCTAAAAAATCCCGATCCTAAAAAATCCAGAAAAAGTCAATCCCGTTTGACCCATACCCAAAACTATATGAGTGTGTAATTTTCCACGCTTAACGAAATTTAGATGGATATTATTAAAAAACTTTGGGAAAGAAAATAAAACTTTCTTAGGGTGTAAATTTACACCAAATAAATAAAAAAGAATTACCGGTTGCCTGAACGGCAGATCCAGCGGTCCCGCTATTTTTACTTTTCTCTTTCAACAATTGCGAACGCAATTTCGTAGCTTCATCTTCGGAACTGTCGATCATAATTTCACCGATTTCGTATTTTTGACGGACGCTCGACGGCTTTTTCCTCAAATCTGAAAATTTAGAATTTTAGAACTGAAATTGAAATGGTAAATGAAAGTATCGGGATTGGGGTATTGATAACAAAAACGCGCCAGCTACAAGTATTTCATAGAGGAGAAAATTTTGCCCATTACCCCCTGAAACCCCCTCCAATGAGCCAACTCAATACTTATGTGGAGAGCAGGGGTCTCCAATGGGGGGTGGGTAACCTACCCCCCCAAACTGCCCAGCTATTTATCCCGGAGGCCGCTCAGCTATCTTTTTATCCTGAGGTACAATTTTTTGGCTACTCTCCCCAAGTGGCTTAAAATACCTCAAAATTTCAGCTGCTGTCTATTCCGGCGATGAGAAGAATAAATGTTCTAAAAACGTAAATTTAAAAGTGAAATGAAAAGTTAACGCTTTTAAATGTTATTCATTTTCAGGCGTTTTCATGTCACTTGTCACTTCTTCTTAAACCATCTCTTTTCACATCTCACTTATAAATCTATGTTTCATCTGACTTTCATATCTTTCACTTCCCAACTTGAGGAATCGGAACCAGGAAACAAATTCTGACCCTTGGGCATCACATATTCAAAAATGCATAAATAAAATCCATCTCAATATTGGAGGCGGTAAAATTTATGCGGAATTTCGTCAAAATAGGGGTAGGAAATCAATCTACCCCGGAGGCCGCTCAGCTGTCTATCTATCTCGGAGGAAATTTTTTGGCTATCCCCTGCGATCTACAGCGATTTTTGGGAAGTTTTACCTAAATTTTCGCAAAAGTTCGCTAATTTTCATACGTTTTTCGATTTCAAAATCCTAATGCATGTTCCTTATGCGTTTGCCTATTTTCGGTTATTTTTTGTACTGTATGCACTTATATACTGGGGTTGGCCGATGTTTTTTTAAACGTTTTATTAAAAATACGTTTTTTTTTATTTTTGCAAATTGCGCAAGCGCGCAATTTCACACACAATTTTACATTGATGGTTGTTTTCATTGGTTTTGTGGCATTTTTAGTATCAAAGCAACCATTTCTATGTGCTAACATGGATAAATAGGCACCTGGACGGTCGCTCTGGAAGGCTAGACAGCGGCCTGCCAGCACCGACGTGTGTAATCATCGGTGCTGAGGGAGGAGAGTGGCACGGGGAACGAGAGAAGTGGCCCTGGGAGAAAACCCAGGACCTCTCAGTAGGGTGGCAGATAGGGTTGGGACGATATGACTTTTCGATATCGATATTCGATATTCGATATTTTTTTCTGAAAGTCGATATTCGATATCGATACGATATGGACCCTCGATATTCGATATCGATATTCGATATGAAAATATGCTCGATATTCGATATCGATATTTCGATATTTTTGATATTTCGATATTTTAGTACAGCGGGGCATATATTGTATTTCCATTTGGACACAAGCATGGTTGATAATCTTTTTAAATGAGGCTCACAACAGTTGAAATGAGGTAATGAAATAAAAACAGGATGAATCAAATTATATAAGGTGAACAATTATTAAGCAAACACTTCAGGTCATACTTGTGACTAGGGGTGGCTGGCTTTTTACATTTTTAAAAGGTTGGTATTTTAAAATAAACAGCCAAATTTTTGAGCCATGCTGCCATGCAAAGGTTTGGTGAAATGGTTTCCTTGTGATGCAGTTTGCTGTGTTAATATCATATATTTTGTAAGGATGTTTATACATTACCCTTGATATCCTACTTTTGATAGCTCAATGTGAAAATAACATGGCATTTATATATGATATATTACTTTGTGCATTCATAATCATATGTGTTTGGCTGCAGCATCCACTTTTTGTTGGCTTCAGCCATTTTTTATGGGATCACAAATACCTCAAAAAGAATACCAGAATATCGAAAAATATCGAAAAAATGGTCGATATTCGATATCGATATTCGATATTTTTTCAAAATTTTCGATATCGATATTCGATATTCGATATGAAAAAATGGTCGATATCCGATATTCGATATTCGATACGATATATCGTCCCAACCCTAGTGGCAGACGGTACAGCCTTGCGGTAAACCGTACGGTACGGTAAATTTTCTATTTTGCGGTAAACGGTACGGTACGGTAAATATTCAATTTTGCGGTAAACGGTACGGTACGGTAAATCTGAAAAGTGCGGTTCGCGGTACGGTACGGTACGGTAAATTTCCAATGTCAGAAATCTATCAATGTGTGTAGGTGTAGAAGGTATAAATGGAGAAAAATTTGCCAACAGTGGGTAAAAATTGCTAAAAGTAGGTGAAAATAGTCTTAAATGAGTATATAACCATACATCAAACATAGCACTGCAACAAATAAAGTCAAAATAAAACGTAAATCCATTGAGGGTAACGTCTCACACCTAAGAGCATCTTGAAGCACATGGCTCGATTTTATAAAGCACATAATACTGATGTAAATCATGACTTATAGCAATAGTGCTTGCAGCAATGAAAGGGTTTCAAACAGGAAAACAATGTTGTTAAATGTGCGCGCTTGCGCGCAAAAAAATTTCAGAACATCACATTAATTTTCATCAATAAACTGCCATATTTAAGGTCAATCTGAGTAAAATTTACCGCATTTTCTGCGGTTAATGAGTGCGGTACGCGGTACGGTACGGTAAATTTTGGAAAATGCGGTATGCGGTACGGTACGGTAAATTCCTAAAAGTGCGGTAAACGGTACGGTACGGTAAATTTTACCAAAATGCGGTTCGGTACGGTACGGTACGGTAAATTCTGCCACCCTACCTCTCAGGCCCCGGGAACGAACCCAGGACCTCTCGCGCGGGAAGCGCGAGCTCACGCACTGCGCCACAGCTCAGTTAACAAACTCGCTGTTAACTGGGCTTAAGTAAAAAACCGCACGCGTGCAGTTCCACTTAAGCAGTCGCGCCACGTGCAGTTTGATTCCGTACAAACGTATGAAAAGTTCCCTTGATATTCATGCAATTCCATACAAACGTATGAAAAGTTCCCTTGATATTCATGCACCGTTCCTTCATAAAGATGTAACAATCGTACCATTGATATTAATGAATATTTATGATGTCATGAGGGTAGCTGTAAAAGCGGCAGTCTGCTGGCATCAGCGACCCTGGCGTCGTCGTAGGTCCGAACGCCCACACCCACCCTTACTGTCCCCGGATTCTATACCTTTTTGAAACTCAGCGACCCCTGGCGTTGTCGTACAGTACAGTACATACAGTATGAAAATTCTGTCAATCTCCGGAGTTTCAGAGTTTTGTTACAAGCTACATATTAACTGTCTCTGAATCCGAAAAAGGAATTAACTATGGGAATTTTGCCCTGGCATACTCAAATCTGCAGATATTTACCGTCTACCAGCGGGATAAATAAGCCTCCTTATAATAATATATGTTGCTGTAGTGTATAATTTTGAGGTAATGTGCTTCCGATGTACCTCCACAGTGTGTAACATCACTCCCAAAGTAACAACCTCCTTTTATAACCTTGTTTGATCACTAGTCCGTGCCAAACTTCACTTGAAGTCCCGAACATTTGACTATAAGGCGATATACAAACATATGTCGACAAAAATGGACATTTTTGACACAAATCACCACTTATAATGCTATCCCATGGTTCCACAGCCATTATATGGTCATATATAACATCAGAGTATTGTCACTTGTCTGATATACCTATATATGTTGACCCAGAGCCATATCTGGGAGCTTTAAAAAAACGTTTTTTTATTAAAACCTTTTTTTATTCAAAAACATTGTTTTTTTTAAAAACATGGAGTTGAAAAACCGTTTTTTCCAACCCTATTATATACCCATTTTGAGCTATGTTTCTCCCGTTTCTTCCTTCTACACCTTGAAAAAGCCTGTATGTATATTGAACCCCGCGAACCCCCCCCCCGTAATTTTTTTTGTTTCAGCTAACTTTCAGCCCAATTTTTCAGCTATCCATCTGAAGGAGCGATTTGGATACTATCCAACCCCCGGGAAGGTCAAAATCTAGCCTACCCCTGCGTCAAAAACATGTGAAAACACATACCAATATCTCCCTTTTTGTTGACTGACGGCGCGGGACTGGACTCGGAAGTTTCTGTGCTCTGCGGTTTCCGGTAGTCTTTGTCCCTGGGTCTGTGAAATTATTTTTATTATAATATTGCCAGGGGTCTCGAATGGGGGGGGGGTTGGGGGGGGGGGGGGTTACCCCCCCCCAAACCGCCCAGCTATCTATCTATCCCGGAGGCCGCTCAGCTATCTATCAATCCCGGAGGCAAAATTTTGGGCTACTACCCCCTAAACCCCCCCCCCAAATCGCCCAGCTATCTACCTATCTGGAGCGATTTTTCAGAAACTATACCCCAATTTTCGCTCAAAATCGCTATTTTTCATACCTATATATAGATTTTCACCTCCAAAATCACTAGTTCATGCGTCTAACTGCCTATTTTCAGCTTTTTCAAGTACTATATGCCATTGTATACTCATTTGAGCTATTTTACACCTACTTTCAGCGATTTTTCTCCCTTTTCCTCCTTCTATGCCCCGAAAAAGCCTATATATCGAACCACCACAACCCCCCCCCAAACCCCCCCCAGAAAATTTTTCAGCTATCTATCCCTCCGGAGGAGCGATTTGCTATCTATCCAACCACTCAGAGGGTCAAAATTCAAGATACCCCTGAATATTGCATAAATATAGCTATGTTGATAGTTAAAAGATTGCTGCTCTTGTTCAAATTGCGGATGGGTGGAGTTTTTACATAAAAATATTTAGTGTTTTTTTATTTTTAGTGCATTAAATATAAATCAAATATAAATCATTGATTTTGGAATAACAGCTAATTTGCTTTTTTTCTGCTTCACATAGACATTGAAGTAAAAAGAAACGTGAATATTCTCAGACAAAAAGTTTAATTTTAAACATTTTATCACTATAGGAAACATAACAGTGACACAGTGTACTGAAATTTGCCCAAATAAAACTAAAATTAAATAACATTCGCATGGTAAAACACCCACAACCGTTTTAAATAAACAACTTTTAAACACGTGTTTTCCCATCCCCAGTACAAAATGTCCTTTCAACAGGTTTCAAATTTTTAAAAAACTGCAGCAAACTTTTTATGTCTCTTTTCCGAACTCTTCTTTCTGGTGCCCCTGTGCGATTTGTGTTTGGAATGCGATCTAGAATTCGATCTCGACTTGCGGCGTTTTTTCGCCGCCGGCGGCGACCAGTCGCGGCTGAAAAAAATGTTGTTGTTTTTTAAACGAGTGATGATTTTTTTTATGTAGCCATTAGAAATACGGAAAATCGTGAAACGAGATCGAATGCTGACAGTAATCCGTGATGATATCGGGATGTGAACCATTCCTGACATGGGGAGGTGTACGGCAGAGGTTCGGGTCGTTTTGGCAGGCGACACGACGGCCCCAGTTGTTCCTGACCGGAGACTGAAGAAGTTTTCTCCGGTCAAGAAAACCTGCGGCTGACAGTCGCACTGCAAAAGATTGTGCTCGGTTTTCGAACACAGGGCACGTCTCATGCCACTGAGCCAACTGAACACTTAACATTGATGCTGTTAGGTGTTGATAAATTGATATCTTTTTTCACCCGGTCACTGAATTCAGCGAGATTACCCCACAGACGGCATTATGACAATGTACGTTGCCCAGCACATGGCATTCGACAATGTACGTTGCCCCGCCAACGGCATTACACAATGTGCATTGCCCTTTTAATCTCTTTCAACGAATCCCAATGTGACTGAACCCAAAAAAAATCCGGGATTAGCTACGCGACACTGGTAAACACAAGTTTGCACCCCAGTTCATCACGCCAAACAATTGCGAAATATTTGTTTCATTATTTTTGGCGACTGCCCAAATCCAAAAAGAAATAATTGGCAGCCGGCTGTTTTGGGAAAAGATATTTTGAATCTCTGCCGTATCAACCCCCCTGACATGAAAACCATAGTTTTGGAATATATGGAGCATTGATACCATCATTAGGGTTGCTAGTGAGTATATTAAACAGCTATTAAAATTTTGAAAAACGTATTCTTGAAAAAGGCAGGGGAAATAATTTCCAGTACTGATTCACTGGGTATTTTGGCATTTAGCTGTGTCAAAATTAGACTGACAATTGACTATACCTTGCTCATAAAGCTGCATCTGTTCTGTTAGCTATGTTTGGGGAGTTTACAGGGGAGTAAAAATGGTTTTCAAAACAGTGAAAAACAAACGGTTTCAATTTCAAAAACCTTTATCCTCTAACAAAATGGGGGGGGGCGTAAAAACGTTGTTTGGTCTAATCTCCGCACCTCCACAGATCCGAAAAAGCACAGACCTATTCCTCTTGTGTTTCCTAGAAGCCCTCTGTCCCTTGGCCTGGCTGCTTCTATGCGTTTCCGCCGAATCCCTCACTCGTTCCCTCCTTTCCGGAGAATGTCGCCCACTTTGCCTGCTCGAATGCATTCACAGGGTTGGGGGAAAATTCGTAGCCCAGTGGCGCATCGTCCAGAGATTTTTCTTTTTTTCTTTTTTCGACGGTGTAAAGAACCAGACTTCTGTGGAAGGAGCAAATTGGTCGTTAGACATCAGATGGATTTTGGGAGAACTTCGCGTCGAAATCGCATGAAAAGTGATCATACTCGATGGGGCTAAACAGAAATACGTACAATACTGCTCAAATTATGAGCAGTCAACTAATCTCGCTTTTGGTGTCATTTGATGTTGTATCTTGTGAACATGTCTACAATCTAAAGTGTCCTTACCGGAGATACCCCTTATGTGACGTTGGCAACCGGCCAAAAATTTCAAAATCGCTACAAATATATAACAAAGAGCCTATCAATAGGTATATAACCATGTATATAGGCGAAACTAGCCAGCATAAAGGTCAAAATTGGCAAAATGTAGAAAATTTTGAGCGATTTTGAGCAAAGATTGTAAAAATCGATCAAAGTAGAATGCTAAACCGGTAATTTGGACGTTAGCCAACTTCTAATACCTGACCCGATTCGTGTCGTGCCAACGTTTGCCAAAAGGCATGTATAAAAAAAACTTTGCACACAAATTGTTCAGTGCGTTTAATGTTTTTTCATTCTTGGTATACTCGAATTTCTACAAGCAGCAATTTATGTGAATAAAATGCAGACAAAAAAATGTTCCTGATACAGATGGTGGAAGTTGTCACATAAGTGGTACTGATAGAAGAACCACTCCTAATGTAATCCTACCATACAAATAGCAGCTGACCAGTTCATGTGGTTCTACTATGGTATACTCGGCGAACATGACCACCGCAAATATTTATGTACCTTTTTTATCAAAATCAAATATCTAAGTCAAATTGAAAACTTTAAGGACCGACCTTTCACAAAAAAAGTAAGAAAAGCATAGATTTGCCGATATGCCGGCCGACCCTGCTATCTTCAAGTAAATATGTTGCGTTTCCGGAGCCAGAAATATTCCTATTTATCTTCAGCGGAACTTATCGCAGGTTTTTTCACCGTGCGGCGAAACGTTTAGAAAGTGGCCTTTAGAATCAGGAAATATTCCGTTCCGACTACGTATCGAACCCGCGCATCACACATAGCATTGAAAAAAACGACCGATTTTGAGAAAATATAATTAAATATTATCTCAGAAAATCTCCCAAGAAAAAAATATAATTAAATCTCTTGGGTCATTTTTGAAAATATAATTAAATCTCTGAGAAAATCTCTTGCAGTTCAAAAAAATCTCATAAAATCTCTCAACTTTAAGTATGATTTCATCGATATTTGAAGATGTTTGAACCATTGAGAGTAGATAGTAAGCACACTATGCGTTGTTTAACTTTTTCATTCACAATTTCATATGATAACAGCATATTTTCTACTGATGGCACACTTTGTACTACCCTGTATTTAGTATCTGAATAATGAACAAAATTTGTCTTAGGCACATTTTTCCTCATAGTAGAATACATTACTTTCACGTGTGATGATCCCCACAGAATTTATCAGATGACTTTTTCACCAAAATTTGGTAACAATATTTCCAAAGCATGCTGTCCACTCTTTAGTTGTTAAAACAGCTAGAACCCAGTGCATAAGTTTACCCGTTGCACAAGTAGCAACATCCAGTGCCAATGTAGACCCAGTGGTTAGGTACAACCCCGTACTTGAGCACTGGGTCTTCATGGGACTGCAGGGGTTCAGTATGGTTCAGGGGTTAAAACATATTTACATTTACTCAAAAATACATATACTTGAGTATTAAGTAAATACATAAAAAATTTCCCCTGAAAAAGTACCAGTACTCTATTTTATGTATACTTCTTGAAAGTACTTGTGTACAGAAAATGTTTTTCAGATAACTTTTTTATTGGCTCTTTCATGCCATAGAACAGAAAAAAAGGGGAAGAAAAACTACAAATAGCAGGAAAATAGCCAAAAATGGGTATATAAGCAAAAATAATGTTTAAAAAAGATGAAAATTTGTAAAAAGCACATGAACTAGTGAATTTGAAGGTGAAAATAGGCAAATATAGAGAGATTTTCTCGAGAGATTTTCTCAATCAGGTGAAAATATAATTTAATCACTCTGGAAAATCATGGAAAAAATATAAATCTCAGAAAATCTTATATTTTCTGAGATTTTTTAAATATAAATCTCCCAGAGATTTTTTCAATGCTAATCACACAATATCGATTTGATCGATCGAATATTCCAGATTATCTTTTCTGTATTCCACACCGGAACGAGTTGGACAGTGGCGAACATTTACGACGTACATGTGTTTACTCGGGAAAAATGTATGGCATAAAGTAACCCAAGTATAACAAAAAATTCACAAATATTGGTTCTGTGGGGAAGGCCTAAATAGCATGTAAACCACTCGGCATCTGGAACCGCTTGGCGTCTATCCAATGCTAGATGCCAAGTGGACTGTGGCGGAGATGCCAAATGGGTGTGTAGGACCAGATGCCAGGCGGGTAGGGGGTGGTCTACATGCCATGAGGGCTGATTGGCATGTACACCCAGATCGCATGGCAGATCGCATGCCATCGCTTGGCATATATGGCACGATAGATGCCTTGCGGGTATAGATGCCATGCGGGTCTAGATGCCAAGCGGGGAGAAATCCATGTCATCAGGGACCAGATGCCAAGCGGGTTTAAATGCTGAGAGACACATACCCATTCTGTGCTGCCTGTTCCTCTGTTTGTCAATGATCATTTTCATTTTTAGAGAGTTAACGTTCCACTGAGAATGACAACTCATTCAATTATTAAATTGCATGCTATATACAGATACATTTGTATCTAATTGGTTTCCAATGTAACAATGCAACATTTGAATGTCCTACTCAGTGTTATTTATTTGAACTTTTAGCTTTTATTTAATTCTGAATAAGGCTTCATTTGCAAAGAAATATATCTTAGTGTGTTCATTTTTCTATTATCAGTAATGTGCCTACACGCACTAGTTTTCACCGTGACTTCGTGTGAAAACTGAATTTTTTTTCAAATGCAAATTAAAAATCACGGTTGAATGATTTGATTTGATTTAAATTTGAGTTGAAATAAATGATAGTTAAACTTTGAAAATTTGAAAACTAAAACACATAAAGCATACAAAAAGAGTAGGCTGGATGTGGCCATGTGGCCATTTCAGTTTTCACATCAGTCACGGTGAAAACTAGTGTGTGTAGGGCCAATACGTTGTCATAGGTAAAAATGTGCATGATGAATGATATGAAAGGACAGGTGTCCTCTAAAACCGCAACCTATAATGCTTTGAAAATCTACCTGAATATCTAATTATAATGACATCAGCAAAGGTTAATGTTACCTATGTTAAGTATGCAATAGGTATTGAACAAACTACACCAAGGTTGACAAAGTAATAAGTGCTACTTGTATTTCTTAACACCAATTTCAGGCAACTTTTCCATCACTACTGAATAGAACGATGCAACTAAATTGTGCATAGAGCAGCTGCCTTTGTATTTAAAAAGCCATCACCTTTCTCACTCATCCAAAAAAATACCACAACAGTTAAAATATGGGCATGATCCTAGTGTACTCCAATCACTTGCACAATTTCGCCCTGACACAGAGTTGCTTGGTCTCATGGAAGATGTATCCCTTGTTGCAGACGCAGCCCCCGGATATGCACTCATCTTCGCAATCCTTCTTTGCCCTGGGGGGCAGTCCCAGACCCTGTATAATGCCCCGTAAAGTGTCAAATGTCATGCAAAGTGTCAAAAGTCATGGAAAATGCCCTGCAAAATGGCAACTCGGTTGCCATTTTACCGGGCATTTTCCATGACTTTTTGACACTTTGCATGACATTTGACACTTTACAGGGCATTTTACAGGGTAAGGGACTGGCACCTGCCAGCTTTCTCCTCCCCGCAAGTCCTCTGGCAGCCAGTACAGTGAGTGTAGTGTGCATTGCGGTCAGGGCAACTCAGGGCTGTGGGGGTGGGGGAGTGTTGATGTTGTTATCAATTGCCTACTATAAATGGGTTGTCATCCAGACTACTTAGATGAGCCAACAGGGGATGCAAACATTGCAACAAATTCAAATTGGCAGGACAATTAATCTTTGAGAAAGGCAGGTACCTTAAAAAGGATTGCTCACATTTAAGGATAACCTTAAGTGAGCCATCAAAATAAACATTCCTGGGTTCTCATGGAGTTTTAAATAGGTTAGAGATCACTGTTTGGATCTGTAAACTACTTTTTGGAGGCAGCTTCCAGGCAGATGGCAGAGACAATTACTAAGTCTTTTTGAAAAATGGCTTCACTAAAATCCTCTGGTGTGAAAGTTTCATAGCTGCCAATTGTTGCAAATCTTAGCCAGCCTTACTCAGTCTTTTTCCCTACAACTTCCTTTTGACAACCACCCACTTGAAAGATTGAAATAACTCACGACAAAACTTCTCAGAGTGGTATGCATTGAATGTGACCCCTGGAATTCTGTATTTGAAATATTTACAAGTGTGCTCAAAAAGTTCAATGGCATCACAGGCACCATTCTCAATTGGATCCTTTGGCTTTCCCATAATACAAACATCAAATTTACAATTTTCAATTGTTATGTCAAGGAGCTCCTGAAGCTTGACTGGTGCCAACCTGTTGTTTGGCATAAAATAATAAAGGGTGTTCTTTTTGCCTGTACTTGAATGAGAAATGGTTGGTGATATCATCATTATCTTGATAGACAAGTAAGAGTTCATACTCAATACAACCTAAGTGTCCCAATACTTGTTCAAATGGTATGTAATCTGATTTGTAGACAGGCTTGGTTAAATTCCATGACTAGGGTGTCAACTTTCCGTTTTCCGTTTTCCGTTTCCGCTTTCCGCAGGCAACTTTTTTTCCGTTTCCGTTTCCGTTTTCCGGCTGCTGAATTTTTTTTCCGTTTCCGTTTCCATTTTTCCGGCTCATTTTCCGTTTTCCGGCTAAAAGTTCAGTTTTTCCGCCTTTTTTCCGTTTTCCAGCTCGATTGTCTGTTTTTCTAACTTTTTTCGATTTTCTGACTCAATTCTCTGTTTTCTGTTTCAGCCAAACTGGTAAACATGCATGCATGTTCTCAATTATGTGAATTGTTTCTATTTATAGCAAGATTTCTGCAAATTTTTTTATTTCTGGTTTAATTTCTGCAATTTTTTTCCGTTTCCGGCAAAATTTCAGCAATTTTTTTCTCCATTTCCGGCATAATTCCAGCAAATTTTTCCGTTTCCGTTTCCGTTTTCCGGCCTTTCATTTTTCCGTTTTCCGTTTTCCGGCAGGTGCAAATTTTTTCCGTTTCCGTTTCCGTTTTCCGGCAAGTGTAAATTTTTTTCCGTTTCCGTTTCCGTTTTCCGCCAAAAAGTCTTTGTTGACACCCTATCCATGACCAGTTGAAAAAGAGTCAAAATAACTTCAATAAGAATATTTAAGTCAATCATATTTACATCTTACATTATATAAGACATTTTTATTCAAATGAGGAATTTACATCTCTTAAATGTTGTAATTGATAATGTTTGTAATTGATTTGAATTTCAACATGATTTTTGAATACCTAATAGATTTAAAATATAAAAATAATAAATTTTCAGTGACTTTCTATTTTTCATTTGAACTTAATTTTTTGGCAAGTTGGGTTTAAGTGATAGATGTATATTTAAACCAAATCAATTATATTGATCAAATAAAATAAAACCCCTACTAGCCTGTCATCTCTCTGCTGCAAGCGCTTGTAAATGGGATTTCCAATTCTCTTATAGTAGTATGTCTGCCAAGTTTGGTATGGCCCCTTTAAACATTGTTCTGCTAAGCTTCGAATATTATCACCACATATTTCATCGATTTGACGTTTTATGCTGCCAGTTTCACAATTCTTTCGCTTTGCATTGGATCTCCTCCTGTATTGAAAACAATCATTTACATTAGTTAGAAGTAAACTCTGTGTCAACCAGAGTTCAAGTGTTACCAGTGTAATAGGAAATTATCCATGAGCTTTTCTATGTAGTAGGGGTTATAGCTTGGGAGAAACACACATCTTAAGAAACAAGCAAATTACGGATACACATCCATAAACAACATATGTCACACATTTGATTGTTAGACATGTCAGGCACTATATTCCTTACTTTAGGCACAGTTTGAAAAAAATCGAACAAATCAATTTACCGTGTTGGGGTCACGAGCCAAGTAGCAAGTAGTTCATCACCAGGTGTCCATCCTATGGGGCCTCTGTATAGGACAGTGCCATTTTGAGCTGACAGGTCATTCCACTTGTCACCATCCAATGTGCCAAGTAGCCCAACAACTTTGCCCTTGGTGTAGGATTTCTGCAAAAGGTTGCTCGTGACTAGTGATGGAAAAGTGCCATAGCGCTTTTGGCGCTTGGTGCCATTTTGCTGTGGCGCCATTGGCGCTTAGTGCTGGGGTTTGGAAAAGCACCACGGCGCTTTTGGCGCTTGGCGTCAAAGCCCTGGCGCTTTTTCCATCGTGGCGTAATCGTGACTCGTGAATCAGTTCTGAACACATTTGAGTTTACTCGAATGAGTTTTTTTAAATTTCCAACAAATGTAGTTGATCGACACCTCATTCCAGTAAACTCGAATGCTATTCAAAACTGATGGAGTAGACTAAATTTTCAATTTACTAGTTGAAAAGTGGCGCGTGTTGAATCGCACTCACGCATATGCCACTGCGCGCTCGCTGATTGGTAAACCGTTTAAGACAACGCGTAACGCGTTTATGCCTACCGTATTTCCCCGAAATACCCCCCGGGGGTGATTGTTTCAGAGTGAGAATTTTGAGGGGAGTTAAACGAGGGGGGGGGTGGGGTATTTCGAGGGGGGGGGGGCTTATTATTTCGCCAGAAATTTTTTGAAATTCCAGTACTAAATTGTCGTCTGTAACATACGCAGACGTAGAAAAATGCAACAATAACCACTATATATAAGAGTCTATTGATTTATATAAGTGTGTAACACCGTTCTAACGTAACAATTCATAGTTTTTAATGCATTAACCGAATCACAAACCGCAGTTTTGTCATGTACGTTAACTGTACACTCAATTTGGGGGGGGGGTATTTCGAGGGGGTGGGAAATTTTGAGGGGGGTATTTCGAGACGGGGGGTATTGCGAGGGGGGGTATTTCGAGACGGGGGGTACTGCGAGGGGTGGGGGAGGTATTTCGAGGAAATACGGTAGTCCACTGGACAAGTTCCTAACACGGGAGAACTTGTCTGGGAGGGTAAAGTGTCCTGGAATCCTTAAAGGGTTTCCGTCGCGGACAGTCTGGGTTGCACCCATAAGTTAGGCATCCAGCAAACAAAGAGCAAAATATTCCCAACACTTGTTTCAGTTCCTGAACTTTTTACTTAATTTCCTTACTGAACTTTCGACATTTTGCATGACATTTGATGAATTTGTATGACATTTTACATAACATTTGACACTTTACAGTAGGCCTCGAGACTCGACTCGACTCGTGACTCGAGGGTAAAACAGGGTACCGCCTTGACCGGAAAAAATTTGGGGTTGCGACTCAAACTCGAGTTTGAAAAAAAGCGAGTTTCGAGCCCTACTTTACAACCTTTACACCTCCTAGCTCATTTCCACGACTCATCCAAGAACAACTTACAGTTGGGAATGTGAATCTCCAATTGGAACACCAGCTACTAGTCCACCCCATCAAGCGCAGTCCAAGGGTAGTGTCAACCAAAAAGCCCCTCGGTATTTGATCGATTCTGATTTTCTTCCCACTTTTACGCTCTGTGAACTCATATGGGATGCTCACTTGCCTTCCATTTACCTGTAAGTTGTGAATGTTGTGAGTTGAGTCCGTGAATCCCATACACATTGAAAAAGACCACAGTGGACCTCTTTATCATAGTTGTTAAAAATTATTTAGGTTTCCTCGATAAATACAGATACTCAAGTACTGCGAAAATACGTTTACGTTTCCTCCCGGAAAACGTGACAAAAATAGGGCATTTTCCAAAGAAAAAGTTAACGGGAGAACAAAACACATATACTGGGCGGACATGATACTCTGCCCTCGCACTCATTTATGTCTCATGTTGGAAGCGTGCCAATGATGATAAAGCATGCGATTTGTGAGTAAAAGATGAAAAAATCATTGTTGTGAATAAGTTAACGAATGGCCTTATAACAGAGATGACTTTTTTCAACTTACTGTGAAAATCGCACGCGTAATAATCTCGTTGGCACGTTTCCAGCGATACCACGCGTGCAGGGCGTAAAGTAACTGGAGTATACCTATTTGATGTGTTCTAGAGTAAAAATTGATGACAAAATTTCTTATTTTTACGTTTTCTGTGAGAAAAAATACTCAATTTAACATTTTATTTGAGAAAAATACTAATTTTTAGGTTTTCTGTGAGAAAAATACTCAGTTTTACGTTTTCTTGAAAAAAGTATTTTACTCACGTTTTACACAGTGTAAACGTATTTAACAAATACTTTACGTTTTCTGTACTCAGGGTTGAGTAAAAATACAATACTTAACGTTTACGTTTACTTTGAAAAAATTTCAATACTTTTAACAACTCTGCATTGTATTACAAAGTGAAAAACTTGTTGATAGTCTGAGGTGGGATAATTGTCCAGTGTCTGAAGGAATATACCACACATGGGGCCAGATTTAATTCTCCCTACAAATCTGTAGGGAGAATTAAATCTGGCCCATGGAGTCAATAAGTCAACTATGAATGAATTAGTGTTTACAGGGAGAGGGGTCTGTCCATTCTATTTATCAACTGCTGTAGGCAGAGATAGATATGATTTGTTCCAGTAAGCTTAAATGCAATCCATTTGAAACAGATGTATACCCGACGGACCGCATGCTATGCATTTTTCTGAAGGAAACATTCCATCATGACGTCATCATTTATAAAATGAAAATAATTCCAGCAAAAAAACGAAGAAAAAAACATGACGGGGAAAACATTCCTCGTTTGTACGCGACTCCGCCTTTTTCGTTTTTCAAAATATTTTTCTTTTTGTGAAAGTGCATACATAAATATCCAGCTCGCGCGTTATCGACCAAGACATAAATAATTTTGGGCACATACTTTGCGGTCCGCTTTATCGTAGTATAGTATAGTCGTCCGTAGCGGTCCGTAGTATACCAGTTTTGGAAATTTTGGCTACAAACTAGTGTTAAAACTGAATGGCCAACCTTAGGCACTTTTCCACTCTGCAGCACCACTTCCTGTTTGTATATCTCTAGAGTAACCTTTGCCAGGCAGGAGGCTTTGCTGAATGGTGTAAAGTACCTGCAAAAAATAGACTAGGTATTTACAGCAAATTACCAGAGTTGTTCAAATACCGGTATTTTTGGAAAGCGTAAGCGTAAGCGTAAATACACTTTCCAAATTTTCAGTATGGATACTGAAAGCGTAAGGTATTTTTAAAATACCTGGGAAAGCGTAAATAAAAGCGTAAGCGTAAAAATTTTTTAAGAGATGTTTTCTCAGTGAATTCTTTCCAAATTAAGCTCTCAGCGGCATTTTTCGGATGTCCACGTAGTAGTCTGCCCTCATATGTTGTTTGGCAATTCATCGGCAGCGACACTTACCGTATTTCTTCTAATAGAAGAGCACCGTTCAATTTTTTTGTCAACTTTATTTGCCTGCCGTTCTATGGGAGGTGCCGTTCTATTGGAGGCTGCCGTTCTATTAGAAGAAACACGGTAAGTCATCATTGTATCTTTCAACTTGGAGTTACTGCTGTCGACGGCGACAACATCGTCGTCGGAATCCATTTTCAGCCCAAAATTTCTTGTCTGAAGCCACGATTTTGCTCGACGACACAGTATTAGCAAGACATTCATACTGCGGCACAATTTGAAAATGTGCCACTATTTCCAGCATCACTGCACGCACGCAGTAATTTTTTTGGTACGCAGTTTCGTTCACTCTTTTTTGTGGTTTTATGCTTTTTCAAAAGTGTAAAACTGAACCGTGTGAAAAGCTTTTTTACGCTTTTAGTACCCGGGTATTTTGGCCGGGAAAGCGTAAAAAAGCGTACGGGTATTTTATGAAAGCGTAAGCGTAAGCGTAAGTATAAATACCCATTTACCCGGGTATTTCGGGTAAGCGTAAATACGCTTTCGCAACTCTGCAAATTACTATGCTTAGTCATGCAAGATTAGGTAGTTAAAAGTGCAATGTGTATGCAAGCTGTCACAATTATCAGAGATTTATCTTTAAATATCAGAAAATATAAAAATATAGGATTTTTTATAATTTTCCACAGAGATTCAATTGTATTTTCTTTTTGAAAGATTAAAAATATCGGAAGATTTATATCACATTTATATTTTTTCCAGGTTTTTCCAGAGAACATAAGTTTGATTTTTACTTTGAGATTTAATTAATTAAATTTTTTAACATCAACAATTTTCCAATGAGGTTGCAATAAAAATCCTACATTTTCAAAATTGCAGTATACATTACTGAAATGCAAAATACTCGTGAGCGTACAATCCTGGGGAGAGACATCAAAGTCAAACTCACCTATTCTCACCATATACCACAAATTCATCGAAAGTCGCATCGGCGGTCGATTTCGCCAGTATATGCTCGCCGAGCAGCTGGGCATGATGAGTGTTCCCATCCCTGGGGGCAGTCCCAGACCCTGTAAAATGCCCTGTAAAATGTCAAGTTTCATACAAAGTGTCAAAAGTCATGTAAAATGCCCGGTAAAATGGCAAACGTACGTTTGCCATTTTACCGGGCATTTTACATGACTTTTGACACTTTGCATGACATTTGACATTTTACAGGGCATTTTACAGGGTCTGGGAGTGGCACCAGGTATGATAATGCGGGTCTCCGCATGCGTTCGAGTGTGTACACTGGTCACCTACATTTGGAAGCATTGTGCATGTAAAACTTTGATGTTTCAAAGGGGTACGTTAAGTTGGTGAATGTGTGAGATGTAGGATAAAAATTTTGAGCATGGCATAGATTTCAAAGGTTCCATGCATGTGAAAATGCATATGATAATTTTACCTACTTTCAAAATATCCCACAATGGGTACAATCGAAACCCGCGGGGCGGACCAAAAACGATTAAGGACATTGTGGGCAGGGTTGGTTTTATAAAAATCATTTGTATACAAATTGTATAAAAATTGTATAAAAATGTATTTTATTTTTATTTTATTCTTGTTTCATTTTATTTTATTTTATTTTATTCCAAAATAATAATAAAATAATAAAATGGACCATTTTACAAAAATTTTACAGAAATTTTACAAAAAATCAGAATCTTACATGCAAGGTCAGAAAAATGTGATAATTAGACCTAAACATGAAAAACGTGTGACAAATTTTCCCATTACTTTGCAATAGTTGCATGCAGTAGGTATTGTTAGCTAGTTGCAAGTGTTATGTTTTTATATCCAAATGTTCACATAAGATTTGGTTACAAAAACAACAAGATTTGGATACAAAAGTAAGATTTGGATACAATTTGCTTTACAGTTTCCACTTTAATTTATATTTGTCATGACAATTGACACTTTACATAACATTTTCATGAAAGTTGACACTTTCCATTCCATTTCATGTGACATTTTGACACTTTACATGGCTTAGGACTGCCACAGCTCCGCAAATGAACAGGTTGAACTATAAACAACAGAAATAATTTTACAAAAAATATAAAATTTTTATACAATTTTTACAAAAATATGAATTTGTATACAATTTTACAAAAATTTTTACAAAAATTCAAATTTTTATACAATTTTTATTTTTATTTTGAAATTTTCCATTTTATTTTATTTTATTTTATTCTTCAATTTTCCATTTTATTTTTATTTTATTTTTATTCTTTTCTGAGATTTTGCCAACCCTGATTGTGGGGCACACAACACACGTTGCATGACTCACCTAATAGCTAAGGTGAATATTGACATCTGATGTTTTTAAGCACTCATATACCGTATTTCCTCTAATAACCCCCCCTCGAAATACCCCCCCCTCAAAATCGGCACTATGAATTAATAGACCCCCCTCGAAATACCCCCCCCCCAAATTGAGTGTAAACAGAACGTACATCGCAAAAGTTGCCGTTTGTTTTTCAGGCAATGCAGAACACACGTTGAAACAATGATTGTGTGACGTTTGAGCAGTGTTAATACCATCAACATACTTATATAAGTATAGAAACACTTATTCTTGTCGATTATCGTTGCATTTTTCTACGTCTGCGTACCTTACAAACAACGAATTAGTTCTGGGATTTCAAAAATTTTCTGGCGAAATAATTACCCCCCACCCATTCGAATTACCCCCTCTCGAAATACCCCCCTCAAAATTCTCACTCTGAAAAAATAAACCCCCTGGGGCCAGATTTAATACTCCCTACGCCCGATTTAGTACGCCCGACAGATTTTTTAAAGTTTAGCCGCATCGACGCACATGCACCGAGAGCAAGGCGGTTCGTAAAATATACGAAACCATCCTTTAAGGTTGCCGATATTGCAATATGACGTATATCACTTCGATTTTGGCTCGGAAATCACGATTTCGTCATTTCTTGACCGTCTGCCAATTCGTTTTTTATTTTATTTTGTCGGGCGGGTTA
Source organism: Sphaerolaimus hirsutus (assembly GCA_964036195.1). Classification (NCBI taxonomy): domain Eukaryota; kingdom Metazoa; phylum Nematoda; class Chromadorea; order Monhysterida; family Sphaerolaimidae; genus Sphaerolaimus; species Sphaerolaimus hirsutus. The sequence continues at coordinate 5,548,483 of OZ038454.1, read as the reverse complement.
CTCGCATAGGTCACGCTTTTGTGTAGTCAGGTGGTCACTTTTTTAGTGTTCACTGTCTGCAACCGAAACCATGAGGGCAGCGACAAGAAAGAAATGCATGCACGAGCATACAAAAGCGCGAATTATGCGAGTAACCCGCCCGACAAAATAAAATAAAAAACGAATTGGCAGACGGTCAAGAAATGACGAAATCGTGATTTCCGAGCCAAAATCGAAGCGATATACGTTATATTGCACCTTGGCGACCTTAAGCGATAGTTTCGTATATTTTACGAACCGCCTTGCTCTCGGTGCATGTGCGTCGATGCGGCTGAACATTAAAAAATCTATCGGGCGTACGCCCTACCCTACAAATCTGTAGGGAGTATTAAATCTGGCCCCTGGGGGTATTTCAAGGAAATACGGTAAGTAAAAAGAAAACTCACTATGCTGGTAACACATGCATATTTCACCATCACACTTGCCGCCACAGTCTACATCTTCTGGGTCAATTACCTGATCGGCATTACATCTGGTGCCAGTTTCGCAAAATGAGAAGTGAGAAGTGAAATGGCAAGGGCGAAGTAAAAGCGCAAAGGCGAAGTGAAATGGCAAGTGAATTGGTAAGTGAATTTGCAAAAGCGAAGTAAACAAATAAAAAAAAAGTAATTTCTCTTCGCTTTCGCCATTTCACTTGCCATTTCACTTGCCATTTCATTTCGCCTTTGCCATTTCACTTCTCACTTCTCATTTTGCGGAACTGGCACCTGTTTGCACATTGTGAATCTAAATCGGCCTGGCTGTTTCCATTTTTATCGCACGGGTCTTGGCCATTGCCAGTGCCTTCAGCTAGCAGCCCCACCAGTGGACACGTTGCCTCTGTGTGATGAATAAATTGGTGGAGTTGAATATTTAGCTTTGTTGATATGGGTTGTGATAAATATTTGAGCAGCTGATAGCAGTATTGGTTTTTGAATTGTTTGCTGGCTGATCAATCACATTTCTGAATTTCAGAGCAAAAAAAATGAAGTTATGAAGTGTGGATGCACAATGCACATATTTACAGCAATCTTAGTCTGCTTAACAAGCTTGTTTCTTTCCATGCTTCCATCATGTTTCTTTAATGTTTATTTAGTATTTTTATGGGAAAATGACATGATTTCTTCAAGGTTTCAGTATTTTAGCAACAACAAATTGTGATTTGACATTTTTGAAATACATCTTCTGTACATGTGTACTTTTCAAAAGAATGCATACAGGTTAGCAAGGGTACTTTTTAAACAGTATATGTTAATTTACACAGTACTTAAGTATCTGTATTTTTCGAGTAAATGTAAATACATTTTAACAACTGTGCCATTTTTCCCCAGGAAAGTGTAAAAACGAGTACTTTTCCCCTGGAAAACGTAAAAGCGTTACTACTTTTTACATGTGAGAGTTAGTGATGTTAAAGGCACCGGGAAAAATGGCACCGCACCGCACCGGCACCGGTGCCTTTTCACCGGAATTTTCAACCGATTTTGATGGTTGAGCACTTAAAATGATCAGAATGATGTGGCAATCACTTTTATGAAGCAATTACAATGATTACAAATGAAAGATAAAATATTTAATTCACTGCAATGTCCATAGCCACTATTGTCTACTGATCGGAGTCGTTGCTGTACAGAGAATGGAACTATCTCTGTCATAAACTGACAACAAATTTTGAACAAAAAAGTAAGATGAATATAAAATATAAAAATTATTTAAAATTCAACAAAATTTTGGATTCGCTCATCAGATCACGTATCGGGTATAATGGATTTCACAGTAGGTATATTTATTTGATGGGAGGTTTACAAAAAAGGCAAAAAGGGTTGGGTAAATATATCGCTGTTTTTTTAAATATGAATAAGCACATACTATGGACAAAATTGCACAGCACATGAAGCCTTGGCCGGTGCCTTTCCCGGTGCCTTTTACTTCGGCACTGGTGCTAGCACCTTTGGCACCGGCAAAAAAATGGCACCGCACCGCACCAGCACCGGTGCTATTCTGAAAAAAATGGCACCGGCACCGGCATGGCACCCCTGAAGATTGCAATGGCACCGCACCAGCACCGGTGCTGGTGCCCTTTGGTGCCCAGCACCGGGGCACCGGTGCCCCGGTGCCTTTACATCACTAGTGAGAGTGCGTTTTACGCTGGAATAGATGAATTGAATGTCGTTGTTTAGAGATAATTTGGTATTTTTAAGAAAAAATGATATGATTTCTTCAAAATTTTCTTAATTTAGCAACAGAAAATTGTGATTTTGGCAAAAAAAAATACATTTTCTCTGTACGCGTGTACTTTTAAAATGTACGCGTAAAAGTGAGTACATTACTTTTTTCAAAAGTATATGTAAATGTATTTACCGCGTACTCACGTACGCGTATTTTTCGAGTAAAATTACGTACATTTTAACAACTGTGGTGGACAGATCCGCATCTAAACTCACCAACGGACACAAAGCTGGCTGCGATGGCAGCGACCAGCGCCAGTAGCACGCACGGCTGCATTTCTGGTTCGCTGTTGATTTGACTGTTGATTCGGGTTTCGGTTCGGGTTTCAGTTTCGGGCTGGTTGATGTCCGGTCTCCGTGTTTGATCACAACTCTGATTGGGCCCTGCTTTTATACTCGCTCAGAATGCTTGCGCACTGTTTTTGTGCCACTGCGATCCGTGCACTTTTTGTGGGCATCGTGACGTTATTACTGCACTCTTTCTGATTTTATTGCGAGTATTCTTTTGAGCCCCTGGAGTAGTGGTGTAAAATTTTCGATTTTGGATTTTATTTTAGATCCTAATTTTTCATTTTATTTTTATTTTATTCTTCAATTTTCCATTTTATTTAAATTTAATTTTTATTTTATGCTTTAGATTGTGACCATATGTGTTTTTTTTGTAAAATTCATGTTACTAAAATTGTAGTAAAATTGTATAAAATTGTATTTTATTTTGATTTTATTCTTCAATATTCCATTTTACACTGGAAGGCATAATAGATACCATTTTTTAGTGATAATCTAGTATTTTTTTGTATTTTTTTGATATTATTTCTGCAAGAGTTTCTTATTTTAGCAACACAAACTGTGATTTTTGCAACAAAAAATACATTTTCTCATACGCGTGTACTTTTAAAATGTACGCGTACAAGTAAGTACATTACTTTAAAAAAGTACATTATATGTAAATGTTTTTATCGCTTAATCGCACATTTTAACAACTGTGGTGTTGACTACACCGCCACAAAATTTCAGCGTGCTACGCCCATAGGGGATTTTGGGGTTAGCATTTTGGGGGGGGGGGGGGGGGGGTTCGCCAGTTAGCACGTGTTAATAACTCGGGAACCGCTTGGCGAAAAATGTTGAAATTTGGATATATTATGGTTTCAGGTCGGGGCTCTTTCAGATTTCGACGATTTTTTTCTACGACCCCACAGACCGGAGATAGGGGGGGGGGGTCTATAAAAACACTGTCATTTGCGTTTTTTTGGGTGTCGCCGAGAACATGCAAACTTTGAACATCAATAGCTCGGTCATTTGTGAACCGATTTTAGTCATTAAAATGTTAAAATGATCACAAATGGTCGGAGAGTCCATTTCTGAGGTCAAATCGGAGATACACATTTGTTTATACCGTATTACCTCGAAATACCCCCAGGGGGTTTATTATTTCGCCAGCAAAATTTGAGGGGGGGATAATTCGAGGGGGGGTTTATTCGAGGGGGGGGTCTATTATTTCGCCAGAAAATTTCGGAAATTCCCCATACGCAGACGTAGAAAAATCAAACAATTACATAGATGTATATGTGTTTATAGGCATATATAACTGTAAATACACAAAAACCCTTCCCTATCGTCACTCAATCATCAGTTTTAACGTATGTTCTGCATTGTACAGATCACAAACTGCGGTATCTGTCATGTACGTTCACCTTACACTCAATTTTAGGGGGGGTATTTCGAGGGGGGGGTTTATTATTTCCTCAGCCGAAATTTAGGGGGGGTATTTCGAGGGGGGGGGGTTAATTCAAGGGGGGGGGGTTAATTCGAGGTAATACGGTATATCGATTTAGCCCGATTTCGAAATGCAAAATTTCCGCAAAAGTTTGCTTTTTGAACATGCTATCCTATTCTCCTGATCGATAGAAACTCAATGAAACAAAAATGAGATCGATATCTCTCTCCGATCAAAAGTTATAGCACTTCAAACTTTCACCTCCCATCCACGTAAATAACCTATTTATTCAAAACTACATATCTCGGCCATTTCTCAGCCGATTTTCACTGATGAACACTTAAAATGATCAGAATGACATGTAGATATCATTTTTATCCACAGTTTATTTGTATGCATTTTGATTATGACAATTTAATTCAAGAGTTCGCATTAATTTCTTGTATGGGAAATCTGCTGCAATGTAGGGATAATCTGGTCCTAAAAATGAAATCTCCATGTTATTCTGATCATTTTAAGTGTTCATCAGTGAAAATCCGCTGAGAAATGGCCGAGATATGGAGGTTTGAAGTTGCATGCATGTGCGGAATGCATGTGCATTACTTTTGCGGAAATTTTGCATTTAGAAATCGGGCTAAATCGATATATAAACACATGTGTATCTCCGATTTGACCTCAGAAATGAACTCTCCGAACATTTGTGATCATTTTAACATTTTAATAACCAAAATCGGTTCACAAATGACCGAGCTATTGATGTTCAAAGTTTGCATGTTCTCGGCGACACCCAAAAAAACGCAAATGACAGTGTTTTTATAGACCCCCCCCCCCCCGCCCCTATCTCCGGTCTGTGGGGTCGTAGGAAAATTCGTCGAAATCTGAAAGAGCCCCGACCTGAAACCATAATATATCCAAATTTCAACATTTTTCGCCCAGCGTTTCCCGAGTTATTAACATGTGCTGACTGGCGAACCCCCCCCCCCAAAATGCTAACCCCAAAATCCCCTATGGCTACGCCTCCCACAGCTGGAGTTAAACAGCAAAAATTGCACAAATTTTTTGTGCATGTTCAGCGACCCTCACTGTAGTGAGTCGCTAGGGGCCCCCTCGCAGGTGTTTTGGTAGGGGGGTGTCGCGCCTTATTACCCCCGAGTAGTGATGGAAAAGCGCCACGGCGCTGGCGCCTGGCGCTAGCGCCCAAGCAAAAAGCGCCATGGCGCTTCTGGCGCTTGGCGCCATTTTGCTCTGGCGCCATTGGCGCTTGGCGCTGGGGTTCGGAAAAGCGCCATGGCGCTTTTGCCATCACTACCCCCGAGTATCTTCACCATATCTCGCACACAGCTTGAGATATGACAGTCGTAAAATAGTAAAAAATCGCTGCCGAACCTGACGCGATAGCAGTTTATTTTCATCCAGAGTTCGCTTCAATGGAGAGTGATGGATGTGCTGTAAATGCGCGATGTGTTTATCGTTATGTTGAATTTACTGCACAAGTTTGGTTTTGCACCGGTCATCATTTTATCTGTCAATGAAATAAAGGTTTTGAAAGCCACAGAAATTATAGCATTTTATTTACGGAATTTACTATTTGAATAGCACTGATTTGAGTTACCGTATTTCCTCGAAATACCCCCCCCTCGAAATACCCCCCTCCCTCGTTTGACCCCCCCCCCCCTCTCGGGACCACTATGAAACAATCACCCCCCCCTCGAAATACCCCCCCCCCAAATTGAGTGTAAAGGGAACGTACATGACAAATACTGCAGTTTGTGTTCTGTGTACTGCAGAACACACGTTAAAACAACGTCGGTGTCACGTTAGAACAGTGTTTATACCATCTACATACTAATATTAGTCTACACAACCTTATAAATGGCGGTTTTTGTTGCATTTTTCGACGTCTGCGTACGTTTCAGACAACTATTTCGTACTTGGTTTTCAAAAAGTTTCTTGTGAAATAATAACCCCCCCCCTCGAAATACCCCCCCCCCCCTCGTTTAACCCCCCCTCTCTCGGGACCAGTATGAAACAATGACCCCCCGGGGGGTATTTCGAGGAAATACGGTAAACGTGAAACTACAGTTGACCAGAGTTGCAAAAACGTATTTACGTTTACCCGAAATACCCGGTTATTCGGGTATTTATACTTACGTTTACGTTTACGTTTTCATAAAATACCGTTACGTTTTGTTACGTTTTCCTGGCCAAAATACCCAGGTACCAGAGAAAACGTAAAAAACGTTGTCAGACCCAATTTTTTTTGGCAAAATGTAATTTCCGTCATAAATTTCCGACAACTTTATAAATTTTGCGCACCAGCGCACACTTTTCCTCCACAGAAGTATTTTCAAAATAGGTATATTCAATATTCAAATTATTCTATAGTTAGACCCCACCTCCGTGCAGAGTGTTACGTATTACTTCCCAAACTCGAATTGTGCCAAATGCTTATTTAAAAAAGTCAGCGGATGCTGTTATTTAGTGGCTTCCGTGGATTGATTTTGAGCTATTTGAAGATCAAATGTTTAATCAACTCGATGAATCGCCATAGTCTAAATTTTTTGTGACATAACACTTGGGAAAACGTTGACAGAACGTGAAAAATTGATTGAAAAACCGGCAAAAAAATAGAAGGGCAGCTTCCAAAAGACGGTGTCTCCATAATAGAAAGTCGGTGAAAAATAGAAGGGCGCCCTTCTATCAGATGGAAACAGTAATAATTTTTTTACGTTTACATTTTATTTTACGCTTTCCCAGGTATTTTAAAAATACCTTACGTTTTAGTATTTATACTTTCATTTTGGAAAAGGTATTTACGTTTACGTTTACGTTTTCCAAAAATACCAGTATTTGACCAACTCTGCAGTTGACAGACAGTAAAAAAATCATGCTAGTACCGTATTTACTCGAAATGACAAAATGTAGGAAAACTGAGAATCAAAGTTCGATTTTATTTATTCTAATAGAAAGTGTCATTCTTTTTTTGTCAACTTTTTACCTGCCGCTCTATTGGAGGTGCCGTTCTATTGGAGCTGCCGTTCTATTTATTTCACTAATCTTTCTCACATATTTTTTTGCATTTGAAGAAAGTGTTTTTTATGAAACTTGAACAAGATTTGTATATCCGAGCATCAATTCAAACAAAACCATATAGGTATTCAAAGTTCTGAATGCCTTGGATGTTCTCACCCCTCCCCCACTTTTATGGTATTTTTGTGTTTTGGCACCTATCCAACTTAATTTCTACCAGCCATTCTATTGGAGGTACCGCTGTATTGGAGGTATGCTGTTCTATTAGAAGAAATATAGTAATCATGCAGTTCATCAGCAAAATAAACTAATCATGCAGTTCTAAAGCATTTACATAATTTTTAAGAGCCAAAAATCCTTGCATAATCCCCAGGGGAGTGAGGTACACTCCACGAAAAATGTCTTTAGCCTCCTGATCGGGAACAAAAAAATTCAATGTCTCCCCTGCTAATGTGCAACCCATGTCGGGGTATACATGGGATGAATTCTTGTAGATTAAGGTGCCTTTATGCCACATGTCAATTTTTAGCTTTCTGTATGTGTTTCTGCTCGTTTGACAGACATCCAAAGTCAAATTTTCAGTGGAAAAGGTCTTTAGCCTTTTTCTGAAAATGGTCAAACAAGGGAAAACATGTTAAAATGATGAAAAGGTTTGTGATGTGATGTGAAAAAACGATGCACTGCTCAAATATTTATCACTCTGCGAATTGATATTCAAAATGGTATACACGGTGGATTTGATACTCTGCACTCACACTGATTTCTCATCATGTTCACAATCATCTGCCTTCGGTTGGCAGACAATTATTGACCTGGCATGGTGTTTATTTTTGACTTAATGCACAAAACGAAATGTTGGCACCATGCCAGCTCACAGGCACGCGCATTTAGCAAAATGTAAAAAAGCAACAAAAAATTGCGGAAGGTGCTGCGTTCACTGTTAACGAAATATTGACTATGTACGTAGGAGGGAGACCAAATTTCTACTGTGGGGGGTCAACATTATGACCCTCCCTATGTATGAGTCCCACCCCTCAGTGACCCATATTTAATGTTTGGTCCAAGATTGAACCAGAAAAATCAAAGGGCTAAAGACATTTTTCCTGGAGTGTATCTTTCCTCCGATTCAAGGGAGGGTACAATTTCATTAATTAATAGTGTTTTTTATCATTCACATCGCCCCATCAACTTCAAGTGTTCGATTTCATCCTTCCCACAGCTTCGGTGCACCCAGCAGTTGTCGCTGATGTGAATTGTGTATGGAAATTTCACCCCAGTGAGTCTGGCAAATTGAACGTTCTGATTTCACATACGAATACTGACAAGATCATTATATAAAATATTTTAAGATACCGTATTGCCTCGAATTTCAGGTTTACCTTCAATTGATATCGTCACCTTTTCTGTACTTTCAATTAGAAGATACATTTTATTTGAGGGTAACTTCTTTTGTTTTCATCAGATGTTGCAAGAATTTAACCAACAGTGAATGACAACACAATTTTTTTATTATCAAACTGCAATGTAACAAAATGGTGGACCAAGCCTAATACAAGTGAACACATAGTAATTTAGGTAGGTGCCCGCTGGCACCATATTCATCGTTGTCCGCTATGTTTGGCTAGCGTTTTTACAATTTTATGCATTTTGGCACGCAGCCAGCTGTGCCTTGTATTTGAGGTATGCGTTTCTTGTCACATTCAGATGGACCAAAATTGCATCTTTTATTAGAGGGTATGCCGACAATTGGAGGTAATATTTACAGTATGTCAGTCAACTCACAGTTGCAGGTACAGTTTCCCTTTTCTCATGATAATATCAAACGTGTCTTCTTCTGTTTCCAGCCATGCACTGTGCAAGTATTTATATACGGTAAATATGGTATATGTATTTATGGTACATTGGATCTATATGGATATTTAGGCAGGGTATCTGGTCGGGTTTTCAGGTAAAAATGTTGGGTATCAGGTAATATAATTGTTGGGTATCAGGTGATAAAATAATTTGGTATTAGATGGCTATTTACATAGGCCACGGTCAGGGACCGGTCCCCAGCAAAAAATAAAAAATTGAAAAAGTCAATAATTGGTGTGTATGCTTTGTTTGCACGTTAATTAGGTGAATTATCACCAAATTTGCATGCACAAAATTTCGGAAAGCCTGTTGATGATGCATTTTCTTTGGGGGGGGGGGGTATAATTTTTTTTTCAATATGTCTCAATTTTTGCATGCGTGTACTCCTTCGTTTATGAGTACGCATGCCAAATTTCAGCTCAGAGTGGTTGGTGATTCTTATTTGTTTCACGCTTTTTTTTTGTCACTCACTATATTTTTGTTTAGTGAACGAAATCCCACTGGGGACCCGTCCCGGGCGGCAATAGAAATGGCCCAGACCGGGGCCAAATGTCCCCAGTGAGAAAATTTGTTTTTCTGTAAACAAATAATTTTTGTCCCCTATCATGGACGAACGTCCCCGGTCAGGACCAAAATTCTTTGTTTACTGAAAAAAAAAATTTTCTCACCGGGGATGTTTGGCCCCGGTTGGTATCATTTCTATTGCCACCGGGGATCGGTCCCCAGTGGGATTTCAATCACTATACAAAATACAGTTATTGATGAAAATTAAAGTGTAAATAAAATAAGACTCACTAACTGCTCTGAGCTAAAATTTGGCATATGAACTCACTAAATGAAGGAGTACACACATGGCAAATTTGAGACAAATTGAAAAAAATTTATACACCCCCCCCCCCAAAAAAAAACAACATGCATCGGCGTGTGTAACTGTCTTGCAGAAATGTTGTGCATGCAAATTTGGTGTTAATTAACATAATTAACATGCAAACAACACATACACACCAATAATTTATCCAGAAAATGGAAAATGAGCCAGAAAAATGGAAATGGGAAAAAATTTAGTGCCCAGAAAATGGGAAAAAATTTCCCCTGCTGGAAAACGGAAAAAATTTGCTTTCGGGAAATGGAAAACGGAAATTTGACACCCTATCCCAGAACGCGTAAGATGCCCATCAAATGTCAAATGTCACGTGGAGTGTTTTAAGCCATTTAAAATATAAAATGTCATGCACAGTCTCCAAAGCCCTGTAAAATGCCCTGGAAAATGGCAAACGTGTTTTACAAATTTGGAAATGCCCCTGGTTACCATTCAGGCATATCAGGCTCCTCATATTCCGGTATCACCATGTGCAGTGGTGTGGGATGATAGTCGCAGTCATCCTGGTGCCACTCCCAGACCCTGTAAAAGACTCTGTAAAGTGTAAAAGACACTGTAAAGTGTCATGTGTCATGTAAAAGACCCATGATAAGATTTGGATACCCATGATACTTTATAGTGTCTTTTACATGACATTTGACACTTTCAAGGGTCTTTTACATGTCACATGACATTTTACAGGGTCTCTCACACTTCACGGGGTCTTTTACAGGGTCTGGAAGTGCCCCCGGATCGGCATCTGGCTGGTAGCACTCATCTTTGCATATTCTGCATGTGTACGGGCAGTCGATCGACATCGAAATCTGCCGCTGCGCACAGTCACGCCAGGGGGCAGTCCCAAACACTGTCAAATGCCTTGTAAAATGTTACATGTCCTGCAAAGTTTCGAAAGTCAGGTAAAATGCCCTGGAAATTTAGAAAGCAGTTTACATGCCTCTTGACACTTTGCATGACATTTGACATTTCACAAGGTATTTAACAGGGTCTGGGATTGGCGCCAGGTGATTCCATTGCACTTTGTTGCTTTGTCTGCGCACTTGCTTTTGTGTGAAACTGCTGCGTGGGGAGGGGATTAGCCTGCTAGATGGTATTCAATTTCTTCAATATGACAGCAAATGAAGAAGAATGATGTGTGAGTGTGATGTGCGGTGGTAATGATAGGCGTTTTTACTTTGCCAGATGTCTGATGTAAAACACCAAGGAAAACCGCACTAATCAAATACCGTATTACCTCGAATATCCCCCCCCCCACCTCACTTGACATAACCCGCCTGGAAATACCTCCCTAATATTTTGTTGAGGAAATATTTAACCCTCTCGAAATACCCCCACCCCTTCACTTCCCATTTCACTTCTCACTTCCCATTTCGCTTTCCATTACTACGTCTGAGTATGTGTAATTTCATAAAATTTCTGGCGAAACAATAGACCCCCCTCCCCTTCGAATAAGCCCCGCCCCCCCGTCTAATTAACGCCCCCCGTCGAATTAACCCCCTCCCTGAAAATTTGCTGGCAACATAATAAATCCTCTGGAGGTATTTTGCAGAGTTGTTAAAAGTACCGAAACTTTTCAAAGTATACGTAAACGTAAAGTATTTATTTTTTACTCACCCCTTGAGTGCAGAAAACGTTAAGTAAAATTGTTTACTTTTACTCATGAGTAAACGTGAGTAAACGTACTTATCCCCACAGAAAAAGAAAACGTGAGTACTTTTGAGAAATGTCGCCAAAAATTTTGAGAAATGTCGCTCAAAATCAGTCGTTTTCATCACCTTTTTACACAATTTTTGACTATATTTTTGGTTCTATACCCATTTTCGATTAGTTTCCAGCATTTTTAGCTCATTTTCTCTCTTTTTTTCCTTTCTTTGGCTTTGAAAACCTATATAAAAGACGATCTAAAATACGTTTGTACTCGAGTACTTTCAAAAAGTATATGTGAAAGCGAGTACCAGAACTTTTTTCAGGGGAAACGTAAACGTATTTACTCAGTACTCGAGTATACGTACCGTATTTTCTCGAATTACCCCCCGGGGGTTTATTTTTTCAGAGTGAAAATTTTGAGAAAAAAAAACGTGAAAAATGCAACAATAACCACCATTTATAAGTTTTTACAGCCTTATATAAGGATGCAGATGGTATAAACGATGTTCTAACGTAACACAGTAAGTGTTTTGAACGTCTGTTATGCATTTCTCGGACCACAAATTCATAGTGCCCATTTTGAGGGGGGGTATTTCGAAGGGGGGGGGGTATTTCGAGGAAATACGGTATTTATCGAGAACAATTTTAACAACTATGGTATTTTGAGGTAATACGGTAATTCCCTAGGCCAGAGCATAAAAATTGCAGTGGCACCTTGTGATAATTGACAGACACATAGTCAGTAAAAAAATTCACACTGACTTGGTTTTGGTCCTGTTAAAACATTTAGGGAATTTTCTCCAACACGAAAAATTTGAACAATCCAAAACAATCCATGTGTGGTGCCTGAATTGTTTGTTTCAATATAACATGATTTCACACACATTTCAGACACACACACAACATGCTGGGCGTGAGAGTGAGTAATGTACCTGAAAGTCACATGTGTAAACTTGCTGGCACTCAACTCTTGGTATACTACCAAAATGTAAACTCCATTAGGCATAAGCATGCACAGCTGTACACTATAGCTGCTTTAGGATACAATTGTATTGCTTTGTGTGAGACTAATGCTGTGCATAAAGTGCATCTACCGGACCTTCCTGGATATACACTAAATGCCATCATGAAACCGGTTAATGGGAATGGTGGCATAGCAGTGTTTAAGGGGAGCTTAGAGTGTTTGGTATTGGGGGGGAGATTACTGGGAGCAATGTGAAAATGTTCTATGGCTCACACTATGTTGCCAGAAAACTTCAGCATTTTTTTGCTCTTTAAGCATTTATCTCTTCGATGCAGGGAAGGTATGTAGAAATAGAGACTACCTTTGGCAAAACGATGACATTCTATCACATCTAACCTCCCAAATTATGGAGAATACTACTACTTTAGTCTTACACTCATTGTAGGTGACTTTAATGGTCACATCGGGAATATGCTCTCGGGACTTGAAATGAATAGAGCTGTTGTCAATGACACAGGTCATCTGGTTAATTCATTCATTCAGCTTAATAACTTACATATCGGAAAATCCTTTAATGACATATGATGGACATATGAGGCGGGGAAATCACCATCACTCCTTGACCTTGCACTGTTTGACACTAAAGCGGATTGGGTTAGTGAACTCTCTCACTACAGCCCGACAAGTGATAGGTCTATCACTTCTGATCACTGTGCATTGCACCGTAAATTTGTTATATCCCACTAATATAGTGTCGTTTGATGATAACAATACACTCATAAGTGGGTAGTGAAGGGGGAAGAGGTTATCAAACGATTTTCAAATTGGTGAGAAGACTCTCTTGCAACGTTAGAAGATTCAGAGTGTAACTATGAATCTATCCTCCTTCACCTGCAAGGTGTAGCTTCTAGGCGATATCCAGTAAAAGCAAATAAGTCTTTGCCAATGTGTGTGGCACTACACATACATCGTTTGAAGGCAGAGATACAAAAACTATGCCGTCATTTGCACCTGAATGTCATTGAATTTTTGGAATACAAAGCTCGAGTCATGCAGTTAAGGGGACATGTGAATATGATTATGAACAGGACATCAAGCACAAATGACTTGATCTGGAACTTAAAACTAGCAGTACAAAAACCGATCTCTATACACTTGCTCGAAGGTATAGAGAGGCTGGTGTTCTGTATTGATCAATTTTTTTAGTACAAAGATGAAATTTTCAGGTATATGTATGGAATGAAATTTTGAGTTTTTATGTAGATTCCAAATCCACGATAATAAACACAAAAATTTTTTTGTGCTTTCCCAGGTTAGGCAAAGCGAGTCTTAAAAGCTCATAAAAGATCAAAGAGAACAATCAACTCACTTTTGGGTGAAATTGTAAATGTGAAATTTCATCAATTTCAGGGTGGGGATACTGATACTTGGATCATTTTTTTAATAATTCTCTTCAACCATCGGTGTCTCTGTATCTCAGACTGGGAATGGTGTTATACATTGCAGTAAATTCTTTTTATAACTAGACCCCTCATTTCCTCAAAAAATATAATGTCACCTTCAATAGAACAGCAGGTTTTGGCTCTTTCTCACCCATGAAAAAATATATTAGCATCTTTTTATTCATAGTGATCTTATCTCGAACCTCAACCTCTCTAAACCTCTCGAACATCATTGAGGCCATTGACTTCCATAATGTCCGCCCAATATAACTCTTTAAACATGACTATCTATCCATGGTAACATAGAATTCTAAAGACGACATGCCCAAGCAACCTCACCTTCTACATCGCAGCCATACGCTTCATTCAATTTAAAAATATCTGTCCTTGAAAGACCAGCTTTTTGACCAACACCAAGGTGGCCAAACATGGGGTCAGCCAAAGCATATCCTTTATACATGGTGAGACAAGAATTTTTTTGCACAGCAAATCATTTTTCATTCAAAACAAAATTCACTTTGACTGGCTCATACCAAAATATTCATTTTTTAATTTTCAAATTCAAACATTTTTCAAGTTTTTACCCACTGGAGGTTCTATGACTTACTTGTGCTATCTAGTGATTGCCTCTAAATAATAAACTTTCCTGTGCAAAGAAAACTTGACCCCTGGAATACAGTTACTCATTAACTAACAGAGTGGCTTATTACTAAAAAATTAATTAACAAATTAATTTGTCATCATTAACCCAGTTCGGTGCAAGCGGTTGGTAACAGGCTGACTGTGAGATTTTGCCATTTTTGGTATACCACGTATTTACCACACAAAAAATTGCAGCTGTAACATGTACACAACATGATTGTTTGTTTAGTACATAAGAAGAGGTCACCTGTAATTGGTGGCTAACCCGCCTAACGCGCAAATGAGCGCGTGCACCAAAACAAAACGATTTTTGATAGCAGGCAACAGGCGCGTGCTATGGGTTTGTGTACCTCACTATTAGGTAAGCCGTTTAATGGATGCGTGTGTAACAAATACGTATACCACACACTGATTTTCAAAAAACAAACAAAATCGGGGCGTTTTATAACACGTTTTTTCTCATATTGTATAATCATTCATACGAATCAGTGTTGTTAGAATTAGTGTACTTTTTAAAAGTATATATAAATGTAGAGTATTTTTTGCCCACAACAAAGCATTTGTTATGCATTTTATGCCACCCTGTACAGCGATTTGACCAATGATGTCAAACCCTCATGAAAAAAGTTTTTTTTTGGGGGTGTTTTTCCAAAACAATGTTTCAAATTTCAAAGTTTTTCATAAAACAGTTTTTGAATTTTTTTATTTAGTTTTCAAATTTTGAAATCATTTTGATTACTTTTCAAATTTTCAAATATTTCTTATGTCTTTTCAAAAAAAATTTGCATCAAATTATTGCATTTTCAAATACCGTATTACCTCGAAATACCCCCATGGGGGTTTATTATTTCGCCAGCAAAATTTGAGGGGGGGGTTGATTCGAGGGGGGTTTTATTATTTCTTCAGAAATTTTTGTAAGGATCGTAGTAAATAGTAGGCATTTGCATACCCAAAACAGGTAAAAAATGTGTCCAAACAGGATATATTTGGACATAAAAACGTAGATAGCTCCACAAACTAGTCGATGTGTAGCTGCAATGCAAATTAACAGTAATATACATCATGTACATTGCATACATGACGTATTTATTATCTACATGACGTACATCATTCCGAAGGGGGGGGGGGTATTTTGAGGGGGGGGGGTTATTATTTCCCCAGCCCATTTTGAGGGGGGTTAATGCGAGGGGGGTTAATTCAAGGGGGGGGATAATTCGAGGTAATACGGTATTGTAATCTGAATTTTGTATACATCATAATGTTTTACAGCCCTCTATACTGTTACTGTAAACATCGGAGTTCTGCAGCTACAAAATAATTCATGCAAAATTGATGTTTTGGGTATTTTTTGCATTTTTATGCAGTTTCAACCAGAGTTGTTAAAAGTACTGAACTTTTTTCAAAGTATATGTAAATGTAAAGTATTCATTTTTTACTCACCCCCTGAGTACAGAAAACGTAAAGTAATTTTTTTTACTTTTACTCATGAGTAAACATGAGTAAAATACTTTTCCCTCCAGAAAACGTATTTTTGAGTATTTGTTAAAATATTTTGCCCACATTTCACTCAAAATCACTCATTTTCATATTTTTTTGACCATTTTGACCTTCAAGTTCTTAAGTACATGGCTTATGTACCTATTTTCAGCAATTTTTTTCTATTTTTCACTTTTCTCCCCCCTTTTTCCCATCTATGCCTTGAAAAAGCCTATAAAAAAGCATATCTGAAATACGTGTTCTGTACTTGAGTACTTTCAAAAAGTATATGTAAAAGCGAGTATGGCTACTTTTTTCAAAGTATATGTAAACGTATTTACTCAGTACTCGAGTATACCTACTTTTTGAGTAAACGTAAATACGTTTTAACAACTATGGTTTCAACCAAAATTACACAAAAACGTTTTTGATTTTTTTTTGTGAAAAATAGATTTTTAAGTATTTTTCCACCGCGTGCTCTATAATTCGAAAAGTCTGAAAAAAGTGGCATTCACCAAATGGCGCGCGTTAGTGTTCAAAAATTTTTATCTCACAACGCATTTCAGCTCGAATTGTCATCATCTTTGCATACCAACTGTCATCAACATTGGGGTTTACCCATGTAAACTTGATGGGGATCCTAATGGTTCTCCCATCCAAAGATATATTAGCCAGACTGGCTTGACCTGTATGTACCCCAGATGTGGACATTGGTAAATAGATGGATTTTTGAAGTATAGGCAGTATATTCACTACACACATCGTGAAAAGTGAAGTGTTTGTTGTAACAACTCATTAGGTGCCAATCCCAAACCCTGTAAAGTGTGAAGTAAAATACCGCCAGGTTTATTTTTCTAGAGTGAGATTTTTGAGGGGGGGGGGGTTAAATGAGGTGGGTATTTCGAGGGGGTTTATTATTTTGTAAAATGTCAAATGCTATGCAAAGTGTCAAAAGTCATATGAAATGCCCTGCAAAATGGCAATCGAGTTGCCATTTTGCAGGGCATTTCACATGACTTTTGACAGTTTGCATGACATTTTTCAGGGCATTTTACAGGGTCTGGGAGTGGCACCAGGTTTGAGCAAGCTGAGGAAATAATAACCCATTCTGGTTAAAAAAGCCCCACCTGAATCGAGTGTAAAAAGAATGCAAGTGACAATTTAAATAGAATGACTGAGTTGCGTTGGGGCAGGCCTGATATTGACATTCTGCTATGCACCGCCCTATATGCCTGTGATCACAATTTGTGATTATCATGTTAAACCAATTCAAAAACCGATGACAGAAATATTAAATTGCCACCAGCACTGTATGTAAATAGGTATACTCGGCGGACGTGATACCCTGCCCTCGCACTCATTTATGTCTACGTTGGAAGCATGCCAATGAGAGTAAAGCATCTTCTTTTTGTATAAAAGATGAAAAAATCATTGTTGTTAAGAAGTTAACATAAATATATCGTTATAACAGAGATGACTTTTTTCAGCTTTTTTTTTAAATCGCATGCGTAGAAAAATAGTTGGCGCGCTTCCAGCGGAACCACGCGTGCAGGGTGTAAAGTGACTGGAGTATAGTGTTTAAATGTGTCTGTAAATATCTCACCATAATGTACTATAGAGAATGGATCATATTCAGTTCCCTGCACATTAATTTTGTGACTACTAGTTAACCACTGTCTAGTGTACACTTGTGGAATCTCATCCCAGTTCACCTGATATTTGAAGGGTATGTTTTGTTGAGTTACAAGATCCTACTCCATGATGGCACCCAAAACACTTCAAAGAAACAACTCTTTTATTTTTTGTTTTTATTTTTCACGTCTGTTTTACACACAGGCATACACACAAACTTTTTTTTACTCTAATTACTTTTTGGAATACCGTATTTCCTCTAAATATACCCCCTTCGATTAACCCCCCTCGAAGTACCCCCAGGAGTTTTCGAGCTGGAAAAAAACAACCCCCCCTCGAAATAGTGCCTGTCTTGAGCGATGTACTTCATCGAGTGACAAACAAGTCACCGGAGTAGGGTGTCAAATTTCCGTTTTCCGTTTCCGTTTTCCGCAGACAAATTTTTTCCGTTTTCCGTTCCGTTTTCTGGCTGGTGAAATTTTTTTTCCGTTTTCCGTTCCGTTTTCCGGCAACATTTTTTTCCGTTTCTGTTTTTCCGGCTCATTTTCCGTTTTCCGGCTAAATTTTCAGTTTTTCCGCTTTTTTTCCGTTTTCCGCCTCAATTTTCAGTTTTTCTGCTTTTTTTCCATTTTCCGCCTCAATTTTCCATTTTTCCGCCTCATTTTACCTTTTTCTGGCTCAACTTTCTGTTTTCTGATCAGCCAAACTGGTAACAATTCATGCAGATTGTCAATGATGTAAAAAAATTTCTGTTTCCAGCAAAATTACTGCAAATTTTTTCCACTTCCAGCAAAATTTCAGCAAATTTTATCCATTTTCCGGCAAAATTTCAGCAAGTTTTTCCATTTCCGTGCAAATTCGATTTTTCCGTTTCCGTTTTTCCGGCCTCTTTTTCCGTTTTCCGGCCGCTGAGTTTTTTTTCCGTTTCCGTTTCCGTTTTCCGCCAAGTGCAATTTTTTTTCCGTTTTCCGTTCTGTTTTCCGGCCGCTGAAAAAATATTTCCGTTTCCGTTTCCGTTTTCCATAAAAAAAATTTTTTGACACCCTACACCGGAGGATCAAAGAAGGACCGAACACTGTTTGACGCTCTCAATCAGGACGGTTTATCGTTCCTGGAAGAGTGCCAAATCAGTGTCATCAGTAAGCAATTTGGCCCAGATTTTTTCAGGTCAAACGGTGAGGTCCGTAGGGTGTTTTTAAATACAACCGGAACAAACCAAACCGCATCATTTTGCCGGAAATTTGCAACTGTGTGACAAAAAGGGCAAGCAAACCAGCGCCATCAAAGGGCAAAAGGGGCAATCAAACCAATCACGCTCAAAAACAAAGGATGTGGAGTTTTACGCCCTTGATATTCACAACACTAGGCGTGTACATTATGGTCACGCCTAGCGGGGCTGGCGCAATGCCAAGGACTGGCCAGCTGCCAAGAGAAGCGAGGAAAAGTGAAACAATGCAAATCGGCGCTGGTGAAGGATCTAGGTGGAAACGCGCCGGCAACGCGAGCGGGATTTTGGCGCGCGACAAACAAAACATCAGAAGCGCGAGACGTGACTGGGTCGGTTTGCGCGTATTTTGGGATTATCCATGGAAGTGGGTGGAAAATGAGCAAATCGACGAAAGCCCACCCCAA
This sequence comes from Sphaerolaimus hirsutus, assembly GCA_964036195.1. Classification (NCBI taxonomy): domain Eukaryota; kingdom Metazoa; phylum Nematoda; class Chromadorea; order Monhysterida; family Sphaerolaimidae; genus Sphaerolaimus; species Sphaerolaimus hirsutus. The sequence continues at coordinate 5,529,327 of OZ038454.1, read as the reverse complement.
ATTGCAGATAGTGGATGGATAGCAGCTTGGAAAGCTACAACTCAGTGCGCAACCAGGCACTACTGCTACCTGGGGAGCGAGCGGGGGTCAACGCAGCAAAGCCGGAAAGGGACCCGACAGAGGGTGAAGAGGTGGCAGAGTGCCAACACGTTGGAACGCTGGCAGTTGCAAGCAGAATGCGCCGCCGATCAAAGGGACAGGATATGCAGAGAGACCCAAAGGGTAAGGGGAGAACAAGTTCAAAACTGGACCAGGTTGGAGGGTTCTTTTGGGAGCAAAAGTTTTGGGCATACGATGACTATGGTCCTCGAGCATTTGGCATCATTCCAAAAGCTGTACAAACAGGAACACAAGTGCAAATGTGTTGGGGGCCAAACAGGGATGTGTTCTGAGTGCAAAAACCGTGTTGCTGAGGACAAACCTCAAAGGACACTTCCTACATGAAAACCATTTGTGATTACCATGCAGAACAAAAGCAGGCACAATCTTCAAAATTCTTAATGATTAGGCTAGGATATGTAATACGTGGTAACACACACATGCTATCCCTGTGCAGATGCGGAATCAAAGTGTGCATGAGGCTTGGTTGTGTTGGCAGAAAATGGGCGGTAGCAATGAAGTGGCAGTTTTTCCTAGGAGTTTGTGATATTGTACCGCGCGTGGGGAACTGTCTCACAATGCTATGGAGATGGAGAAATTCACTCTATCGTATGACATGGTGGGGTAAAACAAAACGCAAAATATCTCGGGTGAAACCAAACAACGAGTCACATCAATTGAAATATCGCATAACCAAAACAGACACAAATGAAAGCACTAAAATCCACATGATGGAGGTGCAAACCAAACAGGTAGGAAACGGACACTAAAACAACAGGAAGTGGGCAGAATAACAGGGATATTGAAACAACAAAAGCCTGATGTAAGGATAACGGAAGCCAAAGGTACAAATAGTGACACAACGAAAAAGGGTGTATGCTGGGGGAACACAATAACAGTGCTCTTCCAGAATGTACGCTCTGCCTGGAGAAAACATGAGCAAATTTCAGAGATGCTCAAGACAGAACGCTATGATGTAGTCATTCTTGGGGAAGCTAATGTGAAAACGAGATTGAAGACAGTAGAAATGCCGGGCTACAACCTAACCCTGATAAGAAAACCACAAGCAAACAATGGGGGGTTCCTAGTCTATATAAAGAGCACAGTCTCTTCATATATGCAGGGTCCGATCACAGATGGGGACATGGAAAGTAACACTGTGGCAATGATGATATCCACGCTAGCAGGAAAAGTGGACATTGTTGCAGTGTACCTCCTAGACCAAGGGCGGATTCAAAGGGATAAGAGCCTAAGGGACATCAACTCGCAAATTTTGGAAAAGATCGGAGATCTGATTAACTGTAATCACAGCTCAGGGAGGGACACAATTGTAATAGGGGATTTCAATGGTGCTCTAGGAATAGATCATTTTGGTCCAGGCCGATGTCACGATACACCCAACAGCAATGGCAAACTGGTCAGAGGCTGGATATCGGTGAGGGATATGGGTGTACTGGATGACAAGAGGGGCCAATGGTGGACTTTTGAATCTGGGCATACCAAAACGAGAATAGATCATTGCTTAATTGACAACCAGGCTGAAATAGCAGTTGCCACCATGAAGAACCTAGGACATGGAAATAGTCCACTGATGTCAGATCACAGCGGACTAGAAGTTGAGATACTTCTGGAATCAAATGGAGCAGACAGAAAAATTGGATTGACCAGGAACAATGAGTGATCAATTAGGCGCAATGAAAAATCTACAAAGTTTCTGCAAGAGATCGAAAACATTCTTGACATGAATGAGCCCCCAACCAGCTATGACGCCCTGCTTGAATTTTTACAGCAATGGGCGAAATGCTGGTTTGGGGTCAAAGAGCGGAAGACGAAAGAGACAAAATATGGCAAGAAGATAGGGGAAATCAAGCGCACTCTCAAACAGAAGAGACGGGCCCTTCACGAAGGCAGGTTAGGTTTATCAGAGTACCGTGAGCACTGGAAAAAGGGACTGGGAGACATCCGGCAACAGGAAAATTCAGCTCATGAAGACAAACTGGAGCAGATAATGGAAAATGAGCTACGGTACGGTATTGAGAACACTAACCTGTACAAAATGGCACAGAAAATCCGGGAAGCAGATGTAAAATATCCAATGCTCAAAATCGAAAACAGACCATGCAAAGACGACACTGAGCTAAAGCAAGTTTTAATCGACTTCTGGAAAAGGATACAAAAACCCAATCCCGCTAAAGCAACATTCAAAACGGACATTGGTATGATGGGAGTAATCGACAAAAGCCTAGCAGGGAAAATGGATAGAGAAATATCGACCATCAAAACTGGAGAGGCTTGCAAGCGACTGAAGCTGGGGAAGTCAGCAGGAACAACGGGAATATCACATGAGATGATAAGAATGCCTGGACCGAAACTCGTCACCATTCTGACAAACCAGATGAACAGATGGTTCAGCGGGCGAGAAAGAATATCCGATTTGGCAAAAACATGCAAGCTTGTTTGCTACATAAAAAGGGCGCAAAATCGGACATGAACAATTACAGAACAGTAGGGATACAGTGCAACATCCTCAAGCTATATTGCTCCATCCTGAACAAACGACTGATGGACGCCTTTGAATGCAACAACGCCTTTGGAGACATGCAGGCGGGGTTCAGAGCAAATCGGAGAACCACAGATAACCATGTTATACTGCAGGGATGTTTGGCGGAAACAAACCAACTGTCAACTTGTTTCGTGGATGCGGTGAAAGCCTTTGACAGAGTAGACAGAGAACGCCTTTGGATAAAGCTAAAAGACTACGGATATGGAGAAAAGCTTTGTTGGGCAATAAAAAACACATACACGGATCAAAAATGTTACCTGCAGTATAACGAAGTCTGCACGGAGGAACTCGATTATTCGCTGGGGGTAAGGCAAGTTTGCTGCCTAAGTCCAACACTATATGTGCTGTACATGGCAGACCTGAGAACAAAATTGGAGAGAAGTGGACTGGGAGCAAAGCTCCGGGACAAACGATATCCGGCCGGGTTTTTTGTGGACGATGTTGTGCTTATGGCAAATAACGACATCAAACTCCAGAAAATAATGGACATATTCACAGACTGGAGTCATGAATCGGGGATTGGGATCAGTGAGCAAAAGAGCATGATTATGCACTTCAGAAGGAAAGCAAACAAGAACAAGGAATGGCAGCTGGGAATAGGGGAGGATGGAACAAACAAATTATCAGAGAGTGTGATGAGACCAAGTATCTAGGTATCTTACTATGCAGTGGCCGAGATCCATTTCAAAGACAAAAGAGTGGATACCTGGATAAGCTGATAAAAGGCAAATTTCTTGCAAAAGAGGTAACAAAACACAGCAGAAGACAAATATGGGCGCTGAACATGTTATGGGGGGCATACATCGCCAGTACAGTCATGTACGGCATTGAAATAACCGGAATATCAAAGACTGCGCTAAAACAAATGACGACTTCACAGATGGGACTGTACCGTCAGGTGGGGAATGTAGGGAAACACATTTCAAACAAACTTCTGGGAATGGACTGGAATATCAGGACAATGGAATGTTGGTATAAATCTGGTGTTATTAGATACAACGACTACTTGAAATCAGACAAAGCTTCGGAAACGACAAAAATTGCAGCAAGAATATGGGGTGAACAAAGGGGAACAGTGGGGACAACACGGAAAAATTCACCAGAAGGTCGGGCAATCATGGCAAAAAGAGGGGTAAACCTTGAAAACATGGAAACACTGGGGAAAGATGAGATTCTAAATGCCTGTAAGCATTACAGGTGGGAGGAAGGATTGAAACCACAAACAAAAACAACTAGGAGTATACAACAGGAAAACCAGGTAATACAGGAAATCACACCACTTCTGCCTGAAACACTACAGGTGACAGAACATGGATGGTTCTCTGGGAGACATGGCTGGCTACCAGAAACACAACAACTGCGCTTTAGGCATAACAAAACAAGACAATTGAATAACTGTCTGCTATGTGAGACGCTGGGGTGGTCATTTTGGATGACACTGTCCCATTATCTGGGACAGTGTCAACATCCAACGGTGACACTCTGGCGCACAGCTTGGGCTAAGTCGATTAGTGAAGACTGCTGTAGCTGACAGTGTGGTAAAGCGTTAGCCACACCCGAGGCGACGGCGGCAATAATAACGCGACAAACTACCCATAGCACTGAAAGACAGGTTCCTAGCACAGTTTTTGATGCTGCAGTTTGCCATAAAACGCGTATTGATGCATCGCAACACCTGGGCAACTTGTCCAGAGTACTGGCAGACTGGGGGGAACGCATCGACGGTTTATCATTCGCAAGCGGGACACCCGGTCAGCCAGTAGTCTGATTGATGGAAACAAGGGAAATTGTAAATATTAACAATGTACAAAATTGTAGCAATATGAAATATGGAAACACATGCTGTCTATCTCACTCGTGTGCGACACCACAAAAGGGTGACAAATCAAACTCTCAAAATTCTAAGGATGAGTAAAATGAAGTAACAAGCCTGCAAAATTGGAAACACCCACTACACTTCAAAATATGAATCAAACACTTTCAAACATGGGGAAAAAATTTGGAAAATTTGAGGAATAATGGAAGGAAAAATCCCCAACAAATTGGATTCTTTTGTGACCAGGGTGATATTCAATGACAAATTTGATTTACACCTAACATTTAGTTATATTTCGATTATTTTGTTTCGCGTTCATTTGCTCAATGCTTTTTTTTCAGAGCAGTCAAACCCGGGTCGTGGGGGCTAGAGTGTTTATATTTCGGTGTCATTGGCAATGTTGTCTGCCGCGTATTCTGCAGTAAGGTTTTTAGGTAGTTTAAGTGTTTTCTCTATATTCCCCTCATCAACTATGGTAAATGCACTACAAAAACTCACCTGTTAGGACCGCAATTATATTTATGTATATTTGTATATTTACTTGCGTTTGGCTTTCGAGGTCTGAGACAAGTAAACCTATTTGATTTGATTTGATTCATGTATTTAAAATATGCAATGTACATGATGTATCTATTGATGTCAATTTGCATCCCTCCTCGAAATACACCCTGAAAAAATAAACCACCTGGCCCCAAATTTTATTGGGCAGACAAATTTCTTGCCTACCTGCCCGGCGCCTGACACGCCCGTCACGCCTGCCAGGCGCCTGACACGACCAAGCGCCTGCCAGACGTGCCCTCACTGTGCCAGATTTGCCCGAAAAATAGCTAACGAGATTTAATTGTGAAGGCAACTCGAGCAAAATCAGGCGAATCAAAAAAGAATAGAATACCGTATTTCCTCGAAATACCCCCCCTCGAAATACCCCCCCTCAAAATGGGCACCATGAATTTGTGGTCCGGGAAATCCATAACAGACGTTCAAAACACTTACTCTGTTACGTTAGAACATCGTTTATACCATCTACATCCTTATATAAGGCTGTAATAACTTTAAAATGGTGGTTATTGTTGCATTTTTCACGTTTTTCTCTCAAAATTCTCACTCTGAAACAATAAACCCCTGGGGGGTATTTCGAGGAAATACGGTATTCTGCCCTGCACCCTCAGGGATGCAGGGCAGGTGGTTTCTTGTGTTTTACGATATTTTATATTGAATACAAATGTTGAATATGATAATTACAAGCGATAGCTGATGATAGTTCCCAATTTCCACCTTCATAATCGCTATTTTCATTTATATACATGGTTATATAGCTAGCGTTAGCCTATTTTATTCATATTTATAGCGGATTTCGAAATTTTGGCCGGCTGCCAAGTGCTCATACGGGACTCTTCCATTGGAACGGAGCCAAAGAACAGAAAAATAAAAACAAAACAGTTCAAACGGTAAAATTCGTAAAAGCAACGAAGTGAAGCGCTATATTCCTTTCACTACACACTATCGGTGGATTTGGTATATTATTGTCAGCTGAAATTCTCACCTTTATATATTGCTCGCGATCGGGTCTGACCTGTTCATGATCAAATCCTAAAACATGCATGATTTCATGGACAATGATTCCGGCTTTGTCCAAGCAGCCATTAGCGAGATTAAGGGTCCATGCACCAGGCCCAAAGTTTACAAAGCATAGGCCCTTATCATTTTTCTGCGCAGAGCCTAGCAGTTGTATCATAAAGCAACACTTGAGCAGAGTTGTTCAAAGCACTGAATATTTTCAAAGTAAATGTAAACAAAGTGTTTTGTATTTACTCACCCCTGCCCTGAGCAGAGTTGTTAAAATACTGGTATTTTTGGAAAAGTGTAAGTGTAAGTGTAAATTCACTTTCCGAACGTTGTGAATGGATACTGTAAGTGTATGGTATTTTTAAAATACCTAGGAAAGTGTAAAAAAGAGTACCGTATTTCTCCGTGTAAACCGCCCGGGCGTTATACAAAACCGAGGCACTTCTCGGTAACCTTTTTTAAAAAGTTGTAATCATTGCGAGGGGGGCGCTATGCAAGGAAAATGTTCGCTTAAATATTTACATGCTTTGTGTTCCCTCGCCGTGTGCACCGAATTCGATGGAAAAACGAGTATTACGCAGAACAACAATGCAAGGCAAAACGTTCAAATAGTTCAAACCAAGTAGACCTTTCATTACCAGTCAGCTTTATTTGTCCTGAAAATATTTCCACTTGGCTTATGTTTTTGGAACCAAGCATAGCGCCCCGGGGGCGCTATACAGCTGTATAACGCCCCGGGCGTTGTGCACGGGGGGCGGTTTACACGGAGAAATACGGTAAGTGTAAATTCTTTTTAAGATAGTGCTCTTGCTGTTGAGCATCAGACGACACCCTTCCTTTCACTTTTAGATGAATTTACTGATCATTCCATTAATTTTTCACATTTTTCTCATCAAACACAATCATCATCACAATAACACAACAAATAGGTACGCCAGGGGTCTAGTAGGTGGATTTGGGGTTGCCCTCCAAAATGCTCCAGCTATCTATCTATCCCAGAGGTTGGTCTGCTATCGATCCTGAAGCTAGGCTATCTATTGATCCCGACCCCCCCCCCCCCCCCGAAAATGTTTCAGCTATTTATCCCCAAATACTTTCAGCTCTATCGATTTATTATCTATTTCATCGACAGCGGCACTTTTATCTTCATCATCTTCCAACTCAGACTTTGTGCTGTCAACGGCGACAACATTGTCGTCGGAATCCATCATCCGACCCAAAATTCCCAATGTGATGCCACAATAATGTCCGAGAGACAATTTTTTTATGATACACTCATATTTCAACACAATTTATATATCTATCGCTATTTTCAGTGAGCTATTGCACACGTGCAGTTTTTTTGACACACGTTCTTGTTCAATTTCAATGACACACTTTTTCAAAAGCATAAAATTGGTGCCGGTTCCGCAAGTGGACAAGTTAAGAGTTAAAAGTTAAGAGTTGAGTAAAATGACAAATGGCAAGTTAAGTAAAGTTTAAGTTTAAGAGAAAAGTTAAAATTTAAGAGTTGAGTTAAAAGTTGAGTGAAATGTTAAGAGTTGAGTTAAAGGTTAAAAGTTGAGTTAAGAGTTAAGAGTTGAGTTAAGAGTTGAGTTAAGAGTTGAGTTAAGAGTTAAGTTGAGAGTTCAGAGTTAAGAGACAAGTGGAAAATGATGGTAAAAAAATAAAAATGTGAAATCGGTATTGATACGGCTGTTCGCTGGCATGCTGCCAATGTTGTATGCACGACATTTGAAAATAACGTATCCAAAAAAATTATCGCTAAAAAAAAAATGTTTCAAAATGGCCGTGCGGGGACAAAATTTGATTGAAGATCAGCGTATCGCGCTTCTGCAACGAATGACCCATTTGTCTTTTAAATCAACTTTTGACTCAACTTTTAACCTTTAACTCAACTCTTAACTTTTAACTCAACTTTTGACTCAACTTTTAACCTTTAACTCAACTCTTAACTTTTAACTCAACTTTTGACTCAACTTTTAACCTTTAACTCAACTCTTAACTTTTAACTCAACTTTTAACCTTTAACTCAACTCTTAACTTTTAACTCAACTTTTAACTCAACTTTTAACCTTTAACTCAACTCTTAACTTTTAACTCTTAACTTGTCTACTTGCGGAACTGGCCCCTGGCCATGTGAAAAACTTTTTTACACTTTTATTACCCAGGTAATTTGGCTGGGGAAGTGTAAAAAAGTGAATGGGTATTTTATAAAAGTGTAAGCATAAGTGTAAATATAAATACCCATTTACCCAGGTATTTCGGGTAAGCGTAAATACACTTTCGCAACTCTGGCCCTGAGTACACAAAACGTAATAAATTTTGTTTTACTTTTAAGCGGCGTGAACGGTCAGTAAATGTAAATACTACCATTTTTACTCAGGGAAAACGTAAATGTAATTTTTTTCGATTTTTTTATTAGGAAGATTTTATTTCAAATATAATTTCAAAAAAAAATAAAAGTGAAAGCGAGAGTTCAGAATGGTCGCTTTCCCGACCCCCCCCCCCCCCCCCGCAACTACTACCATTCCCGCTGCCATTTTTCAGCCGTTTTAATTCATTTGAGTGTTTTTTGCTTTTTATGCCCCCTAAATTTTTCTCAATTGAGGCGTCCAATTCTAAAAGTCGACAAGTCCAAATATGAAAATTTCGAGTTAGGCCCGGAAACGTGATCTGGGGCTACTTCCGCACATTTTTCATCATTTTCCATAAATTTTTTGACCTCACATGCCCATATGGCATAGTGCCAAATTCGACATTTTTGGGGAAAAATGCAAAAAATTTGGGAAGAAGTCGACAAGTCCACTTAGTTTTGGGCTAAAAGTCGACAAGACCATCCTGCGCATCCTTTTTTTATGGGAAAAAGACGCAAGAAATGTGATAAGTCCACTATGGGCACCGATTTCTAAAAGTCAAGAAGCGCATAAATTTCCCATAAAGGACGCGCAACGCCGGCGGGAACAAAAATGTTCTCGCGTGCAAGAGGGCGACAAGTCCATTTCCCTCCCAAAAACAGTTTTGCTCTGACCGAATGGAATTTTATGGACACCCCATTTTTCACATATAAGTTGAGATTTGGGGCTGAAAATTTGACACTTTATTGTCAACATATGGAACTTAATGAAAAGCATGAGAGAGCCAAATTGGACACGCACCACGGCCCTGGAATTGGGTTTGAAACTTAAAATGCGATTTACTCAAAATCACATTTTGTGGACTTGTCGACTTTTAGAATTAGACGCCTCAATTACGTTTTCCTGTACACGCGTACTTTCAATAAGTTTAGAGACATTTGGAGAAATGGGCATGGCCAATTAGTGATGGAAAAGCGCCAAAGGAAAAAGCGCCATGGCGCTTTTGGCGCATGGCGGTATTTTTGCCTGGCGCCAGGAACAAAATTCCTGGCGCTTGGCGCTGTGGTTCGGAAAAGCGTCATGGATCTTTTGGCGCTTGGCGCCAAAGTCCTGGCGCTTTTTCCATCACTAGTGCCAACACAACAACAAATGTACCTATTTATGAAGCATGTGGATATGGGCTGTGTGCACATAAAGTGCCTTCACAGATTCGACAAGCGGTTTCAAAATTGTGGAAGACTCTTCATGACGCTGACACTTCCACATGCTTCAATAACATTAAAGATTATAACAGTATAGATGCGAGTATGCTCTCGTTATACAATATATTTACTATTTACCTGTATATCGTTGAATAAAACCTCAGGAGAGTTATATTTCATCAGATCTTTGTTAGATCTCTCCCACCCATCAGATAGTTGGGCTTTTTAAGGGGGGAGGGGGCGTTATTCAAGGTTATACAGTACATATTTTTCAGAGGATATTAAATTATATTTACTCTGTGAGTCAACATACATTTTTAGTGAAAACAACTATCAATTTAGATCATAAAATGTAAATACTGTATTTCCTCGAAATACCCCCAGGGGGTTTATTTTTTCAGAGTGGAAATTTTGAGGGGGTATTTTGAGGGGCGCTTATTCGAGGGGGGTTTAATATTTCGTCAGAATTTGTCACCAAACTCATAGTGCAGTGTACGCTTTTATATACCCAAAACCAGTAATCAACGTGTCCAAGTAGGGTATATTTGGACATATCAACAGCCATCGTTACACAAACTAGTATCTGCGATGCAAACTGCGACCAATATATATGTACTAGCAGGATTCTCTCCGACCTTCGGTCGGGTTTTGTGGTTCTCTACAATTAATACCACAAGGATTTACAAACACAAAAAGAACAGCAAAACATAAACATAACCAATTAAGACTACAACAAAGTTTGACACCTTGCATAAACCACACTATCATATCACAAAACCTATACCACACAGAATGCACACTGCACACTAGTGATGTAAAAAGCGCCAGACTTTTGGCGCCAAGCGCCAAAAGCGCCATGGCGCTTTTGGCATGCGAGCGCCAAGCGCCAATGGCGCCACAGCAAAATAGCGCCAAGCGCCAAAAGCGCCATGGCGTTTTTCTAGACCATGGCGCCAAGCGCCAATGGCGCCAGGGGATGATGGCGCCAAGCGCCAATAGCGCCAGCGCCAAAAAAATTTGCTGCATAAAGTGCAGCGATGCAAATGCAGTGCTATCTATTTGTTTGTCAACTGGTTCCCATCCCAATTCAAAGCTTGCTGACAAGTAACACTATCCAGTGTTGTAAATACATATACCATATTTTTTCAAAATACCCCCCTTCAATTACCGTATTTCTCCGTTTATAACACCCGGGGGTTATACAAAATCGGAGCAGTTTTCAGCGAACTTTTTAAAAACTTGTATAGCACCCGGGTGTTAGGTCAATGGGGGTGCTATACATGGAATTTACATTCAACCGAACAATACAGCAAAAAAAAGCATAAAAATTACCGTGCTCTCTCATTTTCTAAATACAAACACCCCTACATATTGTTTTGGTTCGCAGCGCAGCTAATTCATTGGAAAAATATGCGTGGTGCACGTGCTGTGCCGCGGAATACCAATGAGTGGCACCAAATACAATATTCAAACCATTCAATTTGTGCCATTTTTTGAACATTTGTAAAGCACCACCGGGGTGCTATAAAACTATATAACACCCCGGGTGTTATGCACGGGGGGGGGGGGTTCTATAAACGGAGAAATACGGTAACCCCCCCTCGAAATACACCCCGTCTGGAATAAGGTAGATCATGTATCCAATGAACATGATACATTTATAGCTGCGAATTTACACGGCCTTGTTTATGGAACGATCTATGATTATATGAACAAAATATATCCGATCAAGTCAATTAATCACATTTTGGGTACAAAAACTATACTTTACTATGACCCTTGATAAAAATTCCCCCCGAATAAGCCCCCCTCGAAACTACCCTCAAAATTTGCATCCTGCAAAAATAAACCCCTGGGTGTATTTCAAGGAAATACGGTAGGTACTTGATGCCGGTACTTCATACCACAGCAACAATACAATTTCATTTGCGATATAATGCAACACTATGCATTTGAACGCTGTTCGTCGGCTTGTCATCAAGCCTTGAATTGGGATGAAAACCAGTTGACATAAAATGTCGTTGAAAACTAGTGCGAAAAACCATTTTTTGGTAAAAGTTTTGATTATCCCTGCAATTGCATGGACATGGTTTACAAAATAAGCAAGTAGAGAGTTTGTTCTTCCTGTAACACACTTACAGTAACACATTTACTTACGTATTTAACTCATGCAGGCATTCTTTTTACATAAGAAAAATGATTATTTTTTGTATTTACTACTTGGCGCTTTTTTGGCGCTTTATAAAACACAAGCGCCAAGCGCCACTGGCGCCACTACATCATAGCGCCAAGCGCCAAAAGCGCCATGGCGCTTTTCCATAGCACAGCGCCAGGCGCCAATGGCGCCACAGCAAAAAGGCGCCAAGCGCCAAAAGCGCCATGGCGCTTTTTGCTTTGGCGCTAGCGCCAAGAGCCAGCGCCATGGCTATTTTACATCACTACTGCACACCATCATACCAAATTGCAAACTGTCCACATTTTACCATTGGGTTTAATGCCCAACCATTTTAAGGAACTAATCAAAAATCTATTCCAAAAGATTGCATCTTTGGTATTGGTCTTGTTATTGTTGGTACATTACATCACAATACATGGCTAGCATGTGGGCAACCTTAATTAGAGTGGTGGTCCCTAGGGACCCCCCAATAATGGCACTCCCCTAGGGACCCACCCACCTAAAAAAATGGCACTCCCCTGGGGACCCCCCAAACATGGCACCCCCTTGGAACCCCCACAAAAATGGCACCCCCTGGGTACCCACCCAAAGATGACCCCCCCTGGGGACTCTCCAAAAATGGCACCCCCCTGGGGACCCCCCCCAAATGGCACCCCCTATGGACCCCCCCCAAAAAAAAACAAAAAATAGCACCCCCCTGAGGACCAGCAAAAAATGGCATCCCATGGGGACCCCCTTGAAATGGCACCCCCATATGTACCTCCAAAAAATGGCACCCCCTGGAGACCCCCCAAAAAGACACCCCATGGGGACCCCCTCTAAATCCTGTAAATGCAGCCCCTGGTTTGGAAACTCCTGTAAACTCAGCCCCTAATTTGGAAACTCCCATTAACTCAGCCCCATTTGGAAACTTCTGTAAACTCAGCCCCTAATATGGAAACCCCTGTAAACTCAGCCCCTAACTTGCAAACTCCTGTAAACTCAGCCCCTAACTTGCAAACTCCTGTAAACTCAGCCCCTAATTTGTAAGCTCCCATAAACTCAGCCTCTAATTTGAAAACTCCCATAAACTTAGCCCCTAATTTGGAAACTCCCGTAAACTCAGCCCCTAATTTGGAAACTCCCATAAACTCAACCCATAATTTGGAAACTGCTGTAAACTCAGCCACTAATTTGGAAACTCCCATAAACTCAGCCCCTAATTTGGAAACTTCTGTAAACTCAGCCCCTAATTTGGAAACCCCTGTAAACTCAGCCCCTCACTTGCAAACTCCTGTAAACTCAGCCCCTAATTTGTAAGCTCCCATAAACTCAGCCTCTAATTTGAAAACTCAAAATTGAAAACCTGGAGGTTCATTTTCAGGGTTATGGTAATGTAGTGTCAAAATCAAGTGCATAGTTCAAATGAAGGCAATCAACAAGCCACAAATGCATCATTTCACAATTTATAATTTATTAGCCCCAGGGGTTCAATTTAAGGCTCACAGTAATGTAGAGTTGAAATTGAGTTATTTCAAATCAGTGCAATTATTATCCCGCAAAATGCATCATTTCACAACTTGAAATTTTTGGGTCTAGGGGTTCAATTTCAGGGTTTTAGTAATGGAGTGCATATTTGAAATCGCTACAATCAGAAACCCACAAATGCATCATTTTATGATTTGAAAGTTTTTGGCCCAGGGGGTTCATTTTTAGGGTTATGGTAATGTAGTGTCAAAATGAAGTGCATATTTCAAATGAGTGCAATCAGAAACCTGAAAATGCATCATTTCTCAAATTGAAAGTATTTGGCCCCATGGGTTCATTTTTAGGGTTATGGTAATGTAGTGTCAGAATGGAGTGCATATATCAAATCAGTGCAATCAGAAACCCAAATTTGAAATCAGTGCAATCAGAAACCCAAAAATATATCATTTCACAAATTGAAAGTTTTTGGCCCCAGTGGTTCATTTTCAGGGTTATGGTAATGTAGTGTCAAAATGGAGTGCATTATATATCAAATCAGTGCAATTAGAAACCCACAGTTGGCTTATTCTATGCGTGCATACATTCAAATACTTATGGTAAAGAAATACCAAGTACAAATTGGGCGAATAGAAAAACTATTAATCTTAAGAGGCGCGAAGTCGGCAAACTCGGCCGATTTACTAATTTGCTTCAATTTGTCAGAAAGCATTGACGCACATTGGAACTAATATGATAGGGTTTGGAAATTGTAGATAGTAGTGTAAATGTTCCTAATGACGTAAATAGAATAAGGTATATTCAACATAATAATAATAATAATCACTTCCTGGAAACGTATGTTGAATAATCTAGCAAAATTGGGACTTATTCGAGGTAAATGGGTATTATAATTGAGCAGGGTCTATAATATATTCAGCTTGAGCAGGGCATTATAATTATTAAGTAAATATAAATATAAGTTGTGAGCAGGGTTATAATAATTATGCCTACGCAAGGGCTTTGTAAACACGTACAGTAAATGCTAGTCGCACACAGGGCACCATTTCTCTATTAGGACGCTGGCCTAGATAATTACGCAACACGTAAATATTTTACAAGATTTGACTTTCTCAAACTACAAGTAAACCATGTAAATATATATATAATGATGATCAGAAAAATACGGCGAGTTGAATGAGCCTAATGTCATGTTAATACACCTAATAATAACTTATTTGACCTTTTAACCTAAATATTCCACATAAATGTTTCGATAACTTATAAAACATTTTCTTAATTAAATATTCTCCATGGGTAAATAATATAGTGCAGGAAATACAATTTGCGTGGTAAATTAATATAGTGCATAAAATGTGAAATAGTGCAAATAAGTAAATGTGCAAATATGAGCCTAATTATCAATTCTCTGTATTTCTTTATCCATCCATTTTGCCACGGTCAGCACACTCCGGGCGGAAGAGTTGCTGCACCCCGTTGTTGCAGCAACGTCACATGTTGGTGGTGGTGGGCGCCAAAGTGATGAGTGGCGTTTCCACAGTCGCTTCGGTGGTGAATGTGGTCGTGCGCGAAGTCGTGGGTGTGCGTGAGGTTGCAGATCCGGTTGCTGGTGATGCCAACGCCGACCTAGCCTGATGATGAAGTAGATAGTTGCCCGTGTCGCTTCCTGCGCGTTCGCGTGTGGTGAATTTGCGGATATCAGGCATGTGAACACTGTCTCTGTTCCTGGCTCTGACTTGTCCCTCATCAGCTGAACTTTCATCTGGTTGAACGTATGCTGATAGTGACTTTGCCATTCTGTCCTCTGTTTCTGCTCTCCTGGCAAATCTGACGGACTGTGTTGAGTTGGATCTGGCTCTCCTCTTGATTGCTGGTTTCAACTCTGTCTTGCGCACTTTCCTCTGTGGATAATTGGTCTCTTTCTGAGTTGATTTCTTGATAGTATATCTGATGGCTCTGAAGCATAGCCATATGCATTTGAACGGACACACTATGCATTTCCATATGCATGTGTACACACATGGTGGAATCACTGGTTTCCCTGTGGCAATTCTCCAATTGTACCACAGGTATCCTGCAGCTACAATTCCAGCTATCAGGATTGTGATTCCCAGCAGCATTGCGATTGTGTTGATGATTACTTGAAAGGGTCCTTTCAGCATTCCTCCCATAAAGTTGGTGTATCCTTTTGACACTCCAGATATATAGTGACCATATGCCTTGCCGATTCCTGCTGCTGTCTGTCCAATTCCGGCTCCAATGCCTTCTATTGAATTTCTGATCACTCTGGGATCCAATGACATATCTGCTGTGTAATCAATCAACTGGTTCTGCACATGCTCTAAATTCTGTAGTCTCTGAATCTGGCCTCTGACATCCATGAAATTGGTCGCTCTGTTGACAATGTTGGTGAACAAGTGAGGCGCGTCAAACGTGAATGCCTGCCATTGTCCTTTCCATGTCATTTCAATTGGCGTTTCTGTGACATGCACCATTCCATGTGCGGACTTCCATTGTCCATGCTCATTTCTGTACAGGTGCGGTGTAGTGTGGCTGCAGTCTTCTTCTGGTGATTTCTCCACCAAGTCTCTGCTGCCTGGGCTCTTGAACCACAAGGGCCCGTCTTTATCCAATCTCATTGGTGTGTATTTGTAGCATGTCTCTCCCACTTTTCCTGTTTGATAAATTATGTATGGTTGCACTTCCTTGCATTCCCAAAACATAATTGCTTCTCCAGCCCATTCTGCATGAACATCCTGTCTTCCCAGCATGGCTCGGATCCCCAATGTTGGATCGATGCGGAAAAGCTGAGTCAACATGTCCAGCTGGTTCTTGCGAAGTTGACATAGCTGATGCCATACAATCGCAAATTGTGCCTGAGTCATCTCTCTGACCACATGTTGCAAGAACTGAAACTTGGAGTTTCTGTCGTCCAATCTGGCATACAATGTTCCACTGATTGTCGACTCTCTCGCCTCCACTATCTTTCCCGGCATTGCCCATTCTACAGGCACATCTTCTCTTCTGTCAAACTGGATGAATACACCTCCTTGATCGGTGTAGTATGTGTCTCCCGGAACACACTCTGAACCAATTGGCCTCTTTGTCTTGTTGCTGTGGGAGTATGCTGCTTGTAACTTTGACACAATAATTGTCTGGCCAGATATCTCTGATTTGAATCTGCCAATTCTCTCATATGCACATTGATGCTTGAAGTTCTCTGTATCCCACACTGTGATTCCATAATTGTGGTCTCTGCAATGTCCCATCATGGCTCTGCACTGGCTGAAATCTTGCAAGTCACTGATTACAGTCTTTCCATCGAGTGAAGCCACGGTTCCTTCTTCCATGTAGAAGTTACTGACGACATTCTCTTTGTCATGGCAACACCATGAATATTCCACATTCAAGGTTTGATTGGTTGTCCACACTCTGGGCTCCATTTCCACTAAAGGTGTTCCTCTGAACATCTTGTGAATTCTTGCATAGTTACAGGCTACCACGCCAACTTGCTGGTATTTTTCAAAGTTGCCTGTAATGCCTTTTGCTCCCCAGAAACTGGTGTGTGTGATGATCTCTTTGATTCTGATGTAGCATCTGTATGCTTTTTCTTTCTGTGGAATCTGTCTCTGTGCGTAAAGTGTAACTTTCATTGCCTTGACAAAATTCCTTGGTGGGATATGGCACTGCACTTCTTCAGGAACTGTAAGTGCATGTCCATGCCTCCCACTAGTACAAATTTGGTACTTCTGGCTTTGTGAACTGATCACCTGTTCCACAGGATGATCTTTGATTGCATCCTTGAATCTCTCATAAGTCTGCATTTCTCTGACAGATTTTGGTGGCCACTCTGAAGGCAAAGGCGGCAATCCATGATGCGCTGCCAATGATGGTGGCCTTACTGTCGAGGTTTCTAGAACGTATGTTCTGGAAAATACTTCGCTGTAAGCTTTGCCAGCTTTTCTCAGCGTTGCTGACTCTGACATGCCTGTCAGCATCAATACCATGCACAGCATTCCAATCACCAGACTGCTGGTGGTTGCTGTGGCTTTCCCTGTTGCACTCCTCAGGACTCTATCTGATGCTGAGTTCCTCTGAGCAGGGTTTGGTACAGAGTCTCTGTTCGAGCTCTGATTTCTGACATGTTTTTGGACAATTGCTGGGTCCAGTAAATCCACTTTGACTGTCACTGCTGTCTCTGGGATATCCATTGTCTTTGAATTGATTTCCAGTGGATATAATTGATTGAGTGGTCTGCTGACCACATTTCTATTGGCAGTTCTAACTTTTGCTGAGCGAATCTGTCCATCTTTACTGGGCTCTAACTGCTCGATGCGACCCATCCTCCATGCACCTCTGGGCATGTTTTCTTCATAAATCAGCACAACTTCATTCACTTTGGGTTCTTGAGTCGCTGTCAATCTGCCATGCTTGTGCGTCACCTGAGTTCTTTCCCTCAAGCTCGGGATATACTCTTGATGCCACAAGTCCCAAAACTTATCCAAAGTTTGCTGGGTTGTCTCCCAATATTTCTGCAGTTTCGCTGCGTTATCCATTCTGGGCACAAATTCTCCATCTTTATCTGCGTCAAACTGTGGTGCTCCAATCTGACCTTCCCCTGTCAGGAAGTCTTTCGGTGTCAGCACTCTGAGGCTCTTTACATCACCATAGATGTAAGAGATTGGCCTGCTGTTGATCACTGCCTCAACTTCTGGCAGAAGTGTCAACAATTCTTGCAGGGTTAACATTCTGTGCCCTACAGCTGCCTTGAAATGTTTCTTGGTGATGCCTACCATTCTCTCATAGACTCCTCCCTGCCACGGTGCCATAGGAGTCGTCATGTTCCACTGGATTTGTTGCTGTGAACAGTAAGTCTGTACTGCTCCACTTTTGACCATTTCTGACCATTCTTTTCCAGTATTAATGGCCTTGTCAGTGCTTGTGCTGAGCACTTTCTCTGTCAACTTGAATTGCGTCGCATTGTCCGAAATCACTGCCTCAGGCTTTCCACGCCTGGCGATGAATCTCCTGACTGCGTTCAGGAATTCCTGTGCTGTCATGTCCAGCACACTTTCCAGGTGAACAGCACGTGTCACCATGCATGTGAACAAACAGATCCACATTTTCCTGTGATCTTTGTCCACTTTGTACCAAACTGGTCCCAGATAATCCAAGCCCGTGTACTGGAACGGTCTAGCTCTCTGAACTCTGGTTTCTGGTAAATCTGGCATTGGTGGAAGCTGGTACGGCTTCGTTCCCAATTTCTTACAGGTTGAGCAGGTTCTGGTCACATTGTAGATCACTCGTCTGCCCTGTGTAATCCAGTAATTTTGTCTGATCGCTGCCAATGTGTGTTGCACTCCTGCGTGCATCAACTTCTCATGCTGGTCTCTGACGATCAGCTGAGTCACTGTAGCCGTTGCTGGCAACAGTATGAGTGGCACTGTGACCTCCTGTGGATCAGCATGCTCCATTCGGCCGTGGCACTTCAGGATTCCATCCTGATGCATCTGCACATTGAGCCATTTGATCAACTGCTGGTCTGCAGCTGCCTTCTTGCCATTCTGGCTGCCTTTACTGTGGCCTGTTGCCAGAATCTCTGCCACTCCTTTGTAATGATTCTGTTGCGTCACTTTGATCCAATATTTCAACGCAATCTCTCTCTCTTCAATACTAATAATTCCCTGTGGTCTCATTGTACCACAGATACTTTCCATGATTTCTGACAGTCCATTCTGACTGTTATTTTTGCTGCACTTTTTGTGCATCTGTCGCACAAATCTCATCACGTATACTGTTGCATCCAGTAACTTTGTCAGTGACGAGAATCTTTGTATCTCAATTCCCAATGGATTGCTTTGCTTGCTTTCATCAACTTGCACATTGCTGGCATCTGGGCCACTGACCACTTGCTGTGTGGCGCCCAGGTAAATTGGACTGGCTTTTGGGAACTTGAGTTCTTCTTTCTTGATTTCTGCCATTACTTCTGGTGTGACTGGCTCCACTTTCGGCTCTGGCCACTCTCCAGTCATTAGCCATTCTGGCCCTTTCCACCACAGGTTACTGCCTTCCAACTCTGACATATTCATGCCTCTCGTAGCCATGTCAGCTGGGTTCTCCAATCCTGCGATGTGTCTGATGTGCATGTTCTCTGTCTCACTCTGAATTTTCTTGATTTCATCCAATCTGTTCTTGACAAAACATGCCAGTGGTTTTGCGGTTGTTAGCCACTTCAGACAACAAGTTGAATCTGACCATACGACTGTCTGACTGAATTTGACGTCCTTGAGCTCCTTGTGAATAAACTTTGACATTCTGCTGCCAATCAACATTGCTAACAATTCCAGCCGTGGAATTGTCACTTCTGGTTTCTTTGGAGCTAGTCTCAATCTGGAGTACAGCAGGCTTGACGTGCCGCTGTCATTTTCTGTTTTCTGGCATATGTATGCCGCTGCGCTGTATGCCATTGCTGAGGCATCAACGAAAATGTGCAGTTGTGCATCTGCACCACTCTGATAATTCAAATTTCTGTTGAACTTGATCTGTCCAACTTTGAGCAATTCTGTCTCTAATTGCTGCCAAATTGCTGTCTGTTCCTCAGACAGGGGAGTATCCCACTCTTTGGCACTTGGTCCCGAATGCCATAACGTTTGCAAAAATCTCTTTGCTGGCAGTAGGACAGGACTGACGAGTCCCATTGGATCAAAACATCCCGCAGTCACCTTTGCAACTGTCCTTTTCGTGGGAAGTTTGATTTTCTGGTCAGTTTCTGATAACTGTGATTGCTGAACTGTCTTTGGCGTCTTCAGCCACATCTGGTCGCTTTCTGTGTCCCATTTCATTCCTAGGACTGTTGTGACAATTTCTTTGGCCACATCTGACTCTGCCAATTGCCAAGTAAAGCTCTTGTTGTTGCTGTTCCATTCTCTCAAATTCATCTGTGCCTCTGTGAACAGCACTTTGGATTCCTGGTACAGTTCGATTGCTTTCTGCTCTGTGTCCACACTGAGGATCAAATTATCCACATACAGATTTTCATCGATCAATTTTGCATTTTCTGTGCCAGCTTGATTCAGGTGATATCTGACTGTCAGCGCCAGCAGCGCTGGGCTGCAGATTATACCAAATGGCACTCTGGCAAATCTGTAAATCTGAATGTTGTCCTCCATGGATGGTTTCGTGGGATCCTTGTACCACAGAAATCTTGTCACATCTCTGTCACTGTCCTGCAGACTAATCTGCAGAAACGCTTTCTCTATGTCTGCGACCAGGGCGATTCCATGCAACCGGAATCGCATCAGCATCCCTACCAGCTGTGGTAGTATCACTGGACCGCGGTACATGCACTCATTCAAGCTTGGCATGCCTGGTGGTTTCGCTGAGGCATCATATACCTCTCTGACTTTTGTGGTAGTTTTCTCTGGCGTTATCACTGGTTGATGAGGCAAAATATGGAACTTTCTGCCATCCATAATATCCTCTTGCACTTTCTCAATCACTCCTTGCTCCTCTTGGGCTTTCATGATTGTCTGAATTTTCTCCAGTAATTCTGGGTCTCTCTTGAGCCTGTTGGTGAGGTATCTGAACCTATTGAACGCCATTGCTTTGTTATCTGGGAGTTCATGCAAATTCGGTTTGTACATGAACTTTACAGAGTACCGTCCATCTGGATTTCTCTGTACACTCTCATTGAATTGCTTGATGGCCTCATCATCCTCGACGAGGTCTGGCTGGTCCATTATGCCAATGGTATCCAGTCTGTCCATATCTTTGACATTTGGTACAGGAGCAATTGACAACAGTGCTTCCTCGTACCACTTTTCTCTCTGAATTTGATGCACAATTGTGTTGACCACCACCGGATATGCACCATCCGTGGTCCATTGATTTCTGTTGCTCGTCAGCTGCCCACCTCCCATCAGTAATCCCAATTCTGATGGAATCACATACAATCCTGATGGAAGTCTGGTGGTGCTGGTGTTTCTGGACATCAAGTCCCAGAAATAATTCAAGCCCACTATAATGTCTGGCTTGAACTTGCACTCTGTCCCTTTTTCCTTGGGAATTCTGTCTGCAAAGTAACTCTCATCTGGGAAGTACTTCTGCTGGTACTTTTCGTCCTGTTCTGACACAGGCACTTTGACTTGTTCTGTGGTCAACGTCGGGACCACATCAGCCACCATATCAACTTTCTGGCCATTTCTGAGCCGCATTCTGAATTCCACTTGCTGTACTACTCTATAGTGTGGCTTCTCATTTCCGAATGTGTACACCTGGATGTGGTGTTCACCTGTACTCTTCAAATTGAGTTTCTTGGCCACTTTTTCTGACATGTACGTTCCCTGGGATCCTGTGTCCAGGAACGCTTGAATCTGTAGTGGTGGCTGTTCAGGCTCCATATCTGTATCCATTTCTGAAGCCTCAATCACGGTTCTGGCTGTCATCAACATTGACATATTCCTGTTTACTGACAGGTTTACTGACGTATTTTGTTGCTTTGTATTTGGTTCTGTAACCACTGTGCTGGATATGGTCTCTGTCTCTACCATTTCTGGTCCAGCTTCTTCCACAGTGACACAATTCACTGTGGCCTTTCTCTGTTGGCTCTGTGCTGGTCGACCGGCCGTCGGCACAGACTTTCTGCCATTGCTTGCTGATTGCTGGCCATTCTGTTGACCACTCACTCTGAACGCTGGAATTTGCCGTCCAGCGTTTCCACTGCCATTGTCACCAAATTTCTCTGGGCACACTGCCGTGTGGTGCCTATTGGACTTGCAATAGAAGCAACTTCTCGTAAATTGACATTGATTCATGTAATGCCCTTTCTGCAGGCATCTCAGGCATCGCTCTGCCTTTGACAAAATGATTCTCCTTTCTCTGGCAGTTTTGAACTTTGGACACTTATCATTAAAGTGTAATTGCTGTGTGTCATTGCAGAACACACACGGCCTCCCAGGATTCATGAATCCAGCCTGTGGTGCACTCTGACCATTCTGGATCACAGACATGCTCCCTGTGCTGGTCCTTGGGTTCTCTGGCCCTCTGAATCGATTCCCATTGCCTTGGAACCGATTATTAAATTGCTGTGCGCGTGGATTATTCCCGAATCCTTGGCGCGATTGCTGAACTGGTGCCTCAGTTTGCTGTGCATGCTGTACAGCCTCACTGAGCGCTAGCTGCTTGCCAAACAGCTTTCTGAACTTTTCCACCATCAAGGCTTCCTCAGTTCCCTGTTCCTTCTGGATTTCTCTGAGAACCTCGGGTGGCACTTTCTGTTGCAGCTGGCTCAACAGCATTGGATGCTCCACTGATTCTCCCAGTGACTCCAACTGCTGGAGCAGCCTTTCAATTGCATCAAACAAAATTCTCATATCCTGACAGGTATTCCTGGCCTGTCGCAACTTCATGATATTATTCATCAGCGTGTTTCTGACCACAACTGGCTGGTCATATCTTTTCTTGAGCATTGCAATTGCGGGTGCATAATTCTCTGCGGTCACACTCAATCCACTGATCATGCCAAATGCTGAGCCTTTCAGCAAGCTCCTCAAGTATGAGAACTTGGAAATGTCCTCCAAATCTGTTCGATTGTGGATGTGGGATTCGAACATTTGCCACCATGATCGAAATTTGACAATTTCCCCAGTAAACTGTTCCACTTCCAGTTTCTGTAATTTGACGCTCTTTGCAGTGGTTGCATTGGTTGAACTGGCCCCCGGAGCAGCTCCCTGAGCTGTCAGAGCCATCTGGGCAGCCATCTGCTGTATGAATGCTGTATTGACTTCATACATGGTATTTCCGCTCTGTTGCTGGATCATGTCTTGCAACTCTTCGATGTATACATTCATGGCTGCAATTTTCTGTGTCACCAAGTCTGACATGTTTGCATATTCCTCATATGAGTCTTGGTATATCTTCTGTTCTTGTTCCATCTGGTCGGGTTCGTCAATGTCTTTGACGACATCCCTCCATGCGTCAAATTGAGTTCTCACTGCAGTCATTGCACTTTCCAATTTTGCACCCTCCTGTTTGACAGATGCAATCACTCTTCTCATTTCTGTTCTCTTTTCTTCCTTTGTTGCTCCCGCAAATAACTCTGGGTCATATTTGGCATATTCTCTTGCCAATCTGTTGTCTACCCTGTGCTTTGCTGGCCCCAGGGTCTTTCTGATGTGACCCGTTGGTGAAACCATTTTTGCTGATGAATTTTTTCTTCACTGTTTTCCTTTATGGTGCGTCTCCTGTGACGCCCTTGACGCTTCTCTGCGTCTTTCTGTGTAGTGCTCTGTGCACTACGGATTTGTTGTGCCACGCACAATACCAATGCAGTCCTACAGGCCCCTGACGTGTTCTCACGCGTTGACCTTTACTGCACTGGCACCAGGTGTGTTCCTAAAGCCCCTGACGTGATTGTTTACACGCGTTGACTTCAACACACCGGTCAAATCCACCTGGACAATAAACAATTTATTTGCCCAGCAGTGTGCGCCCAAAGAGGGTCCGTACACACTCTTTCTGAGCGCTCTGGCGCTCTTTCTGGCACGCCTGTGTGCCTTGTGACCACGCCGGCCACTTGCTTTCCTGAGCGGCTCCTGTGCCGCTGTGCGCAGTGCTGCGCTTGCCGTGTCGCCTGTGACACGTTTCTGTGCACTCTGGTGCACTTTCTGATTCTGGGCAGTGTTTCTGTACACTGCTCTGCAATTGCGCCTGTGCAATGCAGAATTCTGGCACTTTTGTGCTGTCTGATCTGATGGTACCGAGCAGGCACAGCGTGTATATTTGATGGGAGCTCCGCAAAGCCCCTACACGCTACCAAGTATCCTAATACTTGGTTTTCAAATCCACTCTCTGTCAGCTACAGCCCTCTGTCAGCTACAGCCCTTTGTACACTGATACCCCTACTTTTGCACTTCCGAGGTATGAGTCCACTCTTACCCAGTGGAGCGAGGGACCTCCGCGAATGCCCAAAAAACAGCCCTTTGACTAGCGTGGCTCTGTGGCGATCCTGTCTCCGTCAGGTCACCCTCCCTTGGCATAGGAAGGACGTGCGAGCGGTCACTGGCATCCGGATGTCCAGGAGCGTCCAGCAAAAGTTTGACCACCGTCCGACAATGACTCCTTGTCAAATGCCGGTGCCGCCCAGCGTCTAGCACCTTGCCAGAACACTGGTGAAAGCTGCCTGAAATCCTGACAGGCTTGTCAGAACTCCAGTGTCCTCCACGCGTGAGCGTAGAACCGCTCCCAGAATGTAGACAGGAGTGCCGTGACTTTGGCACAATGCTGTCTGCAAATCAACAGCCAACGCTCAGCCAAGGCCAATTGATGTTCAGCAGGACTTTTGAAGTTCTGCCAACTGCCGCACAATGTTCGTTCCGGCTTGGTGATAGCACAATGTCATGCAATCACCCTGCTCGCTGCGCCATGTGATGAAGCCACCGAAGTCAGCGTCTTCTTCCACCGAATCCGGCTTCTTCAAGACCGTAGTGAGAAACGGCCTTTAGAGTGGTTGATTTCCCGTTGTAGCCGAACGTCCACTTGTCGACAGCCAAGTTGAGTTTATTTCGTAGTTGTGTGTTGAAAAGGGGTTTCGAATTGTTTCAGGTACTTTATTTTGATCAGATACAGCGTGTTACAAAAGCGCAAAGCCTAGCGAGCTTCCTAGTCGAAGTTTCTATCGCTAGCTTATTTTCGTTCAGTAGCTTGGGGTCCGCAGACTGAAGTAAAAACTTCCAAAGTAGCTAAGACACGGAAATCATGTATAGAAAAACAGCTACAGTAATTTCCTAATACAAATGCACAAATAAACCAAAATTATAACAATAAGACACATTTGACCGAAACAGTTGGCTTATTCTATGCGTGCATACATTCAAATACTTATGGTAAAGAAATACCAAGTACAAATTGGGCGAATAGAAAAACTATTAATCTTAAGAGGCGCGAAGTCGGCAAACTCGGCCGATTTACTAATTTGCTTCAATTTGTCAGAAAGCATTGACGCACATTGGAACTAATATGATAGGGTTTGGAAATTGTAGATAGTAGTGTAAATGTTCCTAATGACGTAAATAGAATAAGGTATATTCAACATAATAATAATAATAATCACTTCCTGGAAACGTATGTTGAATAATCTAGCAAAATTGGGACTTATTCGAGGTAAATGGGTATTATAATTGAGCAGGGTCTATAATATATTCAGCTTGAGCAGGGCATTATAATTATTAAGTAAATATAAATATAAGTTGTGAGCAGGGTTATAATAATTATGCCTACGCAAGGGCTTTGTAAACACGTACAGTAAATGCTAGTCGCACACAGGGCACCATTTCTCTATTAGGACGCTGGCCTAGATAATTACGCAACACGTAAATATTTTACAAGATTTGACTTTCTCAAACTACAAGTAAACCATGTAAATATATATATAATGATGATCAGAAAAATACGGCGAGTTGAATGAGCCTAATGTCATGTTAATACACCTAATAATAACTTATTTGACCTTTTAACCTAAATATTCCACATAAATGTTTCGATAACTTATAAAACATTTTCTTAATTAAATATTCTCCATGGGTAAATAATATAGTGCAGGAAATACAATTTGCGTGGTAAATTAATATAGTGCATAAAATGTGAAATAGTGCAAATAAGTAAATGTGCAAATATGAGCCTAATTATCAATTCTCTGTATTTCTTTATCCATCCATTTTGCCACGGTCAGCACAATGGTAATGTTATTGTCAGCTCCCATAAACTCAGCCCCTAATTTGGTAAACTCACATCAACTCAACTCCCATAAACTCAGCCTCTAATTTGTAAACTTTTGTCAACACAGCTCCTTATTTTTAAACTTCAGTCAACTCAACCCTAATTTATAAACACCTGTCAACTCAACCCTGAATTGTAAACTCAACCCTTAAAAACTCAAGCCAACCCCCTATACATGTGCAATTGCATTCTTGGAAAGCTACTCTGCCATATGTGAACCCTGTTTGTCAAGATTGTAAAGGGATCGTGTTTGTAGAGGGCATTTTGTGCTGATAAAAAATGTCCACTTTGTGTGTAAAAACACACACGAATCGGGCAGAAGCAGAAACGTCCTATTTTTTTACGTTGGAGCATCCTTTCCACACGAATAAATAGTGGCTTTATAATATGGTATTGATATATACATCATGTACATTGCATACATGATGTACAAAATTCCAGACGGGGGTATTTCGAGGGGGGTTTATCTTTCCCCCAGCACAAAAACACTTGGGGGTATTTCGAGGGGAGTTAATTCAAGGGGGGGGGGGGTAAATCTAGGAAATACGGTAATTACTTTGATCAAGCACTCACCACTATGTCCACCCTGCGATTTGGCAGATTTGTACTGTTGCGGTCGAGTCGCACAAATTTGACACAGGAATACTGTTCAATATAATCGAATGAATGATTGAGCTTCGTAATCTGTTGCCACGTGTAATCAGACGATATCTGCATGAAAGCAGTAAATTGATTGTGAATTTTTGCAGTCCAGAGACCCCTTGAATAACTAGTACTCCTGTTGACACTATAAGGAAAAAATACTTCCCCTCCAGGGATGGGCAATGCTGATGAACATGTATATTTTCATAGTATACAAGTACTTAACACTTCAATGATTGTTTGACAGAAACAAAAAACAACAACATTTCTACAGCCAATTGATTGCAAATTTTCTTTTCAATAATTGAGAAAAAGGTCATTTAACAACTGAAAAACTTATTTGAATGACCCCCTTTGAAAAACTCTCCAGTTAAAAAAGTCAGACAAAAACTTACTCAAATTTTAATTTGTATCATCATAGAGATTGTGGTCCCATGGGCTGTGAACCAATCTTTTATCGCATGGCATGACTGCATTACCTCATGCCACATACCAATACCCGATACTCAAACCAGAAAATTTGGAAATTCCCAACCCTAATGGAGATAAAAGAAAAAATTCAACATTTGGCACTGAAATTTCGTTTATGCCTCATTCATGGTGTTAAATGAGAATTTACATCACACTCGACATGTCTCCACTAAGGCCATCCTGGGGGCACTACCAGACCTGTAATACCCTGTGTACTGTCAAAGACCCTGCATGTGTCATGTAAAAAACCCTGTAAAGTGTCAAAGACCCTGTAAAATGTCATGTGTCATGTAAAAGACCCTGTAAAGTGTCATGTGTATCCAAATCTTATTTTATCGTATCCAAATGTGATAGTTTTGTTTCTAAATCTTACTATTTGACATAAGATTTGGATATAAAAACATAAGATTTGGATACAATAACATAAGATTTGGATTCACATGACACATTACAGGGTCTGTTACATTGCATTTGACACTTTACAGGGTCTTTTACATGACACATGACATTTTACAGATTCTTTTACATCACACATTTTACATTTTACAGGGTCTTTTACACTTTACAGGGTCTTTTACACGGTCTTTTACAGAGTCTGGGAGTGTGCACCAGTATGCACAAATACACATGTTTACATTCAAGTGTAGATGATATATGCACTGCAAAGTGCAAACTACTGTCACCGTGTAAAGAATTAAGCCATTGGTCCACAACCAGGTTGTTAACGGGGTGTTTGCATAAGTTGGTCCAGGTGTAGGCATAGCATTTCTCTTTGCTCTCATGGAACAGTTTCCTCGTCCAGATTCTAGATCACCGAATACATCAACTGAAAATTTGTGCACCATTATGAATGTCTAGTATAAAGTGGTAAAATGGTGAAAGTGAGACAGTTGAAAAAATACATTTAAAGTTGGTGTCTTTTATTATTAAAATAATTATTATAATTTATAAAAATTACACATGAAACACATCAGTGAAAAATAGGAAATGTTTTTGTGAAAAAATTGTAAATACTTTTTTTGAACAATATTGGCCCTGCGCACACTAGTTTACCGGCAGTAAACTGAATAAAATCAGTTTACTTTTTTGCTTCACATCTAGTATCAGTGGGTGGAGCTTAAGCCACCATCTTTATTTTTTTCAAGTTTGCCAGTGCTGTGAATTTACGCTGTAAACGTAAATTTTTTATTTCTTTAATTGTGGAAGAACAGAGCATTGTTCATGCAATTTTTTTGTCATCGTGTACAGTACGTCCTGTAGATGTTGTCAAAATTTTCAAAATATTTTTAAGTGCAAAATTCGATTTTTTTTTGAATTTATTTATTTTCGGCAGATAAAAATTCATATAAAATCAACCGTTTTGTTTATTTGTTTATTCAATGGATGGAAATGAACAGTTTTCATTCAGCTATCGATTGGTATACACGGCGGACATTAAAAATGAAAATTGGATTTTTCATGAATTTATTTCATAAAAATACATTTAAATCAATAAAAATTCAATGGAATGCACGAATCATTCAAAAATTGGACACATGAAAGACAACCATAAGATGCACACATAACACAATTTTCGCAGTGTAAAATGAAAGACTTTTCAACTTATGATTTTTTCATTTTTCTAACTAAAGAAGTCTGTAAAACATTTAAAAATGACCGAAACTTGTCAATGAAATGACAGTTTGTTTGCCTGTTACCATTGTAACTAATTGCACTTGAAAAATTGACTGTAAGTGTGGCACATAGCATGCAAATGATTTTTTTAAATTTTTCATGCAAGTTTAACATGAGTATGTGACTGAATTGCACACTGCTATTTTTACAGCAATTTTTCAATTTGATTTTAACATAAAACATAGTTGTAAATTCAACAATCTGAAGGATTTACTGATGCAACACAACCAGCGGGAGTAAGCATACAATGCTTGATCATTCCCCTCATGTGGCTGGCTTCTCTCTTGTCAATGTACATTTGTATTTACACTGGAGGGACATCATCAGGCTGAGTCAATTTGAGTCAGAAGATGCAGATTTAAACAAAAATACTGCTTGTAGCACTAGTACATTGTTCCACTATGCCTGATATTCTTTTAGTTATATTCTCACATTATTAGCTGTTGGTTACTCTTATATGTATTCCTCAAACAAACATCTTATATGTATTCCTTTTTTAAGTTTACTACATGTATGAACTTTTACATGTATTCCCTTTTTTAGTTCACTATATGTTTGAATTTATACATTTTTCTGCGTCGCCACAATTTATGGTGAAATTTTAAAAAATTAATAAAATCTTTTTGGAAAAAAGTTAGGACTTGTAAAAAACACCATAAACCGCGATTTTTTTCTGCACATGTCAGTGAAAAATAGCTCAAATCTGACCTACTGGTGACAAATGAAGTCACTTTTTACTCCGTGGGGGTTGGCGTCAAACTGAATCAAAAAGCGACGTTTTGCGACGTTTTTGGCAACTCTTGCGATGATTTACAACAGTTTAATTTAGAGTAAAACAGTAAAAGTAAACTGGCGACATGTCGCTTTTTTTTTAGCAGGGTTACGGTAGCGTTGCAAGTGTCGCAAAAGTTGTTCAGTTTGCCGGTGCATTTCACGCGACTATCTTACTGTTAAAGTGCAAAAAGTAACAACTTTATGAGCAGAATGCTAATTAACAATCATTATAAGCATAAAAATAAGACATAAATGCTATAACAAGCACAAATTACTTGATTCAGATGAAACTCAAAAAACAGTAGTTTACATCTTATGTGCAACACTTTCTGTGTCGCATGCGTCGCCAGTGACGCATCGCCAAAAATTGCATTCAGTTTGCCCATTATGTTTCACATAAAAAATAATCTGGCGACGCGTCACATTTCTGTGACTTGCCGAAACCACTTACCCCAGAAAGTGAAAAACAAAAATAAACTAATTTTAACACGTCGATCATAAAGGTAAACCGACGCGTGACGCGTCGTGTTTCAGTTTACATTTTTGTTTCACGTGCCACATTGGTAAACTAGCGTGTACATGCGCATTATCATCGATAATGAAAATAAATTTGATTGTGAATTTCTTCAGAGATGTGAAAAATGGAAGTATTTAATTTCTGTTATTTTTGACAGCATCCGAAGACGAGTTAAAATACTAAAAATTGAACACTGCAACATTTTGAAATAGATGAAAATTTTAAACACACAGATAGGCAGATCATCTGTAGTTAATTTCTGCCTGTATTTCATTTTAAGCTTGGGGAAGTGATGGAAGCAGCTATCTGAGGTTCTCTTTCTTTGTGTTGTCATTTTGCCTTTGTCCATGAGTATCTTCTTACATTTATTCAGCTGGTTCCTGTATTTTTAATACATTAATAAAATAGTTGACAATTGAGGTATTCCCTTTGAGGGATCGGGTCATGTATCATGACTTGTTCCAGTGGACAACTTTCACAAGCGATTTGACCCATGTCCAAGTCCGAGCGATGTTTCCTAATATTTTTACTCAAAATCACTGAAATATGCTCCATTTTGCTAATTTTCATTTTCATAATCGCTACTTTTGTATATACCGCAAATCCTCGAATAAGACCCCCCCCCCCCTTGAATAACTCCCCCCCTTGAATAACTCCCCCCTGTTTGCAAGGTGAGGACAAAATAACTCCCCCCTTGAATAACTCCCCCCTCTTGAAAAACGCCCCCCTCTGGATGAAAACGATACAATACAAAAATACAAAAGAATATTAGTCTTGAGCAGCAAAAGCAGATACATTATGTGAATGCAATGTATACACATCTTTCTATTGTTGTTGGACCGTTAAATACCTGAATTACATGAGTTTACAGACTGCACCCATACAATGAATAATGAGAAGTTTACGAGGAAAAAATAACTCCCCCCCTCAAATAACTCCCCCCCTTGAATAACTCCCCCCTCCAAAACGTCTGAGGAAAAAATAACTACCCCTGGGGTCTTATTCGAGGATTTAGGGTATATACATACCCTATATATATATATATATATATATATATATATATATATATATATATATATATATATATATATATATATATATATATTTGGTTATTTACCTATTTTTACTCTACTTTATTCATATTTATCAAAATTTGTCAAAAAATTTGGCAAGTTCCCAAGTCATCATATGGGGACTATTCTCTTTTGAGTGGTGGTAAGTCCAGAATTTTGAAAGTATGGAAACCACATATAGAATTGATTCTACCCATTTTTCACCATTTTCCAATTTTTTTCCATCAATTGTATCCCTATAGTGATCCCATTTTAAGTATCGCATTTTGATAAAATTGGAATGATTAGGAGGAACAATCTTCTAAAATACGTCAAAAACCAAAAAGGGGAAGTGATTATAAGAATGCTATTACAAAAGTGTCAATTCAAAAATACAAAGTGACAATCACCATTTGTACACAATCAGCACTGACCTCCTCCTTAATAATAGCCATTGCAAGTTTGGATGCAGTTTGAGGCAGTTTTTGCGCACCACTGCTGTGCCCCGTTGGCGTTTTGCCAGCACCAAACTGCAGACTCCCATTGACTCCTGTTCACCCTGTGCTTGTCTTCTCTGCATTGCACTGAGGGAAATGAGTATTTGCCATTTTACTTTGATAGTGTTTTGAGAGAAATTGATGGATCTTGGGGAATTGAATTGGGATCTTGATTCTTGACAACTGGCCCTGACAAAATCATATGATGAGAAACCCCCTTTTAGGTAACGTTTTAATGATCATTTGAATGGTCTGCTACCGGAATGGCCAATCTATGAAAAATTGCTCCTGAGAATAAAATCAGACTTGAAAATTTTGAGTGTGCAAAACCCATAAATACAGAGGTAAGTATGCATAGAACCACAGTAGGAGCAATTAGTAATTACCTTTCACAGGCTTCTTTAATCAAATGATTATTGAGAATTAGCTTTTTGTTAATGCATAAAGTTTTGATGTTGCTCTGATATATTTGCTCACTGTAATTCTGTCTAGGCACTATACATTTAATGGATGTCACAAAAAGACAGATCAGTACAATGTTTAGCAGCATTGTGATATTCATTTTGAATATTGTCAAGCGATGGTATTGATAAATAGGTACATAAAGATTTGGTGCAATTGCTGCTACTTAGCATTTTTATAACAGGTTAAAACCTAACAAATAGGTGGATACAGTAGACTATCAAATGACCCCTCCCCCAAATTATCCAACCTGGTTAGCACAGCAATTGAAGCTGAAGTTTCATAATAGTTTTATTTGGTTACATTCATTACCATTATTTAGTGCATTAAAGCTTATTCATCACCATGCTATTGTAGTAAATCCCGATGGAAAAAATCCCACTCCACATAGATGACCTTGTTGTTGTTACTGATTTAAAAAAAATCAAAATTGTCCAATGAAAAAAGTTTCTGGAAAAAATACCTCGCTCTCAAGTTTTGCTGGTGAACTAATAATAAACCCCTGGGGGCATTTTGAGCAATTATGGTACATGTATCAGTTTTCTGATTCTCAAGGTTTCATTGATAATAGTGAAATTCAATGAAAGGTACTGAGCTCAGCTATTGTCAATCATGACTTAGTTTCACATGATAGTCATTGACTTAGTTTCACATGATAGTGGTTGGAAAATAAATAGCTTTTTATGGAGAAACTGTTTATATTATTAGCCTATGAATGAATTTTTTCAACTTCTAATAAATTTGGTTTCATTCCATGTGCCTTGGAAAAAAAATTGTAAGTAAAGTAAAATACGTAAGTAAGAAATAAGTAAAATAATCAAGTATTTAACCATGATTTCATAGAATTGATACATGACGTCATCCTGTGGAGCAGGTGATTGCATCACAAAGTCAGAAATACCAGATTTGCACCAGTGGCAGACATGGGCATGCAATCACAGTGTCTGAGGAGGTACACTGTCACATCCCACCCAGAAGGCTTGTCAAGGCTGCCGCAGTGACGCTTTATGCACAAAGGCAGGTGCCACAGAAAGAGAAAGCATACAGATGCTATATCAGAATCAAGGAAATTATTACCCACACCAGCTTCTGGGGAGCCAGAGGAATCACAGGAGAATTTGAGAAGTACCAGTAAGTTGGTGTGGTGGCCTGCAATTATGCCAGAGTTCACAAAGTGTTTGAAGGAATAGAATTGGTGGAAATGGAACCCAAAGTGTGGACCACCAACAGAACTTTACACGTGGATTATAAATGGTGCTGTCATGACAAAGAAAATGTTGTCAGCAACTTTTACATGGAAGAAGGAACAGTTGCATCATTAGATGAAAAGACAGTAATCAGTGATTTACAGGATTTCAGTCAGTGTAGGGCCATGATGGGCCACTGCAGAGATCACAATTATGGCATCACAGTGTGAGATACAGAGAATTTCAGACACCAGTGTGCATATGAGATAGGGGATGTATTCAAGACAGAAGAGCTGGACAGACCATCATCATATCCAAGTTACAAGCAGCGTATTCCCACAGCAATAAAACTAGAAGGCCAATGGGCTCAGAATGTGTACCAACAAAAGACACATTCTATACAGACCAGGGTGGAGTGTTCATCAAGTTCCATCGCAGACAGGATGTTCCTGTGGAATGGGCAGTACCAGGAGACATTATGGAGGCATCAGAATCCACACTCAGCACTAATGGAAGTTCCAATACTTGCAATATGCTGTCAGGAAAATGACACAAGCACAATTTGTCATTGTGTGGCATCAGTTATGCCAGCTCAGAAAGCACCAGCTAGACATGTTAAGACAGCTATTCAGAATCGACCCAACATTAGGCATCATGGCAATGCTGGGAAGACAGGATTAGAATGCAGAATGGGCAGGAGAAGCCATCATGTTCTGGGAATGCAAGATGGTGCAGCCATACATCATCTACCAGACAGGAAAAGTGGCAGAAACATGTTATAAATACACACCCATAAGATTGAAGCTAAATGGACCACTGTGGTTCAAGAGTCCAGGCAGCAGAGACTTGGTGGAGAGTTCACCACAAGAGGACTGCAGCCATACCACTCCACATCTGTACAGGACAAAAAATGGACAGTGGAGATCCGCACATGGAATAGTGCATGTATCAGAAACTCCAATTGAAATGACATGGAAAGGAGATTGGAAAGCATTCACATTTGATGCTCCAC
Source organism: Sphaerolaimus hirsutus (assembly GCA_964036195.1). Lineage (NCBI taxonomy): Eukaryota > Metazoa > Nematoda > Chromadorea > Monhysterida > Sphaerolaimidae > Sphaerolaimus > Sphaerolaimus hirsutus. Next base: position 5,495,022 of record OZ038454.1, on the reverse strand, counting down.
ACCTGTTTACAAATGTGATGAACAGAGTCACCAATGTCAGAGGCCAGATACAGAGACTGCAGAACCTGGAGCAGGTACAGAGACAGCTGGTGCATTACACAGCAGACATGTCACTGGACCCAACAGTGATTAAGAGTTCAATTGAAGGATTGGGAGCTGGGATTGAACACACAGCAGAAGGAATTAGCAAAGCATATGGGCACTACATCACAGGAATCAACAAATGATTCACCACATCCTTAGGACAGATGCTCAAAGGGCCATTCCAAGTGGTGATCAATGCATTGTCACTGCTGCTAGGAATCATCATCCTAGTGGTCATGCTTGGTGGAGCTGGATATCTGTGGTACAATTGGATAGTCATGCATAGTATGCCCATTCAAGTGCCTGTGGATATGTTTCAAAGTATTAAGATATATTGCCAAGAAATCAGTGGAGCCCAGCAAAAGTCAGCTTGCGAGAAAGTCAGAAAAACAGAGTTGTAACCAGTACTCAAGAAATATGCCAGATCAAACTCCAGCCAATCAGTTAGATTCACCAAAAGAGCAGAAATTGAAGACTGAATGGCAAAGTCCCTCTCAGTCTATTGTCAACCAGATGAGTCAGATGAGGAAAGCCAAGTCAAAGAATAGACAAAGAGAGCCAGGAAAAGAGACCTCTTTTACATGCCTGATATCAGAAAATTCACAATGTGAGAACACACTGGAAGCGACACCGAAGGTTACATGCTTCATCACTTGGCACACGTGGCGTTGGCATCACCAACCCTAACGATGACCACGTTCTCCACCCAAGCGACTGTGGAGACGTCCCCCCCTGATCACTCTGGCACCAACCACAACTACTGATATGTGATGTTGCAGCAACAGTGGCTGTAACAACTTTTTCGCCTGGAGTGTGCTGACCATTGGTAATTTAATCAAAAACGGTCAGGACATCGCCCATGGGTCAACTATGGGTGTTCAGGGCACCCAGTATTGTTTTGTGTTTGAGTTTTATGTATTTGATAAGTTTTTATGTTTTCTGAAGGTTTATTGAGAAATTTTAGATAAATAATCAAATATGTTCAAGTTAGGTTTATGAATTCGATATTAGGCTCATTCAACTCACAATTTTGCGCTGATCAAGAAAATATATAGGTTTATATGTTTATCTGAAGCCATTATTAAACCACTCAGACTTTATTTATTTTTTAAATCAATTTATATTAAGATTGCATTGCACTGCACAATTCAAGCCACAATATTTATCCAACATTTGTTCATTTTTAGGCTCTGCGCTAAGGCCCAACCATTTTCTATAAAGCACAGCTGCATTATTAGCCCAGTTTCATAAAGTAGCTAGCTGGTTCAACAGTTGCATTTTCTCCATTTATTTGGTGTTAGTTCCTTTTTTAGGTGTTTTTAGGAGTTCTCATCTGTGAAAGTGTCAAATTGATAACTTCAAATAGAAAAATTTCTTATATCAAATATATCCTAAATTTCACGCTCTATCACATAGTAACAATCATTTTTGCCAAAAGTTATCTTATCACATGTGATAAATTATTTAAGATGAGTTTATTCTATTTATCCCTGAAAATTCCATTTCTCTAATTATAAGAGCAGTTAAATCATCATATAGAGTTATTTCTAAGTAGGCTATAATAAAGTGACTATTTATTTATCATTTTTTTCATGTTTGATTGAAATTTATGTTTAATTTATTGAATGCTTTAAGTAGCTTTTTGGCGTGATTTTGAAGCTTGCCAACATTAGGTAGAAGCTCTGAAACTATCAACAGGAAGTCCTTGCCAAATTGTTAGGCCCAATTTGCTAAGTGGATTCTCGCCTTGTGCTGCTCAATTAATAGTTTTCACTTTAGGCAAATTTGTACTTCCCCCAGTACCTATAGTAAGTAGTGAATACTACACCACTGTTATATCTAGCTGTAATACCAAGTAAAATGTGCATTTATCTACTAGTTTTTTCACATAATTATTGTAGGGTGTTTTTCAATACATTTTCCTCTCTCCCAGTCCATTTTCAGTTTTCAATTCATTCTGTTTCAGTCTGCCACACTGTTTCTGTGTGAAGGAAGTTTGCTAGAGGGTTTAGTAAATAAAATCAGAACTCCTGAATGAGATTCTGTGTTACAAATCTGTCCTGAGTGCTCGGAAATTTCTCCTTTGTCATTGAGAAACCAGTTTTAATGCCCAAAATAACCGATCAACCCCCTACACTTGCAAAACTGTTCTAACTGCTGCTAAAACTAGACTTTGGTGAATTGCCCAGTCTAGTGGACATCCAAACCATCGAGGCCATCAACAGCACCACGGTCAGCACATGGCGCAGCGAGCTGCAGGGTTAATTCAGCTCTGAATTGACCAAAGGAACTAAATTTGTGCAGCTGGGCAGTTCTTCAAGCGCGCTGCAGGTAAACGGCTACTGCGCATGAACGGGTTGGCCGATCTTCGCGAAATTTTACACGTGGCATCTCCTGAACGAGGCGCTTCCAACAATACAACTCGGGGACTCGTACAATCAACGGGCGTCGATTCGCTAAGGGTCAAAGTTGTGGGGCAGTTCTACAAAAGCCCTGCAGTTCTACAACAGGTGTGACTTTTTCCAAGTGACAGGCAACAGTGTACCAAGACTCAGGTACTCCAGACGTCAACTGGAGGACAGTGGCAACTGGAAATATGAGTGTGGACATCTGACTGTGGAGATTTGACTGTGGAAATCTGACTGTGGAAATCTGACTATGGAAATCTGACTGCGGAAATATGAGTGTGGAGATTTGATTGTGGAAATCTGACTGTGGAAATCTGACTGTGGAAATATGAGTGTGGAGATTTGCCACTGTGGAAATATGAGTGTGGAGATTTGACTGTGGAAATCTGACTGTGGAAATATGAGTGTGGAGATTTGACTGTGGAAATCTGACTGTGGAAATCTGACTGTGGAAATCTGACTGTGGAAATCTGACTGTGGAAATTTGACTGTGGCAATATGAGTGTGGAGATTTCAGTGCAGAAATCTGAGTGTGGAAATCTGAGTGTGGAAATCTGAGTGTGGAAATTGAGTGTGGAGATTTGAGTGTGGAAATCTGACTGTGGAAATATGAGTGTGGAATTCTGAGTGTGGAAATCTGAGTGTGGAAATTGAGTGTGGAGATTTGAGTGTGGAAATCTGACTGTGGAAGTATGAGTGTATAAATCTGAGTGTGGAAATCTCAGTGTGGAAATCTGACTGTGGTAAACTGAGTCTGGAAATTGAGTTTGGATATTTGATTGTGGAAATCAAATTTTTTTTATTTTTTATAATATTCACATCGCTCCATGAACTTCAAGTGTTTGATTTCATCCTACCACAGCTTCTGTGAATATTGGCCAGTTTTATTTTTATTTTTACAAAATATAATTGTTACTGAAAACAACAACAATATTTTTAACCCCTTTCTAAATAGGTAGGGCAGTAGAGTCGTAAAAACGTTTTTTATGAAACATTATAACATTTACAATTGTAACTAAAACTAAAAACTGGTGGGAAGAAGTTGAAATATTAAGAGTAATTATTAACACCAATCTCATCACTGCCAAAGCTAGCACTGATGGACTAAGCACTATGGTGGATCAAGCCAATGATACTAGCTAACTACAACTATTTAACTACAACTTTTCATTTCAAATTTTCATTTTCTGCATTCTGGAGGAAAATTATTACCCTATATGTTTTATGTTTCCTAGCTGCCTGAATAATTTTACCCTTTCCATTATCTGTTTTCTGGCTGATAAATTTTTTAGCCCTTTCCATTTTCCATTTTCCAGCAGCTGAACAATTTTACCCTTTCCATTCTCCATTTTCCACAACTTCCGTCAAAAACTTTTTGACACCCTAACTACAATCAAATGCATCTGCAAGCCATGTCACTGAAATATGATATCTGACTACTGAATTGGAAACTCTTGGTGTGATTTATGCACTGGAAACATTTTTGACCATACATCACTGGGGAAAAGTGACTGAATTTTGATATATATAAAAAATGCTGAAGCCACATGAGAATCTGGTAATATCATAGAGAGAAAAAATCACAAAATGTAGGAAAACTCAAAATCAAAGTTTTACCTTATTTCTTCTTAAGCCGCGATTACAGGTCAGCATGATTTTGATGTAAAGTTTGATGTCATGCTGAGCTGTAATCTCGGCTTACCTAATAGATTGTGTCATTCTTTTTTTGTCAACTTTTTTACCTGCTACTCTATTGGAGGTGCTGTTCTATTTGAGCCTGCTATTCTATTTATTTCACTAATCTTTTTCACACATTTTTCTCATTTGCAGATTTGTTTTTGATGAAACCTGAACAAGATTTGAATACCAGAGCATCAATTCAAATAAAACCATATACCTTATTACCTTGAAATACCCCAAAGGGGTTTATTATTTCACCAGCAAAATTTGAGGGGGGGTTTATTCGAGGGGGGGTCTATTATTTCGCCAGAAATTTTCGGAAATTCCCCATACTCAGACGCAGAAAAATCTAACAATTACATAGATGTATACGTGTTTATAGGCATAAATAACTGTATATACACATAAACCCGTCCCTAACGTCACTCAATCATCAGTTTTAATGTGTGTTCTGCAGTGTACAGATCACAAACTGCGGTATTTGTTATGTATGTTCTCTTTACACTCAATTTTAGGGGGGTATTTCAAGGGGGGGGGGGGGTTATTATTTCCTCAGCTGAATTTTAGGGCGGTATTTCGAGGGGGGGGGGCGGCTAATTCAAAGGGGGGATTAATTCGAGGTAACACGGTATGAAAAGAAAAATCTGAATCATAGTTCTGAATGCCCATGGATCTTCTCACCTCCCATTTTTACGGTATTTTTGTGTTTTGGCACCTTCCCAACTTAATTTCTACCTGCCGTCCTATAGGAGGTGGCGT